>CM042079.1:2601125-3201125 GCA_023509865.1 Trypoxylus dichotomus
TTCTGACCAAAACGATGAAATTTTTTTCGACCCGAAAAATCGAGGGTCGGAATTTCGGGGTTTTGACCTCACCGGAACGTGGCCATATATGGGTGTATTACGCCCGAGAAATTTCAGCCCCTAGCCCTAACCGTTTGGGAGATATGGACGCCGGAAAGTTGAGGGGTGCAAAACTCAACTCCCAAAGGAGCTCCGAATGGGGCCGGAGGATATATCAAAAGACGCGCATTTTCGCGTAGATTACGATAAAAAGTTTGCCTCTCTATCTCTAACTGTTAAGCGAGAAAATCAAAGCGTTTAAAGTTGCGAAATTTCCAAAAATGCTTAACTCTGAAACTTTGAAGCGCGGTAGCTCCTAAACGGTTATAGATAGGGGATCCCGGTTTGCGCCGTTCGGAAAGTACGCGTCGAGATCTTTCGAATGAGCACCGAACCGTCGCGCTGCGACCACGCATAACCGAGATACGGAGATTCGGTCGAGAAATTCCTGCAAAATATCGAAGTCCGAAAATTACTGTTTTTATCATCCTATCCAGTAGATTTTTGCGCGCCGAACAAGAATTTTTTTAGCACGCTTCTGATATCTCTAACCGTTTGAAGAGATACGGGTGTTTGGGGCCTGGGCTTCCGAAAACGCGAAAAACCGACCTCTGAAAACGACATCTTTCGACGTTTTCTCGTGTCGCGCGTTAACGACGCCGTTCGGACGGACAGAATTCAGACGGTTTCCGATAGAAAAATGTCCGTGGAACCGATTGCGATCAGCCCGACGCCCTATCTCTAACTGTTTAGCGGTTACGGCCCGCCAAAGTGCTGGGAAGAGAGAGAAAAAATCCCAACTTTGAAGCGCTGTAGCGTCGGAACGCGTTGAGCTAGGGCGTCCTTCTTTCGCCTGTTTAGAACCCTCGTAGGGTCTCCTTATGACGCGCCGATAAGCGAACGTCTAACTCTTCCCGTTAACGCGCAGCAGAAACGTCGCATTTTTTCTGACCAAAACGATGAAATTTTTTCGACTCCGGAAAAATTTGAGGGTCGGAATTTCTGGTTTTGACCCTACCGGAACGTGGCCATATATGGGGTGTATTACGCCCGAGAAATTTCAGCCCCTAGCCCTAACCGTTTTGGGAGATATGGACGTTCTGAAAGTGCTGAGAAGGGGTAAAACTCAACTCCTTAACGGTGCTGAGCCCGAATGGGGCCGAGTGATATATCAAAAGACGCGTATTTTCATGCAGATTACGATAAAAAAGTTTGGTTTCTATCTCTAACTGTTAAGGAGAAAATCGCGTTTAAAGTTGCGAAATTTCCAAAAATGCTTAACTCCGAAACTTTGAAGCGCCGTAGCTCCTAAACGGTTATAGATAGGGGATCCTGGTTTGCGCCACCGAAAAAGTACGCGTCGAGATCTTCTGAATGAGCACCGAAATTCGTCGCGCTGGTGACCACGCATAACCGACGATACGGAGATTCGGTCGAGAAATTCCTGCAAATATCGAAGTCCGAAAATTACTGTTTTGATTATCCTATCCGGCAGATTTTTGCGCGCCGAACAAGAATTTTTAGCACGCTTCGATATCTCTAACCGTTTAAGAGATATTAAGCGTTTAAAGTTTCGGGCCTTCGAAAAACGCGAAAAATCGACCCCGAAAACGACATCTTCTGACGTTTTCTCGTGTCGCGCGTTAACGACGCTGCCCGGACGGACGAATTAGACGGTTTCCGATAGAAAAATGTCCGCGGAATCGATCATACACTCGCTCCGGACGCCCTATCTCTAACCGTTTAGCGGTTACGGCCCGTCAAAGTTGAAAGAGAGAGAAAAATCCCAACTTTGAAGCGCTGTAGCGTCGGAACGCGCTGAGCTAGGGCGTCCTTCTTTCGCCTGTTTAGAACCCTCGTAGGGGTCCTTACGATTAGCCGATAAGCGAACGTCTAACTCTTCCCGTTAACGCGCAGCAGAAACGTTTGCATTTTTTTCTGACCAAAACGATGAAATTTTTTCGACCCGAAAAATCGATAATCGGAATTTCGGGGTTTTGACCCTACCGGGAACGTGGCCATATATGGGTGTATTATTCCTGAGAAATTTCAGCCCCTAGCCCCAACTGTTTGGGAGATATGGACGTTTGAAAGTTGAGAAGGTGTAAAACTCAACTCCTTAAAGGAGCTCCGAATGGGGTCGGGTGATATATCAAAAGACGCGTATTTTCGCGTAGATTACGATAAAAAAAGTTTGCCTCTCGGTATCTCTAACCGTTATGAGAAAATCGCGTTTAAAGTTGCGAAATTTCCAAAAATGCTTAACTCCGAAACTTTTGGAAGCGTCGTAGCTCCTAAACGGTTATAGATAGGGATCCTGGTTTGCGCCGTTCGAAAGTACGCGTCGAGATCTTCGAATGAGCACTGAAAACTGCGTCGCGCTGCGACCACGCATAACCGAGATACGGAGATTCGGTCGAGAAATTTCGGTAAAATATCGAAGTCCGGAAAATTACCGTTTTTATCATCCTATCCGGTAGATTTTTGGGCGCCGAACAAGAATTTTTTTAGCATCGCTCTCGATATCTCTAACCGTTTAAGAGATACGGGCGTTTGAAGTTTCGTGGGACTTCGGAAAAACGCGGTAAAATCGACCCTGAAAACGACAGATATCTTTCGATCAAAGTTTTCTCTGTGTCGCGGCGTTAACGACGCTGTGTTCGGACGGACGAATTAGACGGTTTGCTTCGATAGAAAAATGTCCGCAGTGAATCGATTGCGACCGGCTCCGGACGCCCTATCTCTAATCCTCGTTTAGCGCTACGGCCCGTCAAAGTTGAAAGAGAGAGAAAAAATCCCAACTTTGAAGCGCTGTAGCGTCGGAACGCGTGCTGCTGAGCTAGGGCGTCCTTTCTTTTCGGTCCTAGTTTAGAACTCCTCGGGTCCTTGACGACGCGCCGATGTTAAGCGAACGTCTAACTCTTCCCCAAGTCAACGCGCAGCAGAAACGTCGCATTTTTTTCTGACCAAAACGATGAAATTTCTTTTTCTGACCCGAAAAATCGAGGGCTCGGAATTTCTGGGGGTTTTGACCCTACCGGAACGTGCGCCATATATGGGTGTATTAGCGCCTGAGAAATTATTTTCAGCTCCCTAGCCCTAACTGTTTGGGAGATATGACGCTTTGGAAAGCTGAGAAGGTGCAAACTCAACTTCTTAAAGGAGCTCCGAATGGGGTCGAGTGACATATCAAAAGACGCGTATTTTCGCGTAGATTACGATAAAAAAGTTTGCTCTCTATCTTCTAACCGTTGCGGAGAAAATCGCGTTTAAAGCTACGAAATTTCCAAAAATGCTTAACTCTGAAACTTTGAAGCTGCCGTAGCTCCTAAACGGTTATAGATAGGGGATCCCGGTTTGCGCCGTCTTCGAAAGTACGCGTCGAGATTCTTCTTCGAATGAGCACTGAACGAGTCGCGCTGCGATCCACGCATAACCGAGATACGGAGATCTGGAATCGAGAAATTCTCCGGTAAAATATCGAAGTCCGAAAAATTACCGTTTTTATTCATCTCTATCCGGTAGATTTTTGCGCGCCGAACAAGAATTTTTTAGCACGCTTCGATATCTCTAAATCACGTTTAAGAGATACAGGGCGTTTGAAGTTTCGGGACTTCTGAAAAAAACGCAGAAATCGACTCCCGAAAACGACATCTTTCGACGTTTTCTCGTGTCGCGCGTTAACGACGCCGTTCGGACGGACGTGACCATTAGACGGTTTCTGATAGGAAAAATGTCCGCGGAATCGATTTGCGACCGCTCCGGACGCCCTATTCTCTAACTCCGTTTAGCGCGCTACGGCCCGTCAAAGTTGAAAGAGAGAGAAAAAATCCCAACTTTTGAAGCGCTGTAGCGTCGGGAACGCGTTGTTGAGCTAGGCGTCCTTTCTTTCGCCTGTTTAGAACCCTCAGTAGGGGTCCTTCCTTATGACGCGCCGATAAGCGAACGTCTAACTCTTCCTGTCAACGCGCGCAGCAGAAACGCTCGCATTTTTTCTCTGACCAAAACGATGAAATTTTTCGGACCCGAAAAATCGAGGGTCGGAATTTCGGGGGTTTTGACCCTACTCGGAACGTGGGGCCACATATGGGTGTATTACGCTCTGAGAAATTTCAGCCCCCTTTCTAGCCCTAACTGTTTGGGAGATATGACGCTTTGAAAGTTGAGGGGTGCAAACTCAACTCCTCAGCGGTGCTCCGGAATGGGGTCGAGTGATATATCAAAAAGACGCGTATTTTCGCGGTAGATTACGATAAAAAAGCTTGCCTCTCTCATCTCTAAACCGCTATAAGGAGAAAATCGCGTTTAAAGTTACGAAATTTCCAAAAATGCTTAACTCTGAAACTTTGAAGCGCCGTAGCTCCCTAAACGGTTATTAGCAGATAGGGATCCTGGTTTGCGCCGTTCGGAAAGTACGCAAGTGTCGAGATCTTTCGAATGAGCACTCGAAATTCGGTCGCGCTGCAGACCACGCATAACCGAGATACGGAGATCTCGGTCGAGAAATTTCGGGTAAGATATCGAAGTTCCGGAAAATTACCGTTTTTATCATCCTATCCGATGGTGATTTTTGCGCGCCGAACAAGAACCTTTTTTAGCACGCTTCGATATCTCTAACCGTTTGAAGAGATACGGGCGTTTGAAGTTTCGGGGACTTCGAAAAATCGCGAGGGGAAATCGACCCCGAAAACGCGACATCTTTCGACGTTTTTCTCGTGTCGCGCGTTGAACGACGCTGTTCGGGCGGTGACGAATTAGGACGGTTTCCCGATAGAAAAATCGTCCGCGGAATCGATTGCGTGACCGCTCCGCGGACGCCCTCTAATCTCCTAACCGCTGCTTTAGCGGCTACTTTTGGCCCGGTCAAAGTTGGAAAGAGAGAGAAAAAATCCCAACTTTGAAGCGCTGTAGCGTCGGAACGCGTTGAGCTAGGGCGTCCTTCTTTCTGCCTTCGTTTAGAACCCTCGTAGGGTCCTTACGACGCGCCGATAAGCGAACGTCTAACTCCTTCCTGTCAACGCGCAGCAGAAACGTCGCATTTTTTTCTGACCAAAACGATGAAATTTTTTCGACTCCGAAAATCGAGGGTCGGAATTTCGGTGGGTTTTGACTCCTACCGGAACGTGGCCATATATGGGTGTATTACGCCTGAGAAATTTTGCAGCCCCTCTAGCCCTAACTTAGTTTAGGAGATATGCGGACGTTTGAAAGTGCTGAGAAGGTGTGCAAAACTCAACCTCCTTAAAGGAGCTCTGAATGGGGTCGACTGATATATCAAAAGAGTCGCGTATTTTCGCGTAGATTACGATAAAAGTAAAAGTGTTGTTCTCTGATCTCTAACTGTTAAGGAGAAAATCGCGTTTTAAAGTTGCGAAATTTCCAAAAATGCTTAACTCTGAAACTTTTGAAGCGTCGTAGCTCCTAAACGGTTATAGATAGGGATCCTGGTTTGCGCTGTTCGGAAAGTACGCGTCGATGATCTTTCGAATTGAGCACCGAAATCGGTCGAAAGCAAGTGCGACCACGCATAACCGAGATACGGAGATTCTGGATTTCGCAGAAATTTCGTAAAATATCGAAGTCCAGAAAATTACCGTTTTTATCACATCCTATCCGGTAGATTTTTGGGCGCCGAACAAGAATTTTTTTAGCATCGCTTCTGATATCTCTAAACTCGTTTAAGAGATACGGGGCGTTTGAAGTTTCGGGACTTCGAAAAACGCGGAAAAATCGACCCCGAAAAAACGACATCTTTCGACGTTTTCTCGTGTCGCGCGTTAACGACGCCGTTCGGACGGGACGAAGTTCAGACGGTTTCCGATAGAAAAATGTCCGCGGAATCGATTGCGACCGCTCCGACGCCCTATCTCTAATCTGTTTAGCGGCTGACGGAGCTCCGTCAAAGCTGAAAAGAGAGAGAAAAAATCCCAACTTTGAAGCGCGCGTTGTAGCGTCGGAACGCGCTGAGCTAGGGCGTCCTTCTTTCGCCTGTTTAGAACCCTCGTAGGGGTCTCCGATTACGACGCGCCGATAAGGCGAACGTCTTAACTCTTTCCCGTCAACGCGCAGCAGAAACGCTCGCATTTTTTTCTGACCAAACGATGAAATCTTTTTTCTGACTCCGAAAAATCGAGGGTCGGAATTTCCGGGGTTTTGACTCCTCGCATCCGGAACGTGGGGCCATTATATGAGGCGTGTATTACGCCTGAGAAATTTCAGCCCCTAGCCTCTAACTGTTTGGGAGATAATGGACGTTTGAAAGTTGAGAAGGTGCAAAACTCAACTTCTTAAAGGAGCTCCGAATGGGGTCGACTGATATATCAAAAGACGCGTATTTTCGCGTAGATTACGATAAAAAAGTTTGCCTCTCTATCTCTAACCGTTAAGGAGAAAATCGCGTTTAAAAGTTAGCGAAATTTCCAAAAAATGCTTAACTCCGAAACTTTGAAGCGCCGTAGCTCCTAAACGGTTATAGATAGGATCCTGGTTTGCGCCGTTCGGAAAGTACGCGTCGAGATCTTTCGGAAAGCTGAGGTGACTGAAAATCTGTCGCGCTGCGACCGCGCATAACCGAGATACGGAGATTCGGTCGAGAAATTTCGGTAAAATATCGAAGTCCGGAAAAATTACCGTTTTTATCATCCTATCCGGTAGATTTTTGCGCGCCGAACAAGAATTTTTTAGCACGCTTCGGATATCTCTAACCGTTTAAGAGATACGTGGCGTTTGAAGTTTCGGGGCTTCGAAAAACGGGCGAAAAAATCGACCCCGAAAACGACATCTTTCGACGTTTTTCTCATGTGTCGCGCGTTAAACGACGCCGTTCGGACGGATTTTGAGGATTAGACGGTTTCTGATATGAAAAATGTCCGCGGAATCGATTGCGACTGCTCCGGACGCCCTATTCTCTTTAACCGTTTAGCGGCCGCTACGGCCCGTCAAAGTTGAAAGAGAGAGAAAAAATCCCAACTTAGTGGCAAGCGCTGTAGCGTCGGAACGCGTTGAGCTGAAGGGCGTCCTTCTTTCGCCTCCGTTTAGAACTCCTCGTAGGGTCCCTTACGACGCGCCAGATAAGCTGAACGTCTAACTCTTCTTTTCTGTCAACGCGCAGCAGAAATGTCGCATTTTTTTCTGAGCCAAAACGATGAAATTTTTTCTGACTCCAAAAATCGAGGGTCGGAATTTCGGGGTTTTGACCCTACCTGAACGTGGCTGCATATAAGGTAGTGTATTACGCCTGAGAAATTTCAGCCCCTAGCTCCTAACCGTTTAGGAGATATGGACGTTGCCTGAAAGTTGAGAAGGTGCAAAACTCAACCTCCTTAACGGTGCTCCGAATGGGGTCAGAGTGATATAGGTCAAAAAGACTGCGTATTTTCGCAGATTGACGATAAAAAAGTTTGCCTCCATCTATCTCTAACTCGTTAAGCGAGAAAATCGCGTTTAAAGTTGCGAAATTTCCAAAAATGCTTTAACTCCGGAAACTTTAGCGCCGTAGCTCCTGGAAACGGTTATAGATAGGATCCCGGTTTGCGCCGTTCGAAAGTACGCGTCGAGATCTTTCGAATGAAAGCACCGAAAATTCTGTCGCGTGCTGCGACCGCGCATAACCGGAGATACGGAGATTCGGTCGGAGAAATTTCGGTAAAATATCGAAGTCCGAAAATTACCATTTTTACGCCATCTTCTATCCGGTAGATTTTTACGCGCCGAACAAGATTTTTTTTTAGCACGCTTCGATATCTCTAACCGTTTAAGAAGAGATACGGGCATTTGAAGTTTCGGGGCTTCTCGAAAAACGCTGCTGCTGAAAATCGACTCCTTAGAAAACGACATCTTTCGATCGTTTTCTCGTGTCGCGCGTTAACGACGCCGTTCGGGCGGATCGAATTCAGACGGTTTCCGATAGAAAAAATGTCCGCGGGAATCTATCATTGCGACCGCTCCGGACGCCCTATCTCTAACCGTTTAGCGGCTACGGCCCGTCAAAGTTGAGAAGAGAGAGAAAAAATCCCAACCTTTGAAGCGCTGTAGCGTCGGAACGCGCTGAGCTAGGGCGTCCTTTCTTTCGCTCTCCGTTTAGAACTCCTCGTAGGGGTCCTTACGACGCGCCGATAAGCGAACGTCTAACTTCTTCCTGTCAACGCGCAGCAGAAACGTCGCATTTTTTTCTGACTCAAAAACGATGAAATTTTTTCGACCCGAAAAATCGAGGGTCGGAATTTCGGGGTTTTGACCCTACCGGAACGTGGCCATATATGGGTGTATTACGCTTCTGAGAAATTTCAGCTCCCCTAGCCCTGAACTGCGTTTAGGAGATATGGACGTTTGAAAGTTGAGAAGGTGCAAAACTCATAACCTCCTTAACGGTGCTCCGAATGGGGTCGAGTGATGGATATCAAAAGACGCGTATTTTTCGCGTAGATTACGATAATAAAAAGTTTACCTCTCTATCTACCTAAACCGTTGCGGGAGGAAAATTCACTGCGTTTTAAAAGCTTATGAAATTTCCAAAACATGCTTAACTCCGAAACTTTGAAGCGCCGTAGCTCCTAAACGGTTATAGAGTTAGGATCCCGGTTTGCGCCGTCTTCGGAAAAAGTACGCGTCGAGATCTTTCGAATGAGCACCAGAAACGGTCGGCGCTGCGACTGGCACGCATAACCGAGATACGGAGATTCGGTCGAGAAATTTCGGTAAAATATCAGGAAGTCCGGAAAATTACCGTTTTTATCATCCTATCCGGGATAGATTTTTGCGCGCCGGAACAAGAATTTTTTTAGCACGCTTCGATATCTTCGTAACCGTTTGGCAAGAGATACGGGCGTTTGAAGTTTCGGGACTTCGAAAACGGGCGAAAATCGACCCCGAAAACGACATCTTTCTGACGTTTTCTCGTGTCGCGCGTTAACGACAGCCGTTCGGGCGGATTTGAATTCAGACGGTTTCCGATAGAAAAATGTCCGCGGAATCGATTGCGACCTCGCTCCGGACGCCCCAGTATCTCTAACTGTTTAGCGGCTACTGGCCCGTCAAAGTTGGGAAAGAGAGAGAAAAAATCCCAACTTTGAAGCGCTGTGTAGCGTCGGGAACGCGTTGAGCTTAGGGCGTCCTTCTTTCGCCTGTTTAGAACCCTCGTAGGGTCCTCATGACGCGCCGATAACGGTCGAACGTCTAATCTCTTTCCCGTTAACGCGCAGCAGCAGAAACGTCGCATTTTTTTCTGACCAAAAACGATGAAATTTTTTCGGACCCGAAAAATCGAGGGTCGGAATTTCGGGTTTTGACCCTACCGGAACGTGGGCCATATATGGGTGTATTACGCCTCGAGAAATTTTCCAGCCCTCAGCCCCTAAACCGTTTGGGAGATATGGACGCTTGAAAGTGCTGAGGGGGGTGCAAAACCCAAACTCCTTGAAGGAGCTCCGAATGGGGTCGACTGATATATCAAAAGACGCGTATTTTCGCGTAGATTACGATAAAAAAAGTTTGCCTCTCTATCTCTAACCGTTAAGGAGAAAATCGCGTTTGAAAGCTACGAAATTTCCAAAAATGCCGCTTTAACTCCGAAACTTTGAAGCCGCCGTAGCTCCTAAACGGTTATAGATAGGGGATCCTGGTTTGCGCCGTTCGAAAGTACGCAGTCGAGCATCTTTCGAATGAGCACCTGAACCGTCGCGCTAAGCGACCACAGCATAACCGAGATACGGAGGATTCGGTCGAGGAAATTTCGGTAAATATCGAAGTCCGAAAATTACCGTTTTTCAATCATCCTATCTCGGTAGATTTTTGCGCGCCGAACAAGAATTTTTTTAGCACGCTTCGATATCTCTAACCGTTTAAGAGATACGGGCGTTTCAGTTTCGGGGCTTCGAAAACGCGAAAAATCGACCCCGAAAACGACATCTTTCGACGTTTCTCTCGTGTCAAGTAAGCGTTAACGACGCCAGTTCGGGTATGGACGAATTCAGACGGTTTCCGATAGAAAAATGTCCGCGGGAATCGATTGCGACTCGCTCCGGACGCTCCTATCTCTAACCGTTTAGCGGCTACGGCCCGTCAAAGTTGAAAGAGAGAGAAAAAATCCCAACTTTGAAGCGCTGTAGCGTCGGAACGCGTTGAGCTAGGGCGTCCTTCTTTCGCCTGTTTAGAACCCTCGTAGGGTCCTTACGACGCGCCGATAAGCGAACGTCTAACTCTTCCTGTCAACGCGCAGCAGAAACGTCGCATTTTTTTCTGACCAAAACGAGTGAAATTTTTTCGACCCGAAAAATCGAGGGTCGGAATTTCGGGGTTTTGACCCTACCGGAACGTGGCCATATATGGGTGTATTACGCCTGAGAAATTTCAGCCCCTAGCCCTAACCGTTTGGGAGATATGGACGTTTGAAAGTTGAGAAGGTGCAAAACTCAACTCCTTAAAGGAGCTCCGAATGGGGTCGAGGATATATCAAAAGACGCGTATTTTCGCGTAGATTACGATAAAAAAGTTTGCTCTCTATCTCTAACCGTTAAGGAGAAAATCGCGTTTAAAGTTGCGAAATTTCCAAAAATGCTTTAACTCTGAAACTTTGAAGCGCCGTAGCTCCTAAACGGTTATAGATAGGGGATCCGGTTTGCGCCGTTCGAAAGTACGCGTCGAGATCTTTCGAATGAGCACCGAACGGTCGCGCTGCGACCACGCATAACCGAGATACGGAGATTCGGTCGAGAAATTTCGGTAAAATATCGAAGTCCGAAAATTACCGTTTTTATCATCCTATCCGGTAGATTTTTGCGCGCCGAACAAGAATTTTTTAGCACGCTTCGATATCTCTAACCGTTTAAGAGATACGGGCGTTTGAAGTTTCGGGGCTTCGAAAAACGCGAAAAATCGACCCCGAAAACGACATCTTTCGACGTTTTCTCGTGTCGCGCGTTAACGACGCCGTTCGGACGGACGAATTCAGACGGTTTCCGATAGAAAAATGTCCGCGGAATCGATTGCGACCGCTCCGGACGCCCTATCTCTAACCGTTTAGCGGCTACGGCCCGTCAAAGTTGAAAGAGAGAGAAAAAAAATCCCAACTTTGAAGCGCTGTAGCGTCGGAACGCGTTGAGCTAGGGCGTCCTTCTTTCGCCTGTTTAGAACACTCGTAAGGGTTCTTACGAAGCGCCGATAAGCGAACATCTAACTCATCCCGCTAACGCGTAACGGAAACGTCGCATTTTTCTCTGACCAAAACGATGAAATCTTTTCGACCCGAAAAATCGAGGGTCGGAATTTCGGGGTTTTGACCCTACCGGAACGTGGCCATATATGGGTGTATTACGCCTGAGAAATTTCAGCCCCCTAGCCCTAACCGTTTGGGAGATATGGACGTTTGAAAGTTGAGGGGGTGCAAAACTCAACTCCTTAAAGGAGCTCCGAATGGGGTCGGGTGATATATCAAAAGACGCGTATTTTCGCGTAGATTACGATAAAAAAAAGTTTGCCTCTCTATCTCTAACCGTTAAGGAGAAAATCGCGTTTAAAGTTGCGAAATTTCCAAAAATGCTTAACTCCGAAACTTTTGAAGCGTCGTAGCTCCTAAACGGTTATAGATAGGGGATCCCGGTTTGCGCCGTTCGAAAGTACGCGTCGAGATCTTTCGAATGAGCACCGAACGGTCGCGCTGCGACCACGCATAACCGAGATACGGAGATTCGGTCGAGAAATTTCGGTAAAATATCGAAGTCCGAAAATTACCGTTTTTATCATCCTATCCGGTAGATTTTTGGGCGCCGAACAAGAATTTTTTTAGCACGCTTCGATATCTCTAACCGTTTAAGAGATACGGGCGTTTGAAGTTTCGGGGCTTCGAAAAAACGCGAAAAAATCGACCCCGAAAACGACATCTTTCGACGTTTTCTCGTGTCGCGCGTTAACGACGCCGTTCGGACGGACGAATTAGACGGTTTCCGATAGAAAAATGTCCGCGGAATCGATTGCGACCGCTCCGGACGCCCTATCTCTAACCGTTTAGCGGCTACGGCCCGTCAAAGTTGAAAGAGAGAGAAAAAAAATCCCAACTTTGAAGCGCTGTAGCGTCGGAACGCGTTGAGCTAGGGCGTCCTTCTTTCGCCTGTTTAGAACCCTCGTAGGGGTCCTTACGACGCGCCGATAAGCGAACGTCTAACTCTTCCCGTTAACGCGCAGCAGAAACGTCGCATTTTTTCTGACCAAAACGATGAAATTTTTTCTGACCCGAAAAATCGAGGAGTCGGAATTTCGGGGTTTTGACCCTACCGGAACGTGGCCATATATGGGTGTATTACGCCTGAGAAATTTCAGCCCCTAGCCCTAACCGTTTGGGAGATATGGACGTTTGAAAGTTGAGGCGGTGCAAAACTCAACTTCTTAAAGGAGCTCCGAATGGGGTCGAGTGACATATCAAAAGACGCGTATTTTCGCGTAGATTACGATAAAAAAAGTTTGCCTCTCTATCTCTAACC
Organism: Trypoxylus dichotomus; assembly: GCA_023509865.1. Taxonomy (NCBI): domain Eukaryota; kingdom Metazoa; phylum Arthropoda; class Insecta; order Coleoptera; family Scarabaeidae; genus Trypoxylus; species Trypoxylus dichotomus. Next base: position 2,613,638 of record CM042079.1, read on the forward strand.
GTTAAGGAGAAAATCGCGTTTAAAGTTGCGAAATTTCCAAAAATGCTTAACTCCGAAACTTTGAAGCGCCGTAGCTCCTAAACGGTTATAGATAGGGGATCCCGGTTTGCGCCGTTCGAAAGTACGCGTCGAGATCTTTCGAATGAGCACCGAACGGTCGCGCTGCGACCACGCATAACCGAGATACGGAGATTCGGTCGAGAAATTTCGGTAAAATATCGAAGTCCGAAAATTACCGTTTTTATCATCCTATCCGGTAGATTTTGCGCGCCGAACAAGAATTTTTTTAGCACGCTTCGATATCTCTAACCGTTTAAGAGATACGGGCGTTTGAAGTTTCGGGGCTTCGAAAAAACGCGAAAAAATCGACCCCGAAAACGACATCTTTCGACGTTTTCTCGTGTCGCGCGTTAACGACGCCGTTCGGACGGACGAATTAGACGGTTTCCGATAGAAAAATGTCCGCGGAATCGATTGCGACCGCTCCGGACGCCCTATCTCTAACCGTTTAGCGGCTACGGCCCGTCAAAGTTGAAAGAGAGAGAAAAAAAATCCCAACTTTGAAGCGCTGTAGCGTCGGAACGCGTTGAGCTAGGGCGTCCTTCTTTCGCCTGTTTAGAACCCTCGTAGGGGTCCTTACGACGCGCCGATAGGCGAACGTCTAACTCTTCCCGTTAACGCGCAGCAGAAACGTCGCATTTGTTCTGACCAAAACGATGAAATTTTTTCGACCCGAAAAATCGAGGGTCGGAATTTCGGGGTTTTGACCCTACCGGAACGTGGTCATATATGGGTGTATTACGCCTGAGAAATTTCAGCCCCCTAGCCCTAACCGTTTGGGAGATATGGACGTTTGAAAGTTGAGGGGGTGCAAAACTCAACTCCTTAAAGGAGCTCCGAATGGGGTCGAGTGATATATCAAAAGACGCGTATTTTCGCGTAGATTACGATAAAAAAGTTTGCCTCTCTATCTCTAACCGTTAAGGAGAAAATCGCGTTTAAAGTTGCAGAAATTTCCAAAAATGCTTAACTCGAAACTTTGAAGCGCCGTAGCTCCTAAACGGTTATAGATAGGGGATCCCGGTTTGCGCCGTTCGAAAGTACGCGTCGAGATCTTTCGAATGAGCACCGAACGGTCGCGCTGCGACCACGCATAACCGAGATACGGAGATTCGGTCGAGAAATTTCGGTAAAATATCGAAGTCCGAAAATTACCGTTTTATCATCCTATCCGGTAGATTTTTGCGCGCCGAACAAGAATTTTTTAGCACGCTTCGATATCTCTAACCGTTTAAGAGATACGGGCGTTTGAAGTTTCGGGGCTTCGAAAAAACGCGAAAATCGACCCCGAAAACGACATCTTTCGACGTTTTCTCGTGTCGCGCGTTAACGACGCCGTTCGGACGGACGAATTAGACGGTTTCCGATAGAAAAATGTCCGCGGAATCGATTGCGACCGCTCCGGACGCCCTATCTCTAACCGTTTAGCGGCTACGGCCCGTCAAAGTTGAAAGAGAGAGAAAAAAAATCCCAACGTTGAAGCGCTGTAGCGTCGGAACGCGTTGAGCTAGGGCGTCCTTCTTTCGCCTGTTTAGAACCCTCGTAGGGGTCCTTACGACGCGCCGATAAGCGAACGTCTAACTCTTCCCGTTAACGCGCAGCAGAAACGTCGCATTTTTTTCTGACCAAAACGATGAAATTTTTTCGACCCGAAAAATCGAGGGTCGGAATTTCGGGGTTTTGACCCTACCGGAACGTGGCCATATATGGGTGTATTACGCCTGAGAAATTTCAGCTCCCTAGCCCTAACCGTTTGGGAGATATGGACGTTTGAAAGTTGAGGGGGTGCAAAACTCAACTTCTTAAAGGAGCTCCGAATTTTTTAGACTGATATATCAAAAGACGCGTATTTTCGCGTAGATTACGATAATAAAAGTTTGCCTCTCTATCTCTAACCGTTAAGGAGAAAATCGCGTTTAAAGTTGCGAAATTTCCAAAAATGCTTAACTCCGAAACTTTGAAGCGCCGTAGCTCCTAAACGGTTATAGATAGGGGATCCCGGTTTGCGCCGTTCGAAAGTACGCGTCGAGATCTTTCGAATGAGCACCGAACTGTCGCGCTGCGACCACGCATAACCGAGATACGGAGATTCGGTCGAGAAATTTCGGTAAAATATCGAAGTCCGAAAATTACCGTTTTTATCATCCTATCCGGTAGATTTTTGCGCGCCGAACAAGAATTTTTTTAGCACGCTTCGATATCTCTAACCGTTTAAGAGATACGGGCGTTTGAAGTTTCGGGGCTTCGAAAAAACGCGAAAAAATCGACCCCGAAAACGACATCTTTCGACGTTTTCTCGTGTCGCGCGTTAACGACGCCGTTCGGACGGACGAATTAGACGGTTTCCGATAGAAAAATGTCCGCGGAATCGATTGCGACCGCTCCGGACGCCCTATCTCTAACCGTTTAGCGGCTACGGCCCGTCAAAGTTGAAAGAGAGAGAAAAAAAATCCCAACTTTGAAGCGCTGTAGCGTCGGAACGCGTTGAGCTAGGGCGTCCTTCTTTCGCCTGTTTAGAACCCTCGTAGGGTCCCATGACGCGCCGATAAGCGAACGTCTAACTCTTCCCGTTAACGCGCAGCAGAAACGTCGCATTTTTTTCTGACCAAAACGATGAAATTTTTTCGACCCGAAAAATCGAGGGTCGGAATTTCGGGGTTTTGACCCTACCGGAACGTGGCCATATATGGGTGTATTACGCCTGAAAAATTTCAGCCCCCTAGCCCTAACCGTTTGGGAGATATGGACGTTTGAAAGTTGAGGGGGTGCAAAACTCAACTCCTTAAAGGAGCTCCGAATGGGGTCGAGTGATATATCAAAAGACGCGTATTTTCGCGTAGATTACGATAAAAAAAAGTTTGCCTCTCTATCTCCAACCGTTAAGGAGAAAATCGCGTTTAAAGTTGCGAAATTTCCAAAAATGCTTAACTCCGAAACTTTGAAGCGCCGTAGCTCCTAAACGGTTATAGATAGGGGATCCCGGTTTGCGCCGTTCGAAAGTACGCGTCGAGATCTTTCGAATGAGCACCGAACGGTCGCGCTGCGACCACGCATAACCGAGATACGGAGATTCGGTCGAGAAATTTCGGTAAAATATCGAAGTCCGAAAATTACCGTTTTTATCATCCTATCCGGTAGATTTTTGCGCGCCGAACAAGAATTTCTTTAGCACGCTTCGATATCTCTAACCGTTTAAGAGATACGGGCGTTTGAAGTTTCGGGGCTTCGAAAAACGCGAAAAATCGACCCCGAAAACGACATCCTTCGACGTTTTCTCGTGTCGCGCGTTAACGACGCCGTTCGGACGGACGAATTAGACGGTTTCCGATAGAAAAATGTCCGCGGAATCGATTGCGACCGCTGCGGACGTCCTATCTCTAACCGTTTAGCGGCTACGGCCCGTCAAAGTTGAAAGAGAGAAAAAATCCCAACTTTGAAGCGCTGTAGCGTCGGAACGCGTTGAGCTAGGGCGTCCTTCTTTCGCCTGTTTAGAACCCTTGTAGGGTCCTTACGACGCGCCGATAAGCGAACGTCTAACTCTTCCCTGCCAACGCGCAGCAGAAACGTCGCATTTTTTTCTGACCAAAACGATGAAAGTTTTTCGACCCGAAAAATCGAGGATCGGAATTTCGGGGTTTTGACCCTACCGGAACGTGGCCATATATGGGTGTATTACGCCTGAGAAATTTCAGCCCCTAGCCCTAACCGTTTGGGGGAGATATGGACGTTTGAAAGTTGAGGGGTGCAAAACTCAACTCCTTAAAGGAGCTCGGAATGCGGTCGAGTGATATATCAAAAGACGCGTATTTTCGCGTAGATTACGATAAAAAAGTTTGCCTCTCTATCTCTAACCGTTAAGGAGAAAATCGCGTTTAAAGTTGCGAAATTTCCAAAAATGCTTAACTCCGAAACTTTGAAGCGCCGTAGCTCCTAAACGGTTATAGATACGGGATCCCGGTTTGCGCCGTTCGAAAGTACGCGTCGAGATCTTTCGAATGAGCACCGAACGGTCGCGCTGCGACCACGCATAACCGAGATACGGAGATTCGGTCGAGAAATTTCGGTAAAATATAAAAGTCCGAAAATTACCGTTTTTATCATCCTATCCGGTAGATTTTTGCGCGCCGAACAAGAATTCTTTTAGCACGCTTCGATATCTCTAACCGTTTAAGGGATACTGGCGTTTGAAGTTTCGGGGCTTCGAAAAAACGCGAAAAAAATCGACCCCGAAAACGACATCTTTCGACGTTTTCTCGTGTCGCGCGTTAACGACGCCGTTCGGACGGACGAATTAGACGGTTTCCGATAGAAAAATGTCCGCGGAATCGATTGCGACCGCTGCGGACGTCCTATCTCTAACCGTTTAGCGGCTACGGCCCGTCAAAGTTGAAAGAGAGAGAAAAATCCCAACTTTGAAGCGCTGTAGCGTCGGAACGCGTTGAGCTAGGGCGTCCTTCTTTCGCCTGTTTAGAACCCTCGTAGGGGTCCTTACGACGCGCCGATAAGCGAACGTCTAACTCTTCCCGTTAACGCGCAGCAGAAACGTCGCATTTTTTCTGACCAAAACGATGAAATTTTTTCGACCCGAAAAACGCTTCGATATCTCTAACCATTTAAGAGATACGGACGTTTGAGGCTTCGGGACTTTCGAAAAGAAAGATTACGCGTCACTACGTATGACGGAATATTAGATTGGCTGCCTACCTCCAACGTTGCTTCGAATCGCATTTAGAAATTAACAGAGTGGACATAGGTATCGCAGGAAACTTCATACCACAAATCAACAATTTATTCGGCAATTGGTAACTCGGCTGACAATGAGATTTAATGTGTTTTTGAAAGGCTGCGTTCCGAATAAGTTATTATGCGGTACCTGTGAACTATTTTATCGAGAATAGTTACTTTCGTTACATGTTTTCCTTCCTCTTTCTTGTGGCACAAGCTGATAACACCATACATGTTTTTACCTTGTTTCAGGTGGATCTCAAAATGGTATAAGTGGAAGCAGATAAGATCAACCAGCATCCATTGTGGCTACTCGTGCTATAAGGTAAGTCAGAAAATTCAATAAAGGTGGCTTGTATCTGGACCTTTGGCAACTTTGGGGAGCGTTCCATGACTATTTAAAATGGAGCGGGTTATAGGTTGTGTGTTTCTTTTATATCAGAGGTGCTCAAACGGTCGATCAGGAGAGCTTCTGATTTGATCTCGGGAAATATCATCGTAAAACCATTCATAAAAATGATGAAAACGATTTCCCACCAAAGAGTGAATTATGAAAACGAAAAATGCGTGACTAGATAACTTGTTTGCGAAAAGAACAAAGCATGTTTACAAGAACAGCCAAACAATCAAAAGCTGCAACGGTTTCGTCATTTAAAATTTCTCATATACATATATTGGCGAAACACAAGAAACCCTTTGGAAACGGAAGGATGCTGAAGAAAGCATCTTTTGGAGCGAGTGGATGACGATTACCCTTGGTTTTCCTCATTCCAATGTATTATCCCTCAACAAGTTTTACGGTCAAAAGTTCTAAACATGGAGGAGGTTATGAACATCTCAGAGCCACAGCATCCGATACAAAATTCTGCTCTTTTATATCTGAAGATAAATATCCGAATGTAATGCAAATTGCCTTTCAGTCTCCAATAAACACATATTTTTGGATATCGGTTTTGTCCATTAACTATTTACATCAGTAATTTACATCTACGCCACCATAAACCCTACCTACCTACTACAATCCTGTATCACACATATTTGCAGCATCTACAGAGACGATAGCAAGAAATCTAACAGTTTTGAGGTAAATCGCCAGCAATTCAAATCGGAGCACCCCTGTTTTACATGCTCATGTCTGCTTATGGAGTTTGGTTTAAAGATATGTTACAATATTGATTTCAAATCTTCGACAATTTTACAAGCGGTGTAAGGTATTGAAAGAGGAAGCTGAAAAACAAGTGTAGAATGTATTTGAAGATAAATTGAGATTGATAGTCGACGTGATTGGACACAGAACCGATATGGCTAACAATCGTAATATGTTTCGAAGGCTTTTTTTGAAGATCCTGTCATGCTGTCGAGATAATCAAAGCCGACTCCTTTTCTTTACATAATAAATAATTTGTTGTCTGTCTCCTATTGATTCTATAAACTTTCGAATTTATATTAAGATAAAGAGTACAAACATCATAGAAGTAAGCATTCCATGACAATGACTTGCATTGCAACGAACGAAGATATTTTTAGCATAATCATGATTTCATTCGACCGGATCATTAGTCATATTAAGCCAGTATCCAGAAAAAAACTTCCTTCTTTGAACGAAGTTGCTAAAGCGTTATCATCGTAACTTTTCTATACAGCTGTGGCCATATGTATTCGCCATCCTTTTTTGTTTTTTATTCCGACGAATATATAAGAAATAAAAGAAAATTGATCGATGAAAATGTTTCATTGTGAATGTATACAGATATTGCTTAATATTTGGTAGCTCCTCCCTGGTCTTTTATCACCGCACGAATCCGTCGGGGCATACTGCTCACTAAGTTGTAGCACTGTTCGGGGGTGATTTTATTCCACTCTTCGAATGTTTTTGTTTTTAAGCATTGCTTTGTGGTAGATGAGTATTTAGCTACATTTCGCTTTAAAATGTACCATAAATGCTCAATTGGCGATAAGTCCGGGGATTGTGCCGGCCATTCCAGTACACGCACGTTATTTTCCTCGAACCAGCGCATTACTTCGCGAGATTTATCGCACGGTGCATTATCTTGTTGGAAGTAATACTCTGGCTCATCATTATCGCATAATTTTAACGCACACGGTTCCGGAACTTCTTCCAACATGTCGATGTACGTCCGACTGTTCATTCGGCCCTCGCAGACGAACAGTTCTCCGACGCCTGTTGCACTCATGGAACCCCAAACCATTATGCTACCACCCCCAAACTTCACAGTCGGAATGATATAGTCTAGATGGAAGGCCTCTCCTCGCCTGCGTCGCACGTATTGAGGCCCAGGTTTACCACAAGGCTACCAACAAAAACATGAATACTGTTACATTTCGGAACCCATTAAAAAGAATAAAAACACTGTAGATACCAGGAATTGAATACAGAATACCACAAATACAATAATTATGTATTACTTACCTCAATATTTCACTCATCCGTCCACATAACATTGGCCCAATTGTCAATGGTCCAGTCGCGGTGACTTTTAGCCCACAGCAGTCTCTTTTTCTTTTGTTGCGGAGACAACCGTGGTTTATGTCGAACTTTGTATCCACCTAAATTTAATTCACAAAGGTGTTTTCTAACCGTGCGAGGAGAAATAGCAACATTATGTAGCCGGAAAAGCTCATTGGAAAGCTGTTTAGACCCTTTTTTCCGGTCTCGCAAAGACATCCGCTCTAAGACTCGCTCATCTCTGCTAGTTGTCTTCCTTTTTCGACCAGTTTTCGGTTTGTTTGTCAAAGATCCACTCTCTTTGTATCGTTTTATCGTCATTTTAACTGTCGATCGCGCACATTTCACTTGTCGGGCAATAGCAGACACCGACGACCCTTGCTTTTCCAATACCACAATTTGTCCTCGCTCTACTTCCGTCAATTCGCGTATTTTCGGCATTACTTCTTACTGTATACTATCGTATTACGCAGACAAAATCACAGACACAATATCTTCACTCTAACTAGCTCAACCTTACTCTTACAACTTTTAAGAAAGACTGAAGAAATATTCAGAAATTACAATTTTACGTCTATTTTCTAATTTACTCAGAATGGCCTACAATAAACCATTAAACCCTCATTACCAGGTACCTAGTTAAATCCGTCATCGACCCTGCTTCTTAGAAACACAATAATATTCATGTAACACGACAAAACGAGAGTGGCGAATACATATGGCCACAGCTGTAGTTATTCACAGAAGTATTCATACCCCACGTATAATTGAGCATTATTTAATATTTATGCTGTTTTTCTTTGAAGTATTGACAAGATTTTTTATTTGTTTCCTTGTAATAACAAGGTATCTCCTGTAATAAAGTCAAGAAGAAAAAACAAATTTTATTAACAAGAAGTTATCAATATGTACGTAGTTAATACTTAGTGGGTCCTCATTTGGACTTTATGATAGCGCGAATGTTAGCTGACATGCTGACATGTAACACGACAAAACGAGAGTGGCGAATACATATGGCCACAGCTGTATATATCGGACCCAATCTATGGGGACAATCCTAACGTCAAAGCCTTTTAAAACATTTAAATTCAGAATTTCCGCTCGAATAGAGACAGCGGCGCATTTTCAAACTTACATCACTTCATATACGCTAGACATCCACACAGATAACATTCGAAGGCTTCAAGTGGATCGTTCCATCCGAAAGTCTACTGCATTGGACGAGTTTCCGAAAGCAAACGGAGGGGGAGGAAAAAAAAGAAAACAGAAACCTGACTGTTGAAATAGGGAAAAACGATTCTTTCCATTTTACCACGCATTTGCAGCTATCTGATGCCGTTGAGCGCGAATACCCCACACAAAGGACGCTTTTAAAAGAGTCAATACTCCGACGTCAGCTTGCCTCTGGTCCTGACGATGTTGTGGAAAGTACTAGCGGAGTGCCTGTAGAATCAAAGTCGCTGTTATCTCTACGTGGTACTGTGTAGTTGGCTTTTAGTATAGCCTCCTATATGTGTGCATTAGAATTCAGTGCATTCGATTCTGTTCTCTTTTTGTATTATGTACTCTATATTCGAGTTTATACAGGGTGATTAGGAATATGGAGGTAAAAATCTGATTGAGGGTGGCGTAGCGGTTGAATTCGTTTGAATTTGTTGAATTTTGTTCTTCAACAGGCAACAATAAGTTTTCTAATGTATTAATATTATAGGGTATTAAGAGAATGAATTGAAATATTTCTAAAACATTCATAAATTCAGTTTCGAATAAAATTAGAACTCTTATTAAAGGAAGTATAGATTCAATTCAATATTACGAAGGGTCATTATGTTACAATAGCTACCATGTTACGATTGCTATAGAAATCACAATATTCACTTTCTAATTCGTGATATCTTAGTGTTTCTTGAAAAGATATACGTTTTTTTAATCTCTGAGTAATGACGTATGGGTAATTCTTTAATCATATTAATATCTAGGTACTATAGGAACAATCCAGCTAACGGCATAAATCGTTAGCAAATACCAGGAAAAAGAAGGGACCAAGGTTACTTCCCTGTACAACTCCAGAGGGAGGCGAAAACCTATCAGATGTACGACCAAGATATGCGACGTACTGCGTTCTCCCTAGTAAATATGTTCGAAATAGTGACACAAGTCTGGGTGAAAAGTCGTTCGGCGCAAGTTTCAATGAAAGTAGGTCGTGATCAACTAACACAAATTACATCAACTTTTATATCGTCATCTAGTGATTCAGTTATGAATTGTGTACACTACCGCTCAAAAGTGTTTAGGCACTCTCACTGACAGCAAAAATGTTAATATTTATTTTTTATGTACAGATACACGTACATGAATAAAAATATATTAAATAAATGTGAAAATTAAAACGTTTAATTTAAATTTTGCTTTCACCTATGTGACCTCCTTTTGATTTAATAATTGCAGCACACAATCGAGGCATTATCGCAATAAGTTTTGCCAGAGTTTCTTGTGTTATTGAGGTCCACCCCGATTGCAATTTGTTCCGCACGTCAGTAGCTGATGTCGGAGCTGATTTTCGTACTTCCCGATCTAGTTTCTCTCGTAGTAACTCGATTGGATTCAAGTCGGGGCTCTGAGGAGGCCATTCCATAATTTTGAGAGTTTCTTCCTCTACTAAATGGCGTAAATAGTCTTTACATAATTTAGAGGAATGTTTTGGGTGATTATCTTGCTGGAAGATAAAATTTTGACCCAAAAGTCCAATTCCGGTATTGCGTGGTTCTCCAAAATTTCGCGGTGGCCTTCTTTTTTTAATATACCGTCAATTTTCACAATGTCACACTAGTGCCAGCATAACAGACCCAAATGATGATAGAACCTCCACCATGCTTCACGGTAGCAGCAATACTCTTTTCTCTGGCAGGTTCACCCACAGATCTTCTTACGAATATGCGTCTTCGGGTTCCGAACAGCTGAAATTTGGACTCATCCGTCCATAGGACGTCGTTCCACTCTTCTATGATCCAGTATTGGAGTTCACGAGCCCATTTAAGTCGCCTTTGCTTGTTTTGTTTGCGTAGTAATGGCTTCTTCATCGCAATACGTCCATGGAGCCCGACTTTCTGTAGGCTACGTTTGACTGTAGAAACATTGACTAGTTTTTGGCGACCAACATTTAATTCTGCGGTGATTTCCGGGGCTGTTTTGCGTCTATTTAACTTGCTGGTAACCACTATTCTGCGATTATCCGCAGATGTTGTCGCTTTTGGCCATCCACTCCGTCTTTTATTAAGAAAACTGCCAGTTTCCCGATATTTTTTTACGTTATAGTCAACCGAAGCGTGGTGTATTTTCATTTTTTTTTTTTGGTGATTTGTCGATTACTTATGCTACTTTTATGATAAGCTATTATAAGCGCACGTGTTTCCGTACTAATTTCTCTTCGCGGAGGCATTTTAAAAAATTGTCACACGATATTTCGCTCACGACGTGAATAGAGTAAATACCACACTGCAACTGACCATAGGTTACAGATTTCACTATAATCTTCTAGGAAGGTAATTTAAACATTATTACCTACAATCTAACAGATGACTAAATTTACCCAGTAAATTCAGAGGTTATGTTATTGTAATTGCACCGCAATAAACAGTTTATGGTAATCCGACCAAGTGCAGGTAAATGATAGTAAACCTTATGCGATATAATGGGTGTTTATCTTACTGAACTACATTTTAAATACGTATTTCATTTTATTATAATGTTTTTTTGGTAAACATAATACTATATGAATAATCCATGAAAACAGGGGTGCCTAAACATTTTTGAGCGGTAGTGTAATTGCAGTAAGGTTAGTGACAGTGGATCGCCGACGCATGAAGCCAATTTGGTCTTCAGATAAAATTGCCCAAAACTCTTGATATATGCGACCGTATAGAACCATCTCGTACACTTTGGCAAAGTTATTTATTAGAGCAATAGGTCTGTAATTTCTAATTAAAGTGACATCGCCCTTTTTGTAAATTGGAAATAATTTTTCCGCTTTCTAACAGTTCGGAAAGGTAGATGTTAATAGGAGTAAATTGAATAAATAACACAGAAGCGTGGCAAACACACTAGCGCAATCTCTTACAGAGAAACTAGATAAATTGTCGTCCCCCCATGGTATGTTTATTTTTTAATTTTCTGATAGTTTCGAATACGTCACACTCATCAAACGAGGTGATGACGATCAACAAATCGTAATCTTGGTAATAATTGACATAGTCAATGTAGTCGATACAATGCAATATGCAGATTGGAAATATTTCGGGAAACCGTTCATTATAGACGCGAGCGTACACAGCATTTCACCTTCATCATTCCTCATGTTATTGGGGACTCCAATTACGTCCTTTTGAGGATACAAATGACCAGAATAACCGTGGGTTGTTTTTGATTTGATTTTGAGCATGTGACATTGCTCCATTGATTTTCAGAAGCTTTCTCAGTTCATTGTAACGATGGAGGTCCTCCATACGTTCGAATCTTCTACGTTTCAGACGATATGCTTTAGTTTGATATTTGCTATATTAGAATTTGTAAACGATACAGGATACTTGGACAAGCGAGTAGGTTTTAAAGAGATGAATTGGTTCACACGCCAATGCCATGCTGTTACATGCTTCATTAATATGTGTGTAAAGAGATGTCCAGTTAATATGGTATAAAGCATAAGCAGACGAATAAGGAAAGAAGATGTTGTACAAATTAAATGAAGAGTTGTGGAAAAAGGCATAACGTTACGCAAGACAAAAAGAAAGAAAACATAGGAAATATATACGCACACTGGATCCACGAATAAAATAAAAAGGGTACCTGTCTACCAAATGAGATGAAGAGGAAATGGAATATATAATAATTGACCCTCGTTCAAAATCAATAGACCTGGAGCGGACTCGATAATTTTCTTTTACCAGCAGCGGTACAATATGCAGAAGAAGTCCTATGCAATTGAGACTCAGACTCACGCAGTTGTTTAAAGGAATACTAAACACCCTTAAGAAGATTGTTTAAAAGAAAGTACTGTCCTAATAAGTTACCGAGAATGATGAAGAAGTCAACGTTTTATATCGACCTTTTGAAATTTTTTTAAGTGTATTATCTAATTATGTTATGTTAAGGTGAATTATAATGCTATATTTCATGATCATCGATAAATTGATACCTGTATAGCGCAAATAGGCTTTTAATTGAACTTGATTGCATTTTGATTTTATCTTAAGGAGATTATCAAAATTAATTCTTAATATAAATTCAATTTTATTTAAGGTTCGAATTCTTTATAAAAAAATGGTTTATGAAATGGAATTGTTCCGACGCAATTTTTAAATCATGACGTCAGAATCTCATCAAATTTAATAGATTAAATGTGTAAACAACAGGTGCTAAAATACACGATATTGGTACTTTTCCGTATTATCGTTGTTTTTATCAAATTTTCTGACTGCTAACCTCTTAAACCACCTATTAATAAAATGAAGATATTAACAACAAACCCTAATAAGCCGTATCGTATCCCTTACGTGAATAATGTAACATCTTTTATAGCCATGCATCAAAGGAAAAGGCCGTTTAAATATGGAAAGGCTTATATTGTGTCTGTCGTTGATAATATCATCCTGTCGTAAAATTTTTACGTTTTAGGCGGAGGTAATGATAGTCTTTCATAGGCGAAGGTGTCGTTAACTTCTTTTCGTGTTGTAGAACATCTCATCAACTTTAAATTGAAGAACTTTGTAGCGTATTCCGCTTAAAAATTCCATCATTGTCCGTTCTAGAAGTGCACGGACAATGTAGGAAGGTGTAAAATTGCTACGGTGTATAAAATTAATGGTCTCTGAAATTTAACGTATGTATGGAATTACAAAGGATTACACGGTGTTGTCGTCAACATTTTGAAGGTTTTCTTAATTCTGTAGTTTTATACGATGAATTACTCGCAAATCTAAGCATATATTAACATTACAAGTTTCAATAATATTATATTATGATACGAGAGTTGAGAGCTTTGATATCCGCACAGTTTTAATCATCTAATTATACAAACTTCATGTCTAAAGTGATGTGGAGATAGGCATACGTTTCATTTAAGATGTATTTTCTTTACAAGCACTTTAGAGAGTTAAATCTAAATCAAGATAGTACAGATATTTCGTTTACAAATTCCTGACTCTCGAGTACTTACACTATCGCTCATAAAATTCGGATCATCGTGAGAAATTTGGGGGAGATTTTAAGATTTAATTCGAGAGAAACGAACACGTTTTATTGAGGGAGAACGTGCATTTATAGGAAATTATAACTTGATCGGTTTAGTAATAAAAAACAATTTTTCTAGTGGCCATGGAAAATGAAGAATTTTCTTTTTTTTTTGAGTGCAACATCAACGAATTTAAAATAATTTTTAATAAAATCCATCTTTTAGAAGATATACGATATTCCGTTACAAGTATACAGTGAAATCTCCCTTGAACGAACACTAACGGGACCAACTGAAGATGTTCAGGAGGGGTGTCCGCATAAATTAAATATGTAGTAGATACAACGAAAATCGTGTTTTTAACGAAAAATGAATATATTAAAGAAAGTTGGACATTTAAATCGTATGTGTATATAAATGTTTTTAAAGTAAATAAGAAACTTTAAACTTAAGAAAAAAAGTTTTATTTCCTTTAGATATATACATACAAAGTATAATATATGTACATACATACATAGATGTAGTACGTAATACAAAACAATGAAATGAATAGTCACTTTAAGGGCGCTGAAATTCATATATTGTTGTTTGTCTTCTCTTTTTCTGTTAAATGGCGTTTTGAAATCGTATTTCTAATTTAGAAAGAAATTCCAAAGACTCTGTATCTCCGTGATTTTCGACAAAACATTTAAGCTGCTTGGTCAGGGTAATAGCTTTACCATAATTTGGGATAGCTTCTGTTGGCACTGAAACTTCATGGACATCAGAATCTTCCGAAAGTTCTTGTATTTCAACTGGATTTGCAATTTCTTGTTCTGAATCTGGATCTTCAACATACAAATCTTCATCTACGTTCAAGAAATTATTAAGGTTTTCATTATCCGTCAATTTCAATAAATTTTTATTTTTGAGGATATCTGAAAGTACACTAAGAGGCAACTCATCTTCTAAGTCAGATGTATCAGCCTCAGTTAAGTGGTTTTCACTTTGCATATTTACATGATTAAATCCTGCTTTGCGGAAGCAATTTTGAACTGTCACTTTGGTTACTTGGTCCCAATCGCGTTTTGCCAAATAAACTGCATCCAGTGGTGTAATTTTCTTTATTAACTCAAAAGCTGTATCACCAGTTTCAATGTTTACTAGCAGATGTTTGAGTATTAGGCTTCGGTAATAAGTTTTAAAATTCTTTATAATTCCCTGGTCAAGTGGTTGACAAGCTGATGTACAATTAGGGGGTAAAAATAATATTTTTATATTATTTAAGCGAACGTCTTTCGGATGAGATCCCGCATTGTCTAAAAATAACAAAATGTTTCTTTTTTCTTTAGCCATTTTTCAATCTAGGTCTTGCAACCACTCTGTCATAATTTGTCCTGTCGCCCAAGCTTTCTTATTGTATTTCCAAGTTACAGGCAGGTTATTTATATTAATGTTTTTAAAAGCTCTGGGTTTAGCTGCCCTACCAATGACTAGGAGTTTTTCTTTTTCATCCGCCATATTTGCACAATGCAAAATTGTAAACCTCTCTTTGGGATATTTACCTCCAACACATTTTTCCTTCTTTAATGTGAGCGTTTTGTCGGGTAGAGCCCTAAAATACAGGCCTGTCTCATCGGCATTATAGATGTCTCTCGGTGAATATCCCTTAATCAAAGAAGGACATTTTTTAAAAACGCTGAAACATCTTCAGTATTAACCGAAGCTCCTTCTCCCGAAATCGCCTTAAAACTTATATTGTGGCGGATTCTAAATTTATTGAGCCAACCAGAAGAAGCACTGAACGTAGAATGTCCCAAAGAAGCGGCTATTTCTCTTGCTTTCCATCGTATTAGCAGACCTAAAGAAAAAATAAGTTTTTTGCGTTTTTGTCACGACAAACCTATTGGTAATCTCACTCTTTTTATCTATTTTAGAATTTAATATGAAAAGAAAATCAACGCATTAATACAAGAAACCTTATCTAAAAAAATCATATGCATACCTGTTAAAGGAATACCCTTATGCTGAGCTGCTGTAAACCAGTCATAACACAATTTGTCAATTTTAGTACCATCACCCGTCAAAAAGCTTCTTTTTTCATTCAAATTGCTGTTCGACATCCATTTGTTTAGAAGGATCTCTTTATGTTTAATTATATCTGCAGCTTGTGTTTTTCCAATATTAAAACGCTTGGATAAGTTCCTTACACTTAATTTCTATTTATTGTAAACCACTTCTACAATGAATGCGTCGCCCACTGTGTCTTTTCCGCATAGACATCAGACTAATATTGAATGCAGATTCAATCGAAAGCGTACACCCAAAGAATAAGAACGGTAAATCCCCGACCAACTGGGGGAAATCCCTAATTCACGCCAGGCAGAAATGCACGACATAGGCTGCGTTTGTACCGAAAGATTAAAGTCGGTAAATCTCCGGTTTACTCGGGGAAGTTCCAGCGAAATTGGCGCGCGGCGCGATTGAGAAACGCAATACCAATACTCTCGATATAAAAATAAGATAAGGCGTTTCTTTTTAATTTATTTTTTGTCCGCTTAAGAGAACATTTTCTCGTGTCCGCGTCCGTTCAAGAGAATGTCCGTCCAAGAAAGAGTTAATACAATGGAAATTATATGCGAGCCGATCGAGACCATGAGAAACTGTCCGTTTAAGGGAGGTGTCCGTGTAAGAGGGGTGTCCGCGAAGGGGAATTTCACTGTACATGTAATCTCAGACTGGAACATTCTTTATATATTTTTTTATGAGCGATAGTGTACACATTCAGTAGTACCTGGCTAAGAAATCGATAGTTTTTTCTCACAAGCAGATAAGATAAAGATTCATGTGTCTGTTGATGTTCTAGGTTCGCGCTTGAATTTTGACACTATCGGATTACTGGAATACATAGATTATTTTGTATTAATCTAGGGAACAAATGCCTAATTTTATTATTGGTATTTCTTACTTTGTTCACGATATCGATAAGGTCTGCTAGTATATTTTTAAGTGCCATAAATTTGTTATCTATACAGTTGAATTAAACTATACGATAGTGATGTGAGTGCGGATTTCTAGAAATGGTTCTTTTAGGGGCCGCTTAGAGTAGCCGAAAGTGTGCACCGGTAAGAGAACCTGAACATTTGTTGCGAGTATTTCACCGATGGGCTTTGTGGAAGTTATTAGACCAACGATGTGTTACCAACAGCGACTGGGATTCTATATGGGGTGACGGTCAACTGCAATAGGGTATTTGTACATACAGGCTTATCTTTATTATATTTTAAGTTATTCTTTTCTCTCATGCCTTTTCGTTTAGTTTTTAACAAAACCGTATTGCCAGTTTGTATGCAGCTGGTTGTCTGGGATACTTCGATATTTCGTAACAAATTTTGCTTGAGATTCTAACCTAATTGTTTGTAAGTTTAGTTATAGAGGAAGTCGTCAACTATGCTTGAAGGTTTTTAAAATCTGTAGGGATGAATTTTTTTTTATAATTTTAGCGGTGACAGCCCGCAGAAAATGTTTCGAATATTAACGTGTTGGATTCTCCTTACATGACAGCTTTCGAGCTTTTAAAGCAAAAATAGGAGTTATCAAAAAGAATATTGCATATATATATATATATATATATACATATATATACAGGGGACGCTCGATTATGTGAACGATATCTTCTAAGCATTGTTCACATTACTTAAAGTTAACATTAGCGAACCTTATTTTATATATACGAGGGGAGGTCCAGAAGTTCGTGGTATGAAAGGATTTTAAATAAAATAAAACAATTAATCTATTTTTCCTTTTCAATATAATCACCCTTAAGCACAATACATTTATTACATCTATGGATTAATTTTTCTAAACCATCATAAAAATATTTTTTATCTTTCGCCTCAAAATGGGCCAAAATTGCCTCCTTTACCACATTGTCGTCAAAAAACTTTCTTTCACGTAAGTCTTTTTTTAAATTGGGGAACAAATAAAAATCACTAGGTGTCAGGTCTGGACTGTAGGGTGGATGGACTATTGATTGAAAGCCATGCTTGTGCAGAGCACCCATCGCAACTTTGCTCTTGTGAACCGGCGCATTGTCTTGCAAGAGCAACGCACCCTTGGTCAATTTTCCTCGACGTTTTTCCTTGATGGCCTCCTTTAATTTTTCTAATATCGCCGCGTAATATTCTCCGGTTATGCTCCTACCTTGTTCTTTGTAATCGATCAATAATAGCCCCTCACAATCCTAAAGAACAGTAACCATCAACTTTCCAGCCAATTCTGACACTTTGAATTTCTTTTGCGGTGGTGTCCCCTTTTTATGCCATTGCATGGACTCCTGTTTGGACTCAGGCCCAAAGTGATGAACCCATGTTTCATCTCCGGTAACAATTCCCTCCAAAATCTGTGCAGGTTTGTCTCCACACAGTTACAAAAATTGTTTGGACGCACAGACGCGCTGCTATTTCTGCAGCGGCGTGAGCATTCTTGGTATCCATCTTGCACTGACTTTTATCATACCCAGGTGGTCATGTAGGATACGCAAAATGGTGGTATCTGATACTTCAAGTAATGCAGATAATTTTTTTTTTCAAACGGGCATTTTGCAGTAGAAATTTTTGCACTTTTTCGACGATGTCTTATGTGGTGGCCTCAACTGGCCGTCCTGAGCGGGGGTCGTCTTCAATCGACTCCAGACCACGTTTAAAAAGACTTATAAATCATTGGTTTACTAGGGCACTGTTCCCCATAAACGGTTTCCACTTGATTCAATATGGTTTGAGCGTTCTTTCCTTGCTTTGTAGGGAACTTTATCACAGCACGGTGTTCAATTTCCTCCATAGTTTCAGTTTACTTCCGAATTGACTTGTTTACCAGGCAAGTATTCGTAAACGACTGACGCTATAGGGCTGCAACTTAACTTATATACTAATGATAGGTCGCCAATCAGAGTGATACCTAGCGAGCTCTCTTATCCCTACTCCATCCCCTTCATTCCATGAACTTCTGGACCTCCCCTCGTATATATATAAAAATAAATTATGAACAATGAACAACATAATACATATAATATTGAAAAATAGAAGAAAAAAATTACATTATTTTGGAAAATAATTTGTTTGCGTAAATTTACGCTTGGTATTTTCTAATGCCATTGCCCGCAGTTTACGGGGCACTAAAATATCGGAATAAAATACGTCATTTTCTTCAGCAAACTCTAACGCCTGATTAAAAATTCCTACAGCTTGCGCGTCACTCATTGTATTTTTATTTCAATCGGAGGGTCGTCATCTTCACTCACCCCATCTTCCTCTTCATGTGCATCACGCATGTCTTTAGCTAGCTGCATACCCGCGCGTGCAGATTAAGTAAAAGTATATTTCACGCTGGCGTTAATTCCGCTCACTTACATCCTTTCCACGAAGACACATTTGGTAACGTGTGATGAGGACGATTATCGAACCTACGCCATCTTCCTCCACGAACCTCTAGCGATTCGTATTTGTCACGAAGTAATAAATTCCATTACGTCGAACCTAATCTCGCGCATATTATCGCGCTCTGTGGCGCTTCATACGTCATTGTGAGGGCTGTAGGTGATTTAGTAGGGTGTTTGTCTGTTTGACTTTGGAAAGTTAATCAGGAGCGAATTGTACCCGGGCGACCTCTTCGCAACGCTTAATATTCCGGCTCTAATTATGGTTTAAGTTCGATTTCGTCAACAAGGTACGAATTATACGGAACGTAATAAACATGTGTTAGATTACCGTGAGGTTGTGACGTCTGTGATTATCCGTTTCTGGTTCGGGTACGCCGTGAAAGCGAATTGCGACATGATATTAGCGAAAATGTACTATTGGATTCGCAGTTGACATCAAAATACAGGGTGCGGAAAAATAAACGGTACGGAACTTATAAAACGTATATTATTTATTATTCATGTATTTACTTTACATTATATAGCATTGCAAACGTTATTCACGACGACGATCGCGATAAAACAGATGTTCAAAATGGTATCCGTTCGGTTTGAAGCAGTATTCGTAGCGTTTGCGAAGATTCACAAACATGTCTGTGAACACAGGTTGTTGCATGGTACGAAAAAGACCTACAATTTTAATCCGCAATTCCGGAATGTCAGACGGTGGGTCGATACGGAAAACAGCCACCTTCAGCATTCCCCATATGTACGCATCAGGTGGTGTTATGTAGGTCTCGTAAGTGCAATGAGTCTGGGAAATCAGTGATACGTGAAATAGCATTCGAAAACACTCCCTAGCCGTGTGACAGGTTGCTCGGTCCTGCTGAAACCATTGTTGATGGTATGGTAGGTTGCTGGCACGACAAAATCGCTGAAGATCATGCAGAAACGGTGTGATAACCTATTCTCTGTAGCGCTCCTGATTCAGCGTGAACGGCGTTCCATCGTCTGCTTCACTGAAATACGGGCGCAATATGCCATGTGCGGATGCAGCACATCAAATGGTAACACGGTCACTATGAAGGAATTGCTCGAGGATTGTGTCGGGGCCTTCGAATCCGAGAAACCGTGTTGAGAAAGCCAAGCATTCGACAAGATCGGCGCGTCCTCATAATCTGTACCCAACACACGTGCCCAGTATTCGGCTCTTACACGCTTATCAGCTGCATTCAGACGCTGTTTTAATTATTTAGGCTGCGATGTTTCTTATGATCAGAGAATCAGCAGAACGTTAAAAAACAAAACAAGAAAGGATACATAAGTAAAATTTTAGAAGACTACAGAATATAACTATATTCTAACACATGGGCTGAAAAGTCCCGGGCCTAACACATAGATGACGCTAGTTTTATTGCAGTCACCTTTCTCTCAGTTAGTACTAACCTTCAAAAGACAGCTGTTAAAATTTCACGATATTCTATTCATTAATTTGTGAGTTATTGTGCTAAGAGTCACGCTACTTTTGTTATTTTCAAAACAATGGATCAAAAACAATTTCGTGTTGTAATTTTACACTGCTTCTTGATGGGAAAAAATACCGTTCAAGCGAAGCAATGGCTTGAAAAGTGTTATGGGGACTCCGTTTCATCAGAAACAACAATAAATCGCTGGTTTGCTGACTTCAAACGTGGTCGTAGAGACACCGATGATGCAGAACGCAACGGACATCCAAATGAGGCGGTAACACCAGAAAACATCAAAAAAATTCACAGAATCGTTTTGAATGATCGAAAAGTGAAGTTGCGTGAGTTAGCTGACATCGTAAAGATATCAAAAGAACGTATTGGCTTTATATTGCGTGAGCATTTGTCTATGAGAAAGCTCTGTTCAATGTGGGTGCCGCGTTTGCTCACTGTTGACCAAAAACAAGAACGTGTTGATAATTCTGAGCAGTGTTTGGCCATGTTTAAACGTAACAAATCGGAATTTTTGCGTCGATATGTGAGAATGGATGAAACATGGATCCATAATTTCGCTCCGGAATCAAAACGATCGTCATCTGAGTGGACAGCAACTGGTGAACCTCGTCCAAAGCGCCCGAAAGCACAACAATCGGCTGGAAAGGTTATGGCCTCGGTATTTTGAGATGTGCGCGGTGTAATATTCATCGACTATCTTGAGAAAGGAAACACCATCAACAGTGAATATTATATAGCGTTATTGGAGCGTTTGAAGGCCGAAATTGCAAAGAAACGACCGCATATGGCAAAGAAAAAAAATTGTTTCATCAAGACAACGCACCGTGTCACAAGTCAATCAAAACAGTGGCATCACTACATGAATTGAACTTCGAATTGCTCCCACATCCACCGTATTATACTACTGGCTGTTCGCAGACCTCAAAAAAGTGCTCGCGGGTAAGAGATTTCCCACGAATGAAGAGGTTATCGCTGAAACTGATGCCTATTTTGAGGCAAAAGATAAATCATTCTACAAAAGTGGTATTGCAATGTTAGAGCGGCGCTGGAATGATTGCGTTGCTCTTGATGGAGATTACGTTGATGAATAAAGCTAATTTTGAACCAAAAAAACGGTGTCTTCTTTGTTAGGCCCGGGACTTTTCAGCGCATGTGTTATATAGTTATATTCCATATAGAATATAACATAATTCTGTAATATACTGAAATAAAATACCTTTTTTGTATTGTGCCATAAGTGTGTGTGTGTGGTACTTTTTAACTATAGGCACTTGGAGTGGGAGTATTGTCCCTAACCACGTGCTAGCAAGTCAGTGTCCAGTTAACAGTTGTACGATAATGTTGGAATAAATAAGTATAAAATAATTGAGTGTTTAATTATTATTAACAAACATCATAAATTCTATATAGAATATATAAATAATTCTATGTAGAATAGAACTAAGCATCTTAGACATAAATAAGAGAATACAAGAAAACAAAAATAACATTTTATAAATGGGTATCGTAACAGTCAAAGAGCTCAAAACCTGAAGTGAAGAAAAGAAATTTCATTCCATATGTAAAAAGTAGCGTCATTTAATTGTCATATTGTGGAGACAGGTAATATTTGTGAAAAAATTATCAAAGAAACAAAATTTACTCAATAACTTAATATGCTTTAAAGATAAAAGATTTACTGTCACAATGTTTCTACAAAATAACACCCTTTTACTTTAATAATTACCCGAGAGATAAGCGACATACTTAGAATTAATCGGTCCAAATACAATTCGTTTGTAGCATTCCTGGAAAGGATTTAATAACGTTGTTTTGTCAGTCGGAGATTTTATCCGAACATCACCATCCAGGTGCTCCGACAAGAACTTGATAGGATTGAAGTTAGGGCTCTGTGGAGGGGACTCCATTAAGGATAGAACTCCTCCAGAGGATTCGATTCGAAAACAAGCTTTAACTACCTTTGCGGTGTATTTAGTGTCATTATCTTGGTTATAAATTAATCCTTGCCGAATTCTGTCACCTATTTCAGATAATTTTCCAATTCCTCCGCCTTCAAATGATGTTTCCTCTTCTAATATTTAATTTTGAATTTAGTCTATTCCGTTTGTGTACAGAATTTAATTGTATTTCTTTTACTGCTATAAAACTCTTCAGGTTGGCTTGTATTAGTTTATGTCGACTCGCTTAGCGACTGCTGACGTTATAAACTGAATTCTGCCGTAATTTGCGATGTTGTAAGGCGGATATCACTGGCATGTATTGGTCGTGTCGTTTGATTGACTCAGGCCTTCGATTTCGTTTTCTGCTCTGAAGCGTACCGTTCTGTTAATTGTCCTGTACACATAACACTCAGAAATATTGAAATATCGGCCAATTTCTCTACTTGAAACATTTATTTCATGTAGAATGCATATTCTGACCCGCGTTCCAATATCTCATTCCCTTCGTTTTGCCATCTCTTCGATCGAATAAAGTAAAAATATGAATTAGGGTCTTCCTATTGCAATCACTCACGATTCCAGTGTCTCGGCAATATACTGGATGGATACAGTTTATTATAAGGTATGTGGATGATTCAGTATCCCTACAAAATTCCATTTCTTTTTCCATGACGTAGAAGTATAAACATTAGATTGTAAATGCCATTCTAACGAGATTAGTATGAATTTCCCTAAATATTTTAAAATAATTCTAAGTGCACATAAAAGTATAAATTTTGTTACGAAAATTAGGAAAAAATATATCATCAATTCAATTTATGTTTAGAGAAAAAACTTAATATCGCATCATCCTGTATAATAGATATTATCGAAATCGTTATTCGAACGCTAACATTTGACCTCTATTTAAACGCACATTATTTAATAAGGTATTCTCTATGTTTAATAACTCAAGGACGCGCCAAAACCTATTCTTAAACGCTGCAAATACTCACACCACTCTATCAAAATACGAGAAATCGTTTTTAAACGTCGTCAAGTTCAAAGTTTCGCATCGTTTACTATTTTAGCAACCGTATAAACATCTATAAGAAACCTGTACATACCGCTGGATATCTAAATCGCGGGTTTATATTTCGCGCATGTAAGCAACGTATAGTGCATCTGACTCAAGTTGCTGATTGCTGTATAAAAAAAAACCAACAAAAATGAGAAGGCAGTAGGAGGTAGAAGCATTAACCTTTCCTTTTTTTCGACGTTTTTTCCAATCGCATTGCGAATTTTTGCTCACATACTAAACTACTTTCGTAAACCGATCGATAGTCCCCGTGTAAAATTTCTAATATCGTTCGTGTTTGTTTTTTTTTTGAAGCAATTCGCATTTATGGAAGAACTCGATAAGTAACGTGTACGATTGTGTTGTTGTCGGTTTAAAAATGCGCGAAATGGTTGATTGTTTATGCGGAATACCGTTTTGTGTGGATTTAGAGTGCGGAAAAGTACGAAAACACTAGGATAATGGTAAAGGAGAAGGATAACGTTTACTTACAACTAGGAACCTCATTCGATACGCCGACTATATTCCGGTAAGATATTGTTATGCTGCACATGTTTGCAAAAAATCTGAGTCATCTGAAATACACTAGGGTGACAGAATAAAATAGACACCTACTAATTAAAAAAAAATCTATTCTCGTTATATGTACAAAATATTTTAAAATTTTTAAATTAGACTAATATTTTGTCGATCCACCTTTACTTGCGTGAGATGCTGTGAGTCGTCGTGGTATAGAATCTATTAAATGATTAATGGTGTCTTCTGGAATATTTAACCACTCTTCTGTAACAGCTGCCACAAGTTCTTCCTTATTGCTTCGCCATATTCGTCTGGATAATGTGCCAAACATTCTCTATCGGATTCATGTCTGGTGATTGGCCTGGCCATGGTAAAATCCGAATCCCATGTTCCTCTTTCCATGTGGTTGTTGTTCTTGCTTTGTGGCAGGGTGCTCCATCCTCCATAAAAGTGGCGTCTTCTTTAGATAAAATGGCGTTGTCGAATATCGGTAGTAGTCCTTCTGTTAATATTTGGATATATTTTGCCGCATTTATATTTCGCGCCCCACACCATGATGTTCACACCGCCGTATTTCACCGTCTGATGCAAAAATTTGTCGTCCAGTTGCTGTGACGAACGTCTCCATACCCACGTACGACCACTATCACTGAATTGGCAGTATCTGCTTTCGTCTGAAAAAATGACAGACCGCCAAAACTCTTCGGGCCTCGTTCGCATTTCGATTGCCCAAGCCATTCGGCGCCGTTTTTGAAACGCCGTAAGGAGAGGTTTTTTCTTTGCCACCCTTTTATACATCCCCGCACTGTGGAGGTATCGCAGAACGGTGCGCTGACTTTTCTGTGAAGTTGCCGCAAGCTCAGCTGTACTTTTTCGCGGTTCTCTTAACATTTCGCGCACAAGCACCCTTTTACTTGTTTCAGAAGGTCCGGCACGACCTGGTCTCGGCTCCGCTGTTGTTTCTTCCTTGCGTTTAAATTGCGTAATTACACTAGGTTAACTGTGGACAACGGAATATTTAAAAATTTACTTATTTCACGTTGCGAAGCGCCGCGTTCACTCTGGCCAACGATGCGACCCCAGGTGAAGTCGCCGACACATCTACCCCTACCCTAATGACAAGAGAAAGTTCCTAATTCGTTTTTAGAATTTAGCTGTTTACATATTTATACCGCTTTACCTGGTGTCTATTTTATTCTGTCACCCTAGTGTATAATAAACGAACTATTGTGTGTCATGATACGGTCCAATTCCGGAAGTAATTCGTTTATTACTAACTCTGGCCGTGGAAACCTACGTATTCATCTGAAATATGTTAAAATGCGTACGCAACTGAAGATTTCGATGACCAGATTGTAAGAAAAGTATCCATCACGGTGAAATACTTAATATTCTAACATTAGAGAAGGATTTAGCAATTGTCATTACAGTTTTTACATGTTTTCAAATCTTTAGAAGCGAATTCCGCTTAGATTAGTTCTCTTGTTGATAATTTGTTTTCTAAATGCATCAATGATTAGAATATTGTATAACCAAGAAGTATTAAAGATGATAATAACCTCAAAATTTGACAATTGTTTTTGTATTAATTCAGTGTAAACATGACTGGTATACCTAGATTTGCTTCAGACGCTACATACGTCATAACCAACTATGACGTAACAACAAAAGTTTCGTGATTTTCAATGTATATTTTCCGCATAAATGTCAATATATACACCTGAGTCCCGTTATCGTAATTGTAACACCACAGCTGCACGTTTTGAATGCGTTTCTATTGGAGGATCCTCGTATATTTGTAAAGCATCCAGTTTACCTTGACTTTTCACATTACTAGCACTTAATTTTTTGTTTCTGCGACACGTAATGCGTCTACATATGAAATTGAATACCTCACGTAATAACTGTAATTACACCTGCCCACAAAACTTTGCATACGTACATATATTTACTATACATCATCATAATTAAGCCTTAAACTGTAGGTTTTACGTAATAAAAATGAAGGACATGTAATTTTATATTCGTTTTAAGAGTATTTGTATGTAAAAAAGATCATATTTGAAATGTTAATTAAGCTTAAAGCTAGAAAACTAAAGAAGAAAGCAACGATTTTCTTTTTGTTTCAGGAGGAGTTCTGGAGGTTTGAGGGTATCAAAGATGAATGACAGGAATACTGGAACACCTAGTAGGTAATACACATATACTTATAGCAAATTAAACAAAATTATTTGAAAAGGAAACGTTCTTGTTGGGAATTATGCTCTAAAAAGAAACATTACGGATATTAGAAGCACATCAAATTAAGATGTCTAGAAAACAATACTCAGAATAACACAACGATTGTAACAAGAGTGTGTATTAAGTATATAAGTATTGCGATGAAACTGGTAAATAATGATTCTCGAAGAGAAATTATATAATTATTTAGAAACAAATCGTGGCAATTTAAGGACATAACAACAAATTAAAATATTTCATCTTGCTTTTAAAATCAGGAAGATTGAAAAAATTATTCCTCAGAGTCTTGCATTGTATTCAGCTGAAATATCTTGTAATTTGAAAAGTTTAACAATAGTTGTAACATGTTTTGTTTTGTCGTCCTTACAACTACAACCGAATAATAATATACACACGAGGGAGACCTGAAATGTTTCCGGAATCGGCAAGAGATGGCGCATGGAGGTTGACGTCTACCGTCAATTGTTGTTGTTTAAGAATGTCTTTTGTGTAGATAAAACGCTTCTGGATGGTTGGGAAAACGGCCACGGAAATTCGAATTATTTTGCTGGAGATTCATGGTGGATGTACTCCATCATTTTCGAACATGAGCTTCTAGGTAAGCGAGTTCAAACGCGGCCGCAACAAGCACACGAACCACGCAGTGGACGTCCAAAAACCGCTACCAACGATGAAATGATGTGGTATTAGCCGATAGCCGATTGAAGCTGAAAGAGTCAGCAGAGACAAGAGGGATCTCAGAAGAACGCGTTGGCCATATCCTACACGATATTTTGGGTATTACAAAGCTTTCGGCGCGATAGATACCGCGTTCGCTCATACAGGAGAAAAACGAAATCGGGTGACCATTTTGGAGGAATGTCTAGCCAGAATGTAACGCAATCTAAGGGTGTTTTTCATCCGTTTCGTAACCGTGTATGAGACTTGGATCCACCACTACATACCGGAGACCAAGGAATAGGCGAAGCAGTGGCCTTTTCCGGGCAAATCGGCTCCGGAGAAAACAAAGACCGTTCCATCGGCCGGAAAAGTCATGTCAACCATTTTTCCAAGGTATGATCCTCATCGATTATCTGTAGAAGGGAAGGACGATCACGGGTCGATACTACAGCGATTTATTGACCCGATTCGATGCAGTATCGAAGGAGAAACGGCCTCGTTTACAGCGGAAAAAAGGTGCTTTTCCACCGCGACAATACACCGGCTCATTCATCCCGCATTGTCGTGACCAAATTGAATGAACTGCGCTTCGAATTTCTTCTTTCATCCTCCATATTCACCGGACCTAGTCCCCAGCGACTTTTTCCTACTCCCAAACCTGATAAAAATCACTGGGAGGAAAGAGACTTGCCTCAAACGAGGAGGTCATCGCCTCTACAAATAGTTATCTTGCAGACCCGAAACATCCAACTTTTCCGACAGCTTGAAGAGACTAAAGCACCGTTTGAAAAAGTGTATTAAGCTTCGAGGAAACTACATCGAAAAATAAAAATAAAAAACCATAGCAATACCGTATTTTCCTTATCGATTTCGGAAACATTTCAGGTCGCCCTCGTACAAATAAATTCACTATTTCACTAGCTATTGGAGGATAAGGTGTAGGATTGAGAAGAATCTGATACCAAATATAACCATTTAAGGATTATTGTAGTATAAATCTAGTTCTAGCTATAAAATCTTTAACCACACTTCGTAATGCCAAAGGAGTTTATAGACCCGGTCATTTTACGAGTTCTGTTTTATTATCAAATCCACTTAGACCCTGCAGTACGCACAGTGATTCCATCCTTCATCCTAGAATGTATTATATACTTCGTAACATTTCCTAATAAGCCCTTCCTAGTTGCTGGCTTCATCCCGCACATATACCAAAACGTTATATATTACATCATTACGTATTACGGTTAGAAATAAGTTTCGTCCTTGCTCCAAGTTCCAGTATTTACCAGAAAGGAATAACCTGCGACCTAGCAGCTGGTTTCCGGAGTAATGTTTTTGACGTAACTTTCTCCAATTAGCCTTATGACTTTATAGTGTAGTTTGCGAGTGCGCGACTAGACTTAGAACCGGGCGAAATTTAATATGTCGCATCCTTCGTGCGGTAAGGGGACCTTTCCGCCCGTAGCGGAGCTTATTATTAAGGCGAGTTTGATTATTGTTATTCTCGGTGCTGTAGTGCTCAAAACTAGTTAGATTTAGGCGGTGAAGGGATGGAGTTTTATTGGGACGGGGACTGGGGAGCTTAACTTTTATCGGTTCGAGCGTTAGTAAGGTATTTCGTTTGTTTCCTGACGTTTCCCGTTTGGAGTTTGGAGCGAGTTTTATGGCTCGAAGTCACTTTGTTAGTACCCTTATACACGTGTAGAAGTTCTTGCGGTTTAGTGGAGGTGGATCGCGAATATCTACGTAGCAGTTGATTTAATTTAAACTTCTTGCTTACTGTTTCAGTTATTGTTACAGTAGTTTACACACTACACAGATGTAGTATGTAATACAAAACAATGAAATGAATAGACACTTTAAGGACGCAAAAATTCATATATTGTTGTTTGTCTTTTTCTTTAAAATGACGTCTTGAAATCGTATTTCTAATTTAGAAAGAAGCTCCAAAGACTCTGTACCTCCGTGATTTTCGACAAAACTTTTGAGCTGCTTGGTCAGGGTAATGGCTTTACCATAATTTGGGATAGCTTCTGTTAGTACTGGAACCTCATCGAGGTCTTGTATTTCAACTGGATTTGCAATTTCTAGTTCTGAATCTGGATCTTCAACATACAAATCTTCATCTACGTTCAAGAAATTATTAAGGTTTTCATTATCCGTCAATTTCAATAAATTCTTATTTTTGGGGATGTCTGAAAGTACACTAAGAGGCAAATCATCTTCTAGGTCAGATGTATCAGCCTCAGTTAAGTGGTCTTCACTTTGCATATTTACATGATTAAATCCTGCTTTGCGAAAGCAATTTTAAACTGTCTCTTTGGTTACTTGGTCCCAAACGGTTTTTGCCAAATAAACTACATCCAGTGGTGTAATTTTCTTTATTAACTCAAAAGCTGTACCAGCAGTTTCAATTGTTACTAGCAGTACGCCGATAGAAAGAAAAAGAGAATAATAAAAATAATCACTTATTTGCAACAGGTACATATTTACCTAGTTACAGGAAATAGTAAATTAGCAGTACATAACAGCAAAATACAAAAAGGAAAAAAAGAAATATATGTATATACGAGGGCGACCTCAAATGTTTCCGGAATCGATAAGAAAAATACGGTATTGGTGTGGTTTTTTATTTTTATTTTTCGATGTAGTCTCTTCGAAGACCAATACACTTTTTAAAACGGTGTTTTCAGTCTCTTCAAGTCGTCGGAAAAGTAGGATGTTTCGAAGTCTGCACAATAACCATCTGCAAAACGGCGATAACCCCCTCATTTGAGGAAAATCTCTTTCCTCCCAGTGAGTTTTCCAGGTTTGGGAATAGGAAAAAGTCGCTGGGGGCTAGGTCCGGTGAATATGGATGATGAAAGAGGAAATTCGTAGCGTAGCTCATTCAATTTGGACACGACGATGCGGGATGAATGAGCCGGTGCTCTGTCGTGGCGAAAAAGCACTTTTTTCCGTTGTAAACGAGGCCGTTTCTCCTTCAATACTACTCGAATGCGATAATCGCAATAAATCGCGGGAGTATTGCCCCGTGAATTTCCGTGGCCGTTTTTCCAGCTATCCAGCAGTATTTTAGCATTGCACGAAATTCGATTTTATCAATTTTTTGCGAAACCGCCTGATTTGCTACACAAAAACACTCTTGAACAACAACTATAGACAGTAGACGTCTGAAATTTTGACAGTTGTCATAAAGAAAGTTGCCCTTGCCGACCAGTCAATTCACTTCAACTTTCATGCGCGATCTCTTGCCGATTCCGGAAACATTTCAGGTCGCCCTCGTATCCAAATTCCAGTATGAAGTAGTTAGAGGTGCTACAAAATGCTCTAAAGCCAATCTGAGTATCCGCTATATCTTCCCCCAGCTTCTTATGAATCTTACGGTGAATGACTTTGAGAAAGATCTTTAGTGTGTGACTGATTAGGCTGATTGTACGAAATTGTTCACATTTTCTTGGGACTTCTTAAGAATTGCAACTAACGTTGACTGAAGCCATTCTTTCGGTATTGTTCGTTTTTCATAGATCTTATTAAATAGGGAAGTTATACCAAAATGTTGTTCGTCAA
The DNA here is from genome assembly GCA_023509865.1 of Trypoxylus dichotomus. Lineage (NCBI taxonomy): Eukaryota > Metazoa > Arthropoda > Insecta > Coleoptera > Scarabaeidae > Trypoxylus > Trypoxylus dichotomus. Next base: position 2,643,979 of record CM042079.1, read on the forward strand.
TCAACTTAAGTACATCTGTAGGTAGGTCATCAGAGCCAGGAGCTTCGCCATCTTTGATCGATTTTATTGTTGCTTGTGCCTCTTTTTTCTAAAATAGATGGTCCAGTTACATTGCTGGCGTTGATAGTTTTTTTGTACTGTTTGGTCGTTGAAAGAATTTTGATACAATTTTCCCATAGAATAAGTTGATCTTTAATATCCAGCACAATGTCGAACAATATACGAGGGTGGATCTCTATGTTGTATCTCTGGTCACCTTACAGAAAACTACAGTGGCACTACTCTAATGCACTTATATATGTGGCACATGATGTGATGCAGTATGATACCATGTACCTTTTTAATGTCTTTTTTTAAGACTCAGAGCTTCCATAATGTCTTTATGAATTTGAATTGGTGTCATGCCCCTTTCGTGGAGGTATTTTACTGCGGCTCTTTGTTCTACAGGATCCATTTTTATGAACAATCACGACACACAATTCAATAATTAGCCACAGTACAACAACACTTCGAGATACAAACTTGATATTATGTAGATATAATCTTCAAATATCAGTCTAACTAAATGCCAAAAACATTAATCAAGCAACTTAAATTTAAATTTCCTTTCTATAAAATTTAGCAAAGTACCTCTCTCTTTTGCACAGTAGTGTATGCGTGTAGATATACTGAAGAACTGAAAAAAAAAACTCCAATTTAATTGCCGTCACGCCGAAAGTGTAGATTAAACAAAACCTGAATTCCAGACTGATAAAAGTAAGTCAACTTCAAGATTTATTCCGTCGAAGAACATAATATAGCGTTAGTAACTGAAATATTCCCATTCCACAAGCAAACAAATATCTCGCGTCAAGATACCAGCGATCCGATATAACGTACAGCCTCTGGCGGGTTAAATATTCATAATTGCCGTATATTTCCCGACAATATACGCTATATTTGCCGACACCCGGCGAAGACCCCAACCTAACAAGCCGACTCGAAAGGAGGCCGCTAGGCGGCGAAAAAGAACTGTAACGCCGCAACTACCTAGACTAGATATTTTTCCATCCCCCGGGAAATAAACGAACAACAGCTGCAAATAGACTTCTAAAAACCGGAGAAAAGACGCAAAATTTACTGCAGTTTCTCATCGTCTATCTTCTACGTTTGAAGAAAAACCAGACACAATCGATAGGCAACCTTTGCACGTGCATGTAGGACATGTAGGACACGTAGGTACGGGGTAGCGGCGGTATCTCTACGGGAAACCGGTCGCCAGACAAATCGAGTTTGTCTGGCTGTACTAAATTGTTTGCCTGTCGATCTACTGGGAATTGGAGGCGGGATGATTCATGAAGTGCTTTATTAATTATGGGAGGAGAAGTTCGTTTCTTTTTTTTTTGGCATCGGTGTCCAATGGGAACGTTTTGGTTATTTCATTCACTCAAGTATAATTATTAAAGGTCTATACCGAAGAAAGGCAACAAGATGAAGTGTGTAAACTATAGACGAATTAGTACTGCGTCGTCTATGTGCAGACTGTATGGACGAATAAAACTGAGAATACAAGAATAAGTAAAAGACTTAGAGGAACAGAGTGGTTTCAGACCTGGAAGATCTTGGACTGATAATATTTCTTGTCCAAAACAACTAACTCAAAAGAAAAATATAGCACACAGATGTGAACTACATTTTATATTTATAGACTTAAAGGCGTACGACAGTGTTCCCATAATACAGCGTTCTTTATCTTTGGAGCTATTGCCCTTGTTTAACAAATATGTTTCTTCTATTAATACATAGGCTGAAAAGTCCCGTGCCTAACACATAGATGACGCTAGTTTTATTGCAGTCGCCTTTCTCTCAGTTAGTACTAACCTTCAAAAGACAGCTGTTAAAATTTCATGATATTCTATTCATTAGTTTGTGAGTTATTGTGCTAAGAGTCACGCTACTTTTGTTATTTTCAAAACAATGGATCAAAAACAATTTCGTGTTTTAATTTTACACTGCTTCTTGATGGGAAAAAATACCGTTCAAGCGAAGCAATGGCTTGAAAAGTGTTATAGGGACTCCGCTCCATCAGAAACAACAATAAAACGTTGGTTTGCTGACTTCAAACGTGGTCGTAGAGACACCGATGATGCAGAACGCAGTGGACGTCCAAATGAGGCGGTAACACCAGAAAATATCAATAAAATCCACAAAATCGTTTTGAATGATCGAAAAGTGAAGTTGCGTGAGTTAGCTGACATCGTAAAGATATCAAAAGAACGTATTTGCTTTATATTGCGCGAGCATTTGACTATGAGAAAGCTCTGTTCAAAGTGGGTGCCGCGTTTGCTCACTGTTGACCAAAAACAAGAACGTGTTGATGATTCTGAGCAGTGTTTGGCCATGTTTAAACGTAACAAACCGGAATTTTTGCGTCGATATGTGACAATGGATGAAACATGGATCCATCACTTCACTCCGGAATCAAAACGATCGTCATCTGAGTGGACAGCAACTGGTGAACCTCGTCCAAAGCGCCCGAAAGCACAACAATCGTCTAGAAAGGTTATGGCCTCGGTATTTTGGGATATGCTTGGTGTAATATTCATCGACTATCTTGAAAAAGGAAATACCATCAACAGTGAATATTATATAGCGTTATTGGAGCGTTTGAAGGCCGAAATTGCAAAGAACCGAACGCATATGGCGAAGAAAAAAATGTTGTTTCATCAAAACAACGCACCGTGTCACAAGTCAATCAAAACAATGGCGAAACTACATGAATTGAACTTCGAATTGCTCCCACATCCACCGTATTCGCCAGATTTGGCTCCCAGCGACTACTGGCTGTTCGCAGACCTCAAAAAAATGCTCGCCGGTAAGAAATTTCGCACGAATGGAGAGGTTATCGCTGAAACTTAGGCCTATTTAGAGGCAAAAGATAAATCGTTCTACAAAAGTGGTATTGAAATGTTAGAGCGGCGCTGGAATGATTGCGTTGCTCTTGATGGAGATTACGTTGATGAATAAAGCTAATTTTGAACCAAAAAAACCGTGTTTTCTTTGTGAGGCCCGGGACTTTTCAGCCCACGTGTTATATCTCGGTTGTCCAATATCCCTAAACCTTGGTAAACCGATACCATCAGGTTGATGATGGGGATTAGAGACAGCGCAAAGAAGCGATATGACAAAACTTCCCTGACTACTATAAATCTCTACGTAATCTCAATAATGAGTCATTAAAAAGACGAGAAAAAAGAGCTTGTTTTCAGTATAAATTTCAATCTCGCAGTCAAGAAATCAAATGGAGAATGCTGGCAATATTAATTTCTTTATTCATTCGTTACCTGTAAGTAAGTGTACTGCTTTAGAAGCATCTGACTTCCATTTGAAAGCTAAATTCAAGCATAACATGTCTAACTTTTCATTTGCTGCTACTGACGTTTCTGCTGTACGGAAATACATGGATGAATATAAAAGTAATGTGTGCCTATGTATGTATCAATCTTTCCCTGCAATTAATAAAACTTTTCAGTCCCTATATCCCATAGGTCATATCACTAACATCATAAATTCTTGCATTCTACCTTGTGCTTTCCCTGATTTTTGAAAAGAAGCTAGTGCCATCTCCATTCCTACAAAAATAATAATTATATAAAAAGCCTTTATTTTATAATGTAATAAGCAACAGTCATAACCTCGCATTTACAATTGTCTATATTATAACTATGAATGTCAAATTTTTGAATTAAGCGCCATGCTGCTTAACCGGCTATATTGATTTGTTTGCACTATAAGTGGAAACTGAAAGGTTTCAAGCAATTAGCAACATTTAAAGAATCTCGACGCAGGCTCGAAACAGTCTAACGGAACAGGACTTCCAGCATTATTACCAGGGATGAAAAACTTACTGGAGACGCTTTGTAGATTCCAAAGAAGCATAGTTTGAAAACGGCAAAATTAAATAGGGGATACATTCAATGGAACTAATTTAATATTACCATATTAATTCTGAGACATACCTCGTATATTTATTGATCGAAATATAGGGAAATACCCCGTACTTTTTTCCTACTCTCAATTAACGGAATAAAACATAAAAGGCTATGTGCTTACCAATCAAGTTTCCCGAAACATGCTCATATCGTTTCCCGCCGTCAGGAACTAACTGGGAAAGTTAGTATTCGGCGAACTTTTATTCTCGCAAACTTTCACCGCGCGATCTTCTAGTTTGGGGAAATTTTCCTCCGCATTTGGGGTAAACTTCCGAGGAAGGGAAGGAGAGGTTACGGACGCCAAGCAACCCGTCATCCCTCCTTTCGATCTTTGGCTTCATTTCACGGGGTTCTCCCTGAATCTTGGAAAGTGGAGGATAGATGTGGAAAAGGGCGAGCTTCCTGGTGTATATATACATGTACATGGTCGAAGAGATTCAATCAATATTCGATGGGTCTACATATATACCATTTATCAATTTCTTTTCAACGTTTGAGGGGTTGGGTTGCTTTCAATACAGTTTCAGGGTGCTGTGAGTTCGTCAATTTTATGAGAGTAGCTTTAGAGTGCAGTCGATATTTGTTTAGTTCAGGATCTCAATGCATTAAGATTTTTTATATTTATTGTTCCTTGATTTCTTTTACTAGTTCATCGTTTCTATTTAAAACAATATTTCAATTAATGGAACTTATATGAAGATGCACCTAGCATAATCGAAATAGGCATGAACAGATCAAAACCATTCCCCATAAATAAGAGATTGACATAAGGATGTAGTTTTTCCCCTACATTATTTAAAATTTACATTCAGGAAGCAATTGGAGACAAAAAAAGAATGGGAGTCAAGGTCAAGTGATAGGTCTTCAGACGATCAAATAATTATAGCTTGTGAGGAAGAAAATATAAATTACGTGTTTAGAAAGCTGAGAATACGAACATTGGGGACTAACAATAAACATGACAAAGACTGAATATATGAAAGTGAGGTGCAAGGACGAAGATGACCACCAGAACTTGCAAATTAGAGAAGTAAGAAGAACAAACCAGCACAAATATTAAGAAAACATACTTAGTAAGGATAGTACATCAAAAATAGACATACGAAATAAAATACAACATGGGAAAAAAAGCAACCCAAGTCTGAAACTCCTTGCTGTGGTCTAAAGGATTAGGACTGGAAACAAGGATAAAAATATATGAAGCCGTCGTGGAATTCATTGTAACAAACGGCGCAGAGAGCTGGCAGATGACAAACAGCAATAAAAATAACGTAGACACTATCGAACTTCCTAAGAAGAGTCTGCGGAGTATCAAGATTGGAACATGTAAGAAATAGGACGAGTTATTATTACTAGTGCGGATCGAATCTAAAAAGACAGCGTATATGGGGTGGACATGTACAAAGAATGAATGCAAATCGATGGACAAAGAGGGCACTAAATCATACACTACAAAATAGAAAGAGAAGAGAAAGGCCAACGACATCATGGAGTCATGGGATCGAGAAAGCCATGAGAGACAAAGCAATATATAAGTAGTTTGGGAAAATAGAGATCAGTGGAGATCGAAATGCGAGATGTGGCAAAGGCTGTAGGACTCTCGCTATAATAATAAAAAATATTTCAAGTATTTTTAGTTGCGTTGCCGTTTGTTGTTGTTTTCCTAATATTATTTTTGTTTGTAACAATGGGTACGTTCTCCCTTGAAGGATTCGTGGTAAAACATCATCGTCGTCCTAATTTTAGTTTTCTCAGGCGAAATTCTTTCCTAAGAGCAATAACCAATTCGTCCAAATCCGAAACCGTTTTCCTCATTACCCTATACCATATTAAAGCTTTACCCTAAAAGATATCTAAAGCAGATTTAAAAAGTTGAGAGCTTTGTTTACATTGCGCGTTTCTCTAAGTTACTCAACGCGTTCCAAAAATGCGCCTACTGACAACATTTTATTGTCACTCAAATATTTTAAATTCCAACGACACCGGTATTGACTTAAGACTCGACTGTCGTCTTTAGGGTAGCCGTGAAGATAACAGTAGACGAACAGTCGAAACGTTAGACTATCCAAGTTCAACAAACAACTAATACACGCTTATATTGCTGTTGATCATAATGCCTTGGCGGAAATAAACTGGCCCAGGACTTTCGGCTGATATACAGGACCATACCATAACTAACGGATGGTGTTTCACCGTTTTTAGTACAATCTTGTTTCCGAATTTCTTAGATAAATAGTTAGGGAACGTATCTAGATAGGTATTGGAAACTCTATTCATGAATTTTATACTTGTGTTTGTAAACTATCGCGTTCGAAACACGAGTGGGCCTAATAAAATGGACAGGGACTGTATAATTACTTTTGCCACATCTGCTGAATAAAAACAACTGTGAGTTTCTGTTTCATTTAGTCCCTATATTATTTGAATAATCATAGTTGTTTCTTGGAGTATATTAGAACGTACTTAAAAGTTCCTTTAGTCATAAGATTATTCTTTAGCTCCAGAAATGAATTATACGATACTTTTTTTAGGGAGTGTATATCAATTAGCACTACTTGCAATTTAGCAACACATATGCATGTACAATGTACATATGTACATGCATTAAGGTGAAAGGCCACTAACTAACCGAATCGCCTTTCTTTAGTTCCTATGAACTTCAGCTCGCCCCCACCGATTCCACGGTCACGCGAAGGAGTTTGTAACTTCGATAAATTTTCCTACGCGCGCCGAAATTCCCCTCCCCTCTGTTCCGCGAAACGAATCGGAGCATAGTGGAGGGGATGTGACGATAGCGGATCGGAAAAAGGAGAAAGTAGGTAGTTCGACCCTTCCGGGAAGCTTCAACGGGTAATAATTCAACAATTTTGAAGAGATCCCTGAAAAATTGAAAAGTAAATTGAGGACTGGCGTTCAGAAGCCGTAGTCCCGCTTACGAATGGCGGTCATTATATCGAAATTTCGCGGTATTTTATTTTCGAGAGCGTACAGCTTAGTTTTACCGAATATGAGGATTCGTACATCTCAGTAATGTACGAGGTAAGCACCATAAATTCTCGGTCTGACAGGCTTATACAGGTTCAAGCGTGTTCAAATTCCGTCACGACATGCAACCACATACGCAAGGTCTTCGCTATAAACGTAACCTAAGACTAGTAGTTTTTAGTAGCCAGCCAAGCAGCCTGACTGAGAAGAAAAGTAATAGACAGTATTCGTGCAAAACGGCGTGGAAAATTGACAAAAGGTGTGCGATTATTGCACGACAATACTGCCGCCGTTTCATAAGCTGCCATCTGCGAATGTGGCTTTCAAGAATTCGAACATCCGCCGTATAGTCGGGATATGCCTTCTTGTGATTTTTATTTGTTTTCTAATTTAAAGAAAGAGCTTAGGGGGCGTCGTTTTAAGGACGACAGTGAGTTGCAAACAGCTGGTATAGAACATTTTCACTGAAAAACTTAATCGTTGGAATAAATAAAATAAAATAAGTAAAATCTCTTTTCTCTATATCAGACCGAGAATTTGTGGTGCCTGCCAGCTATGTATAATGTCCATGTATTAAATACACTACCATTCATAGGTTTGATCGCACTATATAAAACAACAAAACAAACTAGACAGATAGTGATTGCGAGAAAATTGTTATAGGAACAAGCTTTACTGATTAACTTAAAATGTTCTATTGACAAGATAGTACATTCTAGTAGAATACGTACTGTCATAATGTTTCATTAAGTAACTACCTTTTACTTGCTAATAATTTTTTAATTAGATATTTTTAAAACTCTGTAACTCATCTATATTAGATGCGGATTATACATATGAACGGCAGTGTAGGTGTAGTACTGACACTACGGATTCATTGATAAAAACAAATTTGCTACTTTGTATATTAAAAAAAAATATTGCACAATGTCATAAGGTAAAAGGTTAATGACTTTCGATTTAACATATTTATAGATATTTCCGATTTTACGCAATAAAAAATAAACACCTAGAATTGGTTTATGTGTAAATGCCATTATATTTTGTCATTAATATTATCATAATTATTGTTACATGTTTGTAGTTGGTGTAAAACTCATCGTAAAAAATGTTTTTCAATTTTAAAAATTCCCTGTCCATAATCAACGTGTTTAGGTTTGAAATTACATAGGATATATTTCCGTTGCCGTTATTATAGCAATAGCACAAGAAAAATACACAGAGATACATGTCAAGTTGTTCTAATAACCAAGTACAAATAGAAAGTTGAATTTGGGTATTTATTTATTATTATTTTTTTTTAATCCTATGTCCTTTGTACCTTACGGTATTGGACTATTTATTTTCTTATTTTTATCTTCCATAGTTGTGTGGCTTCAATCCATCCCATACTTCTCTTTTCCAATGTTCTATACACCTGCTCCTTCCAGGTGTTTCGGGGTCTACCTATTCTGTTTTTGCCCTCTGTTTTGGCTTCAAATATCCTCTTTGTGATTCGATCTTCGTCCATTCTGTGTAGATGTCCATCCCAGTTGTCTCTCTTCTACTGGTTTGATACCCAGACTATTAGTGATTGTCGTGTTTCTGATTCTGTCTCTTCTAGTTACTCCTTCTATTCTTCTTATGGATCTCATTTCCATGGCCGTAACTCTGCTTTTGATTCTATTCGTGGTTATCCATGACTCACTACCATATGTTAATGTTGGTCTGACCACTCTTTTATATACCTCTGTCTTTATTTTTTTTTGGTATTTCTTTTTTATCCAGAAACGAATTTCTCAATATGTTATATATTTTTGTGGATTTCCCTATCCTCTCATTTATTTCTTTTTCTATTCTCCCTTTGTCTTCAATGATTGTTCCTAAATAGTTGTAACTTTTAACTTGTTCCAATGCTTTTTCTCCGATTTTGATGCTATGTTTTTTTTCTTCTGCTGCTATTAACATTATGTTTGTTTTCCTCGTGTTTATCTCCATGTTTATCTTTGTTAGTCCTTCTTGGTATATCTTCAAGTTTTGCTGTAATTTCTCTTCCGAGTGTGCTATCAGTACGATATCATCTGCAAACATTAGTTCCTGTACGTTAATTGCATTCATTTTCCAGTTTCCTACTTTCATATTTTTTCCTTTTTGTTTGGCTTTTTTAACAGCGCCGTCTATTAATATAGAGAATAACAATGGGCTCAATACGCATCCCTGTTTTAATCCAATTTGCGATTCGAATTCAGCTGATTCTGCATTGGAAGTTCTCACCTTATTCTTATTGCTTTTATACAATGCCTTAATCATCTCTAACATTCCTTTCTCTAAACCTCTCCTTTCCAAGATCTGCCATACATCTTCTCTTCTTACCCTATCAAAAGCTTTTTTAAGATCTATAAAACATATATGTATTTCCTTTCCTTTCCCTATTAGTTTTTCTCCTAATTGTCTGATAACAAATATCAAGTCCTGGGTGCTTCTTCCTTTTCTAAATCCATATTGAGTATCTTCTAGTGTTGTTTCCAGTTTCTCTCGGAGTCTTTTTTCTAATATTCTTGTCAATACTTTTCCTGGGATGCTAGTTAATGTTATTCCTCTATAGTTTGAGCATTCCTTAGAGTCTCCCTTTTTGTATATGAGCATAATTATTCCCGTATTCCATTCCTTAGGTATTTCTTTTTTTATTATAATGTTGTTTAAGAGGTCAAGTAGTTCTTCGTTACCTTTGTCTCCCATACATTTTATAATTTTATGGGGTATTTATTAATGGAGAAAACTTTGGATGTAGACCGTTTGTAACAGTATTTATATTTATCAACATAACAACTTAATGATTCGACAACCACACCGAAATTTGAAATAATTATCTCTTCTGCAGATAATATTCACAACATCCTGAAGAACACCTGGCACCATAGTTTGGAGTATACAATTATCGTCTTATTTGGAACATCAAGAATCGTTGCGGACTTGCAAAGTTGTAAAATTGCGTGTGTGATTAAAATAAACCTCGCTGGAAGTATAATATTAACAAAATTATTGATTGGGATTGAATTAGGTCATTGTCAAAAACTTTTTCATCGTAAATGATGCGATATTTTCTCTTTCTTACTTCTTTTCTTCTTCTACATGTTTCTTTTATGAAAATGATTTTGTTTGTGTCCAATCTTCTCCTGCGTCTATGCACTTTTGTAACCCTACCTTCCACAATGTAAAAGCTTGAAGCCGGTTATCTTTGGAATTCTCTCAAAAAAATTGATGAATTGCTTCATCTGTCTTATCCTCTGCAGTGAAACTTCGACCACGTAAATGTTTCTTTGGGTTAAAGATCAACCAGGAATCACGCATGACCAAATCACGTGAATAGGGTGGGTGCTTAATGAGTTTTACATTATTTTAACGTATAACATCAACCGTCTGCTGCGCACTGTGTGATTAACTTGTGAATGTTGACTGTCTCTAGAACTGCAGGTAAATATTTTGTGGTGTAGCTATTTGCTGTGAGTGTACGCTGATTTTCCCGGCTTGATTGCTTTTACTAATCCCGTACGACGAAAGAAAACAGCGAATATAACTTTCTCGAGGGCCTTTTCCTTTCGAGCCCCTTGTTGGCATTGATCCATCTTCGTCGATCTACACACGATTCTCTTGGTGGACAGGACTATCGTAAAATGAGATGCAAGTTTCATCACCTGTTACTATTTTAGAGAGAATACGATGTCCACCATTATTTAACGTTTCGCTAGTTATTCTTAACACCGCTGCCTTTTGGAGCCGTTAAGCGTATGTGGTACCCAACGAGTAACGATTTTCTTTCATCCGAAGATGACGATATAAAATTGAATCTACTGTTGCGGATCCAACACAAACAACTGCCTTAATCGCTTGATAGGTGAATCTTGAATCTTCATCGATCATACGTCTCACTCTCTCAATGTTTCCAGCCTCATCACCTAGCGATATCCTTCCTCTATTAAATACACATTTTCGCTTGAAGGACTTTCATCACCAAATGCGAGTTGCAATCGTTCAAGACTTTGCTATTCAGTAGTAGATCATTGGGCGCACATTTTCTCTTGACAAGTCCATATTTCGATGACGAATCGTATGTACCACGTTTGCTCCATGACAGCATCGTCTCAACTGAGAGTCAAAGCTTGCTACTTAAGGATGCTGGTATTTAGAGGTGTAGTGTTGCCAACTCTAAAATTTCTAGTTTCGTGGCATCTGAAAATACTATGATTCAAACTTTTAATAGCTTTATTCTCTTCTTTATTTGGAATAGAAGAAAGATCAAAACGTTAAATTCAAGAACCTAACCATATCAAAAATATACAAAGTTCTGTGAACCTGAGACTTTACATCTAACTGTTGTCGTTTACCTAGATCAGCGTTTGCACTAACCAACTACACAAAACCCTTACATGTTATTTTCCATTGCGGTATATAGAAAACAAATTCCGAGAGAAACATCCTTCACATCTAAAAATGTCCTTTATCTCGTAATACTACCAGCCCGTGGAGGTGAATGGAAATCGTGTGAGCGTATTACAAACACCCGATGCGTACACACTAGCACATTCAATTCCCCGGCTCTACCCCTTTCATTCCCATCCCCTTTTCCTGATGTTCTTTCAACGTTGAAGCGCCAAAAATCACTTCCATGCTCCCCATCAGAAAGAAAAAAAAATGTATTACCCATCCTGAGAGCCAGCAGGCTCCAGACAGCTCCTTTCTTTCCCAAAGATTCCATCTTTTCCGCTGTTTTTTTTTTACGGATCTCACCACTACCTACGTTCTCTTAGTTCTCTTATTTTGTCTCCTATAGACGTACGTATATAGATATATAAGCAAACGTGAAGTTCCGTTCCTTTCTTCTGTTGCGTGTCGCTAGACTATATTTCGTGTATTTGGCAGCGGAATTTTGAGATGAAAAGAGGTAGAATTCGGTCGAACGTTGCGGTAGGGCGGAACTCCTATGAAAAAAGAAAAACGGGTAGGATAGTGGAGGGTGTATGGAGAGTCCTTTTAGGAATGATTAGTTCGTGTTGAAGGTTATATACAGTGCGTTCAATCGCGCTAGGAAGCATCCCTATTGCGATCTTCCAAATGGTGATTCTAATAATGAATAAACAGTGGGTGTTGGTACACGCTCTAATGACGACGATGAAATCAACAGAAAGAATGACTCTTGCGGTGTGTAGAAGAATATCGGTTAAGTCGAACGGCGTGGAAGAGAAGTGCCTGAGTTATAATGTGCAAACTGCTTAAGTTACAGTGCAGTGCGAGGAACAACGTGCCGAATAACAGAAAGGACAATTTCCAAAATTCCTGTAGTGTTTTTTCAGAACGCCTACGCGTAATCGCCATATTGAGAATAATATGAGAGAACAACAAGACAACTTCATCGTATTTACCCTATTTATTTACGTTTCATAACCTTTTCATTATTAGTCGGTTCGTATTTGGCGCAATTTATGTTTGAAGTTTTTTTTGTTAGTTATTTCGTTCCCATTTTTCTTTTGTATTTCATTATTATTGTTTATTTATATATTTAGACTATAAGACAAAAATTAGAAGTGATGGTAATAGTGGAAAGAAAGGCGAAAACCTCTTAGGGAATCCCAAAGATACACCAGAGATGATAAAAAGGTTTGGAATTTACCAAATCGCATGCAATGATTGTGAGAAAGTTTATATTGGACAAACAAAAAGGAGTATCGAAACGAGGTTCAAAGAACATATTAGACACTATCGTTTCGACAAACCAGAACTATCAAGCGTAGCAGAGCATATGGTAAAATCCGGACATAAGATTGATTTAAAAAATCTGACGCTACTTAAAAACGTAAACTCGTATAGAGAATTAGACGCGTACGAAACGATATGTATGAAAAAGAACGGAAACTTATTGAACAGAGAACCACCCCCAATTGCACACTCGAGTTTGATGGATTTATTACCATAGGCCCTGTTAAAGATACGGTTCGCTTTCGGTCCATCCTTTCCCGAAAAAGGCATTAGACCACCGAGTAGATTGTAAATAGCCATATGTTTTAGAAATTTTAGAGCCTGCGTAGAAAATAATTTGCATGTGTGATACAGTTTTTACTTTCAGTCGGTAACACGGTTGACAATGAGAGCCCACGTGCTCTCGAAACGCTGCGTTCCGCATAATTCATAAGTTTGTGTGAGTGGAGTTTACTGCTATACCTGTGAATTGAAACTGCTGGTACAGCTTTTGAGTTAATAAAGAAAATTTCACCACTGGATGCAGTTTATTTGGCAAAAACCGCTTGGGACCAAGTAACCAAAGAGACAGTTCAAAATTGCTTCCGCAAAGCAGGATTTAATCATGTAAATATGCAAAGCGAAGACCAGTTAGCTGAGGCTGATATATCTGACCTAGAAGATGATTTGCCTCTTAGTGCCTTAGTGTACTCTCAAATATCCTCAAAAATAAGAAACTATTGAAATTGACGGATAATGAAAACTTTAATGATTTGTATGTTGAAGATCCAGATTCGGAACAAGAAATTGCAAATCCAGTTGAAATACAAGAACTTTCGGAAGATTCTGATGTCGATGAGGTTCCAGTGGCAACAGAAGCTATCCCAAATTATGGTAAAGCTATTACCCTGGCCAAGCAGCTCAAAAGTTTTGTCGAAAATCACGGAGATACAGAGTTTTTGCGCTTCTTTCTAAATTAGGAATACGATTTCAAGACGCCATTTTAAAGAAAAAGAGAAGACAAACAACAATGTATGCATTTTTGCGTCCTTAAAGTGACTATTCATTTCATTGTTTTGCATTACATACTATATCTATGTATCTATTTACATATATTATACTTTGTATATATTATATCTAAAGGAAATAAACTTTCTTTTTCTTAAGTTCAAAGTTTCTTATTTATTTTAAAAACATTTATATACATATACGATTTAAATATGCCAGTTTCTTTAATATATTCATTTTTCGTTAAAACACGATTTTTGTTGTATCTAACACATGGGCTGAAAAGTCCGGGGCGTAACACATAGATGACGCTAGTTTTATTGCAGTCACCTTTCTCTCAGTTAGTACTAACTTTCAAAAGACAGCTGTTAAAATTTCATGATATTCTATTCATTAGTTTGTGAGTTATTGTGCTAAGAGTCACGCTAATTTTGTTATTTTCAAAACAATGGATCAAAAACAATTTCGTGTTTTAATTTTACACTGCTTCTTGATGGGAAAAAATACCGTTCAAGCGAAGCAATGGCTTGAAAAGTGTTATGAGGACTCCGCTCCATGAGAAACAACAATAAAACGTTGGTTTGCTGACTTCAAACGTGGTCGTAGAGACACCGATGATGCAGAACGCAGTGGACGTCCAAATGAGGCGGTAACACCAGAAAACATCAAAAAAATCCACAAAATCGTTTTGAATGATCGAAAAGTGAAGTTGCGTGAGTTAGCTGACATCGCAAAGATATCAAAAGAACGTATTGACTTTATATTGCATAAGCATTTGACTATGAGAAAGCTCTGTTCAAAGTGGGTGCCGCGTTTGCTCACTCTTGACCAAAAACAAGAACGTGTTGATGATTCTGAGCAGTGTTTAGCCATGTTTAAACATAACAAACCCGAATTTTTGCGTCGATATGTGACAATGGATGAAACATGGATCCATCACTTCACTCCAGAGTCAAACCGATTGTCATCTGAGTGGACAGCAACTGGTGAACCTCGTCCAAAGCGCCCGAAAGCACAACAATCGGCTGGAAAGATTATAGCCTCGGTATTTTGGGATGTGCGCGGTGTAATATTCATCGACTATCTTGAGAAAGGAAATACCATCAACAGTGAATATTATATAGGGTTATTGGAGCATTTGAAGGCCGAAATTGCAAAGAAACGATCGCATATGGCAAAGAAAAAAATGTTTCATCAAGACAACGCACCGCGTCACAAGTCAATCTAAACAATGGCAAAACTACATGAATTGAACTTCGAATTGCTCCCACATCCACCGTATTTGCCAGATTTGGCTCCCAGCGACTACTGGCTGTTCGCAGACCTCAAAAAAATGCTCGCCGGTAAGAAATTTCGCACGAATGATGAGGTTATCGCTGAAACTGAGGCCTATTTTGAGGCAAAAGATAAATCGTTCTACAAAAGTGGTATTGACATGTTAGAGCGGCGCTGGAATGATTGCGTTGCTCTTGATGGAGATTACGTTGATGAATAAACCTAATTTGGAACCAAAAAAAACGTGTTTTCTTTGTTAGGCCCGGGACTTTTCAGCCCATATGTTACTACATATTTCTTTTATGCGGACACCCCTCCTGAACGGACATCTTCAGTTGGTCCCGTTGGTGTCCGTTCAAGGGAGATTTCACTGTATATCTAATTTTCTCTAAATGTTATTGTTGTTCCTAAAATAAAAGAACACTTGTATGATTTACTTTACAAACCCTTTTACAATTACAATTTTGTCGTTTGAATTTCCTTCCATTATTTTCAATATGGCGTCTAACTAACTTCGCTTAATTTTGAAGGTCAAAAAATAATACCACACAAACATCAAAGAAGCCGACAAATTTGTCCCTTTTGTTATTCTGCGCTGTAGGTTCAAATCCTAAATTTCACGAAGAACTAATTAATTAAATTTAACGTTCGAGAAACAAAGAAATTTCAATTATCATTAAAAAACCAACGCAAATTATTTTAATTGCTTTAATGTTAGAAATTAAGCAAATTTTGAATTATTAACGATTTTTGTTTACTTTATTAATGATCATTGAAATAAATAAATACACGTAGTTCCTTAACGCATTGCATGACCTCCTTTTGTTACTTTATCTACAACCGTACCTTTGCCTTCGATTTCCCCAACATCCCCATGAAATCCTCCGAGAAACCGAAACGCATTTGTACCGTGGATTTTCACGTTTTTTTCTTCTTTTCTTTCTCGTTTCAGGAAGCGACGGTCAGCTATGATCCGTTTGCTGGGAATGAGGCTGATGACCCGCCTTCTCCTAGTCGTATGCTCGCTAAGCCTCATTAGTATCCTCTTTCTGAGCCGTTGCGGGCTTAATACGTTGGAACCGGAGAGCGACGAACAGGAAGGACAGGCGGGGGCGGCGGCGGCGGTAGCGGTAGCGCAAGGCGAATTACCAGGTAATGCGATACCATTAATTTCCCCCGTTCGAGAAGCCCGAAACTTGTGTCGTGATTTTTTCGGATTTGTTAGCGTTGTTGGGGATGTCGCGGCAAATTTAGACGTTGATTTCCGTGTGTATTCGTTATATTTTGCGTAACAAGCTCTAATAAGGGCTCGCGGGTGCTTTCTGTTTATTTGTCGCTGGGACATGCGGAGGGAGAATGAAATAACTGTGTCATATTTTGCTAATGGTTCATCTGCTCATCTATTTCAACCACAATATGCTGCTATAATCCTCATTTGCTACGATTTCAGGTTAAATTTTAATTCTATGAGAGCATGACAACTTATACAAATAAATAAAATCCTGATAACTAGAGACCGGATTATATTGAAAATGCATATATTTTATTTTTTGGATATCTAATTATTTATTTATTAATTAGCGCTAATTAGTGATTGCATATATTGCATATTTAGGCATTTTTATATACAGATTTCAAACTGTACTCCATTTACGAAAAAGAAAGGAACGTAATAGGCCGTGGATAAGTTAAAAAAAAACGCACACATAAAGTTAAGATGGCAACAATGATATATTAGACTCCCATATTCCCCGATCCAAATATTGTGTTTACATCGCAATTTTTGCGACCAGCTACGCGTATAATATATTTGAAAAGTCATCCTTTGTCGAATTGCCCTCGTGGTCCTAGGCGGCTCATTTTTCAAAACCGCCATCCCACCAACAACGTACAATGCGTCATTCATGATTGACAGGTATTAAAGTCTATCCTTTACGTGCATTATGTCCGATACTGACATCTGGTCTACGTATATCAGCCCGGTTGATTGATTGCCGAGCTGTTTAAACAATTTCTTTTCGCGATGGGGGTACGGGTATTATGTATTGACATTTTTTTACGTAAATATTTTTCTAAATAAAATGCCCTCGCCTCTAGGCACAACATTACCGTCTAGCATATACAATGTATGTTTGTTGGCCTCTTTAAATGAATTGATGCGAGACATTATAAACGGAAGTGATTGAAAATTGCTGAAATTACTAATTCCTCCTGCTTTTACACATTTTAGATATACGATATCTATGATGAAATTTCATTTATTTTACTTCAAAGTATATACACATGAATGTTTAAAGATAAGTTTATAGACACCCTGTATAGCAGCATTATCTATACAGGGTGTCCAAATTAATCCCTTTCAAAATTTATACGCGGACGTAAATTTTCAAAACAGATTAAAAATGCAAGAACGATAGCAAAAAATTTCATATCCTTCTCGAATACAAGCCACCCAATCAATCATTATACGCGTTCTGTTCGAAATACACGTCTTTCACGATGTCCTAATCAATAGACTGCTAATTTCGGAGGTGATGTCAGTGGAAACAATACTGCGTTAACCTGTATTGCTAATGAAGCGCCTTGTTTTAGGATGAGACATGGTGGTGTATGTAATATCCGCCTCCCAAGGGCGAATTACATCGGAAATAGGAATCGTGCGGATGTTCACAGTATTACCTAATTGAGATGTTACAAGCTATCATTTATTAAGCCCGTGCCAGCCAATGATCTACTTATTTCGTTAAATATTTAAAACAATTTCTGATACGAATTATTGAATCAGAGATGAAGTTATTTTGGAAAATATGTTTATGAAAACTGATTTTTGCGTTTACTCTTCTACACTTCGTCTATTTGTACTTGTTACCTGCGTCATTCTTTTGTCGTTAATTAAGATGAGCTATTCATTTGACGATCTTTCTCTAGTAGTGTTGCTGAAAAGGGAAGTAAAATTTGCGCTTGTCTCACAGACAAAGATCAAGTTGGTTTGATTTTATTGCAGTGACAGACAAGGATAGTGGTATATACTATATACATCTATATTTGGACGTTAGGATTGAACATTTATACGAATGAACATCGAGTTAAATGCTAGGTTTTACCACTTTTATTTAAGAATAATAATAATAGTAGTAAATCTTTACTTTGACTTTACAATATATATATATATATAATATATATATATATGGAATATATGGAATTGCCCCTATTCTGAAGAACATGCCCATTTTTTTATTGCATTTGCTAAATTCACCTTCAATTTTGCTCATTTACCGTAATTGTAGTTTTCTTTATTTAATGGTATCGTTGTAGAAAATTCAAGGTTGGACCCCTATAACATCGGATAGGACTTTAACATTAACTTAAAATACAACCCTCGTAATAGTAATTTTCGAATGAATCCTACGAGATTTCTCTAAATCAAATGTCATAGCACATCATGGTAAAACATGTTCTCAATCACAATGGAAAAAGGCAGTTCAATATTTGATTTTAGTTTTCAAAAGGTAGTGATCGCAAAGCTTTAGTTAAGATACTGCATATTGTCAAAAGGAGATTAACATGGATGTTTGCAAATGAGAATCCTGGGATATATTGGCAAGACTAAAGTGGCAAATGTTTCGTTAGCACTTGCTTTTAAAATCATAAATGTTTGATAATAGCAGATAACGATTCGTATCATTCCATGCTTCTAGAAAGAATACCTACGTCATCTTGGTCGAAAGATAAAAGGATAAAAATGTACCTCTCAATCCAGGAATTATTGGAATTAGCAAAACTAAGTAATACGTCATGAATTTAATGAACTATTAAGAAAAAATGCCATGACGTGTTTTGTTTATGTGCATATTACTGCGAGTTTAATGCTGCCGAAATGATATTCAGATGTTCGTTGCTATTTGAATATAAGAAAATTCAACATTTTCCCTGAATGTGTCGTGATAAGACCAGATTTAAATAATTTATTGTGATTTAACGAACCATCCCAATAACGATATCTTGGTTCGCGGTTTATTTTCCTTAAATAATTTAGTGAGGGAGATGTTTTACAAGCGCTCTTTCAATTGATGGCAAAAATGACTGCTGGTAACGTTGCCGATTTTGTTGTTAGAGACTGTAGTTTTGTTCTTTGTGGGCCATCCCTTCACATTTACTTTCTAACATTGAGACAGGGAAAAATAATAAAACTACACCTCCTACTCGAAAAATCTGCAAATACGAGTACATTAGCTTGAAGAAAAACTCCTGGAAAACATGTTAGGTCCACTGACGTAAGGTTAAAAAAATGTATAAATAATTTTTCTACGATTTTTCATATAATTTTTAGAAGAGTTATGCCGTCATCATACCTCCCCCCCCCCCTTCTTCTTTCATACTGTGAAAAGATAAGAACAAAAGAAAAACGAAGAAAAACCCAATATGTTAATCAACCTGACGTAATTGGATATTCGTTCGTAGTTTTCGAGATCGATGTCCTTCGGTCCCGACGGTTCGCCTAGGGTCGACACACGCTTCGGCAGCGCCATCTGTTTTAATTTATTTTTATTACGCTTCGCAAATTGCCCTCAATCGTAATTTAAAGCTGCGAGAAATGGACCTGATTGGCCGCCGTCATTGCGGGATGAATGGCTAATGGTACCGAGGTAATTGCGTTAGGTCTACGCGTCCGATGGCGCAGAAGAATGACAGAATTCCTCTTCGGCGGATAAATCTAAAACGTCGGACGATGGAGGAATTGCCGGAGGAGTATTTATTTCGCTTTAACCTGGGATGCTGTAGGAATAGAAATTTTAGTGAAGTAATACTTTCTGGTGGTTCGAAATTATATATTCTGAATGAATTGATGAAGCATTAGAACGAAGGGAGAGGGGGATAATGCGAATGGTGATTGGGTAAAAATATCTCCACGTTTACTTGTCAGCCAGCGACATCTCTAGTCTTCTTATAAATAGCTCCAAAAATTGTTTGGACGCACAGACGCGCTGCTGTTTCTGCAGCGGCGTGAGCATTCTCGGTATCCATCTTGCACTGACTTTTGTCATATCCAGGTGGTCATGTAGGATGCGCAAAATGGTGCTATCTGATAGTTCAACTAATGCAGATAATTGCTTTTTTCTTCAAACGGGCATCTTGCAGTAGAAATTTTTGCACTTTTTCGACGATGTCTGATGTGGTGGTCTCAAGTGGCCGTCCTGAGCGGGGGTCGTTTTCAATCGACTCCCGATCACGTTTAAAAAGACTAGGGCACTGTTCCCCATAAACGGTTTCCATTTCATTCAATATGGTTTGAGCGTTTTTCCCTTGCTTTGTAAGGAACTTTAGCATAGCACGGTGTTAAATTTCCTCCATAGTTTCAGTTTTCTTCCGGATTGACTTGTTTAGCAGGCAACTATTCGTAAACGACTGACGCTCTAGGGTTACAACTTAACCCCAATCCCCACTCCATCCCCTCCATTCCACGAACTTCTGGACCTCCCCTCGTATGTTCAAACGTAAGATGGTTGAGTCGCGGAAAATTCCTAGAAAGGTCTCAAGAATTATTGTCCGAAATAATTGCTTTTCTACACGGAAGAGGTGATTACACTCAGATGCGTAAAAGCGACAAATGGCTAACTGATTTAGCATTTTTAACGGACGTCACAATATATTTAAACACCATTAATTTGGAGCTGCAAGGTAAAGAAAAGAGTATTACCGACATGATTAGCGCAATAAACGTATTCAAAAGTAAAGCTGAAAAGAAAGAATCTGAAACATTTGGAACCTCTTTGAAAGCAAGAATTCTTCAGATATATTTTGATATTTTTAAGAGGGAATTAACAAATGTTTTGAGAGAATTTCAAAGACGTTTTTTATGATTTTAGTAAATGGACAAATATCTCAACTTTCATAAGTTCCTTTTTCTTGTAAAAACATTGAGAAATCTACTACTGATATAGCAAGTCAGTTTAATATGGACCCATCTTCTATTGAAAATGAGGTAGTACAGATTATCTCAGATGCCTATCTCAAAGTCACAGCATCCGATACAAAATTCTGGTCTTGTATATCTGAAGAAAAATATTCGAATCTAAGGCAAAATGCCCTTCAGTTGACAGCAATCAACTTATTTGTGCAAGTCTGGATTTTCTGAAATGAAAGAGTACACTGAAGACATGCACCGACATCCAAAGACTTGTAATTCTTTAGTTTAGTAACTAAAACATTGTTTTGTAAAAACCAAAAACACACATTTTTGGATACCGGTTTTTTCATTAACTTTTTTTAGAGCACCTACGTTACGATATACCCCATCTACCTACACTACAATATTGTATCACACACACTTGCGACTTCTACACAGTCTATCGCTTGTAATCTAACAAAAAATGCAGTTCAAGTCTGAGCATCCCTGCTCTAGAAGGTAGTTTGAAATAGCATACAATGTTAAATAACCTTTATAAGGTCCCCGAGCGTAGCGGTGAAGAACGTAACATATAGTAGACCCTACGATAGCACACAGGATTGCAGAGGATAGGTTATAGATCCCATTTTTTACAGCTCGTCGACGTCTGAATAAAATATTACACATTAGGGTGTCGTTTACTGACCGGGACCTTTAACCCTGAATTTATAACGTATTTACGCGAATTATGTAAAGCAGGCGTCGTTTGTTCTTTAAATAATAAATCGTCGGACATGGTCCCACTAATGTATCGACCGGTCAATTTGGTAGAAATCTGGAGCTACCTCTGATGATATAAATGAGATAAAGTAGCGTCGGTTAATATGGCACCTACAGATATTTCTATAAACTCGTGAATACACAGATGTTTCGTGTTTTAAGATGTTGATACATGTTGATACACGTTGATACATGTTGATACTAGGATACATGTTGTTTAGTTTTCTATTAGATTTTGAAATTATACAATTCCCGCCAGTGGAAAACCCCCCACTTATGTTTACATCAGTAAACTAAGAGAAAGTAACGCAATACACATGTGTTTAATTAATAAAATTATTTGAATATAAATAACCTTAAAATCGTTTTCGTTTATAACCGTGTTAATCTTTGACCATTTTGTATTTTAAATTGTGTTTACCGTAGCGATACCCAAAATAAAACGGCTGCAAATCTACCCCATCGGGCGTATCGTCGTTTTGGGAACGCGTAAATCCACAGCCAGCGTCAGAAATCACGTCCCTAACTAAATCCACGTTAAAAGTAACGCTTTTCGATCACCCTTACGGTTCGTGTCGAGATCTTTCTATTCTGAGCGGGGTTTAACTCGTATTACCGCGTTCTTATGCGTTGGCGAAGGATTCTTTGTATAAATACGGGGTGTCTCCGTTGGTCGATATGTAATTGCACAATAAAACAAAATTACACTAACATTCCTGGTATTGGGCTTAACATAAAATAATTCCATTTACAGGACAATGTGATAGTAATAACATAATATAGTATAGCATAATATAGTAATAGGCTGAAAAGTCCCGGGCCTAATACATAGATGACGCTAGTTTTATTGCAGTCACCTTTCTCTCAGTTAGTACTAACCTTCAAAAGACAGCTGTTAAAATTTCATGATATTCTATTCATTAATTTGTGAGTTATCGTGCTAAGAGCCACGCTACTTTTGTTATTTTCAAAACAATGGATCAAAAACAATTTCGTGTTTTAATTTTACAGTGCTTCTTGATGGGAAAAAATACCGCTCAAGCGAAGCAATGGCTTGAAAAGTGTTATGGGGTCTCCGCTCCATCATAAACAACAATAAAACGTTGGTTTGCTGACTTCAAACATGGTCGTAGAGACACCGATGATGCAGAACGCAGTGGACGTCCAAATGAGGCGGTAACACCAGAAAACATCAAAAAAATCCACAAAATCGTTTTGAATGATCGAAAAGTGAAGTTGCGTGAGTTAGCTGACATCGTAAAGATATCAAAAGAACGTATTGGCTTTATATTACATGAGCATTTGACTATGAGAAAGCTCTGTTCAAAGTGGGTGCCGCGTTTGCTCACTGTTTACCAAAAATAAGAACGTGTTGATGATTCTGAACAGTGTTTGGCCATGTTTAAACGTAACAAACCGGAATTTTTGCGTCGATATGTGACAATGGATGAAACATGGATCCATCACTTCAATCTGGAATCAAAACGATAGTCATCTGAGTGGACAGCAACTGGTGAACCTCGTCCAAAGCGCCCGAAAACACAACAATCGGCTGGAAAAGTTATGGCCTCGGTATTATTCATCGACTATCTTGAGAAAAGAAATACCATCAACAGTGAATATTATATAGCGTTATTGGAGCGTTTGAAGGCCGAAATTGCAAAGAAACGACCGCATATGGCAAAGAAAAAAAAATTGTTTCATCAAGACAACGCACCGTGTCACAAGTCAATCAAAACTACATGAATTGAACTTCGAATTGCTCCCACATCCACCGTATTCGCCAGATTTGGCTCCCAGCGACTACTGGCTGTTCGCAGACCTCAAAAAATGCTCGCCGGTAAGAAATTTCGCACGGATGAAGAGGTTATCGCTGAATCTGAGGCCTATTTTGAGGCAAAAGATAAATCGTTCTACAAAAGTGGTATTGAAATGTTAGAGCGGCGCTGGAATGATTGCGTTGCTCTTGATGGAGATTACGTTGATGAATAAAGCTAATTTTGAACCAAAAAAACCGTATTTTCTTTGTTTTAGGCCCGGGACTTTTCAGCCCATGTGTTAAATTAGAAATGATACAGTTGAATCATGAGCAGAATAATAGCTCAGTCACGACAAAGTAAACCAAATAAACACTTCAATAGAAAGGATCCCCAATGAATTCATTAGCATTTCTAGTGATATGCGTAATGGGCGCTATAAGCATTTGTTTTATATATAACGGGACCTTGCGAGGATGAAAAGTTTCCGGAATCGGCAAGAGATGGCGCACGAAGATTCAAATGGATTCATTGGTCGGCAAGGGCAACCATATTTAACTGTTCTAACCTATTAAAGCAGGAGTATGTATTAAGTACATTGCTATTTTATAAACTAATAGACGGCGTTATTAAAAAAGCCAAACAAAAAGGAAAAATATGGAAGGAGCAAACTAGAAAATGAATGCAATTAATTTACAGGTACTAATGTTTGCAGATGATATGGTATTGATAGTAAATTCACAAGCGACATTGCAGCAAAAGATAAACATGGAGGTGAACACGATGAAAACAAACACAGAATACGCCGAATGGAAGAAGATAGAATAACAATGATGATTTTCGAAGCCAAAACAGAGGGTAAAGACAGAATAGGTATACCCTAGAATACGTGGAAAGGAAAAATGTATACAACATTAGAAAAAAGAAGTATGGAATGGATTGAAGACAAACAACCGAGAAGAGCAAGCTGTGGAAGAGAAAAATTAGGGAATGGTAGTCCGACACCGCAAGATATACAGGATGTAGGATTAAAAAAATAATTATAAAAAATATTCTCGAGTTCATTTTTCAACAAACTTTTTAGCTGTCGTCAACTAAAGATCGAGATTAACTTTTACCAATTATATTTGATTGGTGGCGCCCTTTATGTCGCAGCATGTAAAACTTAAAAGACTTCCCTCGTATAATACTACATACTACATTTCCAGAAGATTGGTTAATACGCCTAACGTAAAACGACAAAAACCGCCCGGTTCTGTATCTTGCCTTTACGATCATAACCATAACTAGCACTTTCGCGGACGTCTACCTAAACTTGTGTACCCCTCGACTGTATTACGAGAGACAACAATTGCCTGTCTTCACATTAAACACCTCCCCACACGCAAGCTCTTCGGAGAGATATATCTCCGCAACAATAACAACTTCGGGGAATTACCGGATCGCAGTGGCCGTCTTCGTCATCGTCCTATTCGAAGAGCACTACTATCCTCTTCTAACGGACGCGTACGTGTATATTCGAGACTAGAAGCCCGTAGGATCCCCTTTCACGTAATCCACCTCCCTCCTGACTCCTCTATTCCGCTAGCCTGGTTGTGTCAGCCTGACTATCCAGGCGGATAACGTGTGACCAGTAATTTAGCTTATCTTAACGCGTCAGGTAATTTATACGGAAGTTTAACGGCGAAAAGCGCAATATCTGATACGGTTAGGTGAAAAATTCTCCCCCTTCGCGTCCTCTACCCCTCAACGACGAAAGCCCAGGGATAAAGAATAAGGCGGTCGATGTCCTAGTTCTTGGTTTTCGTTGGATTAGAGTAGATGGTGTTAGGATGCATTATGTAGATGGAGATTTATATAAGGTGATAAGATAAGAAATTTCTTCGCAATTAAATTATAAACAGAAAGAATAAAGAAAATGGAATGCAGATATTGTTTCATGTGGTTGGATCTCTTGAGAATGTAAGGCTAACAAATTTTAGTAGTGTTGATGGAAATGTTATTGATGCCTTTGAATACAGAAATCTTTAACTTTTTCATACAATTTGCACGGTGTTGAATTTTCAAACATGTATTGGTATGACCGATGAATCTAATATAACACATGGGCTGAAAAGTCCCGGGCCTAACAAAGAAAACACGGTTTTTTTGGTTCAAAATTAGCTTTATTCATCAACGTAATCTCCATCAAGAGCAACGCAATCATTCCAGCGCCGCTCTAACATTTCAATACCACTTTTGTAGAACGATTTATCTTTTGCCTCAAAATAGGCCTCAGTTTTAGCGATAACCTCTTGATTCGTGCGAAATTTCTTACCGGCGAGCATTTCTTTGAAGTCTGCAAACAGCCAGTAGTCGCTGGGAGCCAAATCTGGCGAATACGGTGGATGTCGGAGCAATTCGAAGTTCAATTCATGTAGTTTTGATTGACTTGTGACACGGTGCGTTGTCTTGATGAAACAATTTTTTTTCTTTGCCATATGCGGTCGTTTCTTTGCAATTTTAGCCTTCAAACGCTCCAATAACGCTATATAATATTCACTGTTGATGGTATTTCCTTTCTCAAGATAGTCGATGAATATTACACCACGCACATCCCAAAATACCGAGGCCATAACCTTTCCAGCCGATTGTTGTGCTTTCGGACGCTTTGGACGAGGTTCACTAGTTGCTATCCACTCAGATGACGATCGTTTTGATTCCGGAGTGAAGTGATGGATCCATGTTTCATCCGTTGTCACATATCGACGCAAAAATTCCGGTTTGTTACGTTTAAACACGGCCAAACACTGCTCAAAATCATCAACACGTTCTTGTTTTTGGTCAACAGTGAGCAAACGCTTTCTAATAGTCAAATGCTCATGAAATATAAAGCCAATACGTTCTTTTGATATCTTTACGATGTCAGCTAACTCACGCAACTTCACTTTTCGATCATTCAAAACGATTTTGTGGATTTTTTTGATGTTTTCTGGTGTTACCGCCTCATATGGACGTCCACTGCGTTCTGCATGATCGGTGTCTCTACGATCACGTTTGAGATCAGCAAACCAACGTTTTATTGTTGTTTCTGATGAAGCGGAGTCCCCCGAATATTGGACGCACTGTACGAATGGTGGCAATCAAACTTTGACCATTTTGATAATAATGTCTATCGTGCAATACTTTTCTCTTTTCCAATGTTCTATACACCTGCTCCTTCCAGGTGTTTCGTGATCTACCTATTCTGTTTTTGCCCTCTGTTTTGGCTTCAAATATCCTCTTTGTGATTCGATCTTCTTTCATTCTGTGTAGATGTCCAAGCCATCCCAGTTGTCTCTGCATTGGAGGTTCTCACCTTATTCTTATTGCTTTTATTACAATGCCTTAATCAGCTCTATCATTCCTTTCTCTAAACCTCTCTTTTCCAGGCTCTGCCATACATCTTCTCTTCTTACCCTATCAAAAGCTTTCTTAAGACCTATAAAACATATATGTATTTCCTTTCCTTTCCCTATTAGTTTTTCTCCTAATTGTCTGATTACAAATATTAAGTCCTGGGTGCTTCTTCCTTTTCTAAATCCATGTTGAGTATCTTCTAGTGTTGTTTCCAGTTTCTCTCGGAGTCTCTTTTCTAGTATTCTTGTCAATACTTTTCCTGGGATGCTAGTTAATGTTATTACTCAATAGTTTGAGCATTCCTTAGAGTCTCCCTTTTTGTATATGGGCATAATCATTCCCATATTCCATTCCTTAGGTATTCCTTTTTTCATTATAATGTTGTTTAGGAGGTCAAGTAGCTCTTCGTTACCTTTGTCTCCCATATATTTTATCATTTTAGCTGTGATTCCATCCTCTAGCACTGTTATAATTTCTAAATGCAAACCCTTTGACCTGGACATCAAAATAACAGTTTACGTTTCAAGAATTTCGTTCTCACTCCGCTGCATTACAAATACATGAATATTTTCTGAATTCCTGCATAAAATCTCTTTTACACCCTCAGCGTAACAACCTACCAGCCTCATCTCTTGCATATTTTCCACCGTCGCCTTCGCTATCTCCGCATCGTCTTCAAAAGAACGTCTCACCGTTATACGTAATACATCCGTCACCATTTTCCATTATTGTCGCGAAATCTTAAATTAGCGTCACACTGTCTTCAAATACATAAATATATATGCAAATTTATATATTTTTCCCTCGGATTTTCCTTCTTTATCCAACCTCCGCCGTTATCCACTTTACGCGCATTTCTGAGGAAAGAAAATAACCTTGGAGTGTCGACGTTAAGGTTGTATATTTGAGACAAGTATATTATACGCGGATCGTTGTCTGTTTTGAAATTCTTGCGTGTATATCTCGGTAAGCCCGTCTTTTTAAATCGTACTTTCGGCTAAACGTGCTGAAAATAATCAAGATTTTTTCGTTTTTCTTTTTCGAAGGCGTTAGATGAGATGTTCTTTTCTAGAGCGTAGCTACTTGGAGACGCCTTTTATTTTAACTCTGTCTCTTTACTGTCTGTATTCTTGTTGCTTGGGGTACATTATACCGTGTACGAAAAAGAAGTGTATTTATATACAGAGTGATTATAAAGTAACGCATAAAATGTCCGCGATTAGTTTTCTGGTCAATAGACTCGTCAGATTTCCGCTAAACAGGAGCAGGTACGACAAAGAATTAAAGTATATCAAAGATGTAGCGAGGTACAATGGTTTCTCTTCTATGGATGTCGACCGTATTTTAAGGAAGGTCCAATACAAACAACACATCAGAAATTCCACGACCTTGACACAAACAAACACCGGTTATAAGAAATTTATAAGTCTTCCTTTTCACCCAACAGTAAAAGGGTTAAGTAAAATTTTCCGACAACTAGATATGAACGTGTCTTTTGTGTCAAAAAACAACTCAAAGAATCTCTTAGGGAATCCCAAAGATAAACCGGTCTGGAATATACCAAATCGCATGCAATGATTGTAAGAAAGTTTATATTGGACAAACAAAAAGGAGTATCGAAACGAGGTTCAAAGAACATATTAGACACTATCGTTTCGACAAACCAGAACTATCAAGCGTAGCAGAGTATATGGTAAAATCCGGACATAAGATTGATTTAAAAAAATCTTAAACTACTTAAACACGTGAAGTCGTATAGAGAATTAGACACGTACGAAACGATATGTATGAAAAAGAACGGAAACTTATTGAACAGAGAACCATCCCCAATTGCACACTCGAGTTTGATGGATTTATTACCATAGGCCCTGTTAAAGATACGATTCGCTTTCGGTCCATCCTTTCCCGAAAAAGGCATTAGACCACCGAGTAGATTGTAAATAGTCATATGTTTTAGAAATTTTAGAGCCTGCGTAGAAAATAATTTGCATGTGTGATACAGTTTTTACTTTCAGTCGGTAACACGGTTGACAATGACAGCCCACGTGCTCTCGAAACGCTGCGTTCCGCATGATTAATAAATTTGTGTGAGTGGAGTTTACTGCCATCTCGTTTGGCATTGTGCAAACCGCATATACGAGTACATTACACTTAATAGAAATTTCATTGTTCTTACGTCAGTTCTTCTTCAACAACTAGTGATTTTTTTTCAATTACATTAAAGCACTTGGGGTGTGGATGTGGATATGTGTAGTTATAGTATGCTCTAATTTAATTATAAGTATACCATAATTTGATCAGCCTTATTATTATTATTAAAAGTACCCCAAATATACGCGTTACAAATGAGTACAAGTAAGATTTTCGTATCAGCGAAATGGAATAGTACAAATTGAAAACGCACCAAAATATTGTTATAAAAAAATATTCCTAATTGGAGCAACATATACTGAAAACGTCTTCAAATTAAAAGAGTGTAACTCCACTAAATACGTGAAATACCTATTATAATGAACATTAACAACAGCAAGATATTAGATATAAGACTCTTACTTCAAATGGAATGACTGTATTTCATCGCACAAAGCAAAAGTTTTTTTTCTACATTCTTTCTTTTGTTTTTGACTTAACCTTGTTACGTCGAATTTACTTCGTTTTTCTTCTTTCCTTTTATTCTCCTTTGCAATCGAATCCGTACAAGGCATACAAACACCAGGGGAGCATTAGCAAAAAGAAAAAAAGACCAGACACAATAAGAGATGGGAGATAAAAGCAATTTAGGATACAAAAGTTGTAAGTTTTTTTCTCTTTGAAGGGAATCGAGTGAACATAGCTTATTCGTGCCACGAATAGATGCGTTTCCTTTCATGGCAGAGACGCTTCACTAATTTAAGGCATCATTACATCCAGATATAAAATTATTTTTGCTTGAAATGTTAAGGGTACAAAAATGAAAAGTCCCAGCAAATTTTAAACGCGAACAAATCGTTGAAGCATCAACCTCTGAAAAATTATGTTTCGTCCTGGAAATTTTGTTTATTTTTCCGTCGAAATACGCGATACCCTTCGCTATAATCTGTATGGCTTCCCCGAAATCACTAATTTTCCGCATTCGCTGTTACTACAGCAGTCATTGCTTCCTAACGCCATGCCCGTATGTCGGATGGTCACCGGACGGGTGTCGTGGTAAATATATCGAACAGAAAGTAAACATTTGCGCTATAATAGGTTATCGCAGAGAGAGTAAACATGTTGATTTTGCGGTTGGTATAGCGATTTGCCGTAATATACACGTGCACAGGGAGATGGAGGGCTTTTGTGATGACGTAAAGCTAACAGAGATCGAATCATACGTCTACTCTGGAGAAGCAGGGTATTGGAGGGAGTGTAATTCCAAATTTGAAAAAAGGGAAGAGAGATGGATTTAAATCAGAGTTTATCAAAGTGTGTACTGCGATGCAGTAGTGACCCAGGGGAGATTCCGTCTTCTGGACAGGGAATAGGGTAGGGCAATGGTTGAAATAAGTTGTATAATATGTTATACCGGGTTCTTCATTTATGTCTCTATGTGTAACTTTAAAAAGATAATTGACAATGAGTTAACAGGACAGTAGCAAAACTTACCAGTGCTACCATAGATCTTTCTTAATGCAAATAAAATAACTACGAGGGCGATTTGAAATGTCTCCGGAATTGACAAGAAAAACATTATTTTTATTTTTCGATGTAGCCTCCTCGAAGATTTAAAAGAAATTACTAAAATGTATAATCGAAAATTTCTACTTTCGTCTGCGCTATCAAAAAATCCTAAAAACATTTCTGGGTCCTTAAAGCAAGTAACTTTACGTTAAGCAATTTTAAATTTAGATATGGCGTGGACTGTCCTTAATCAGCAAACAATCAGAAAGTGTTAGAAAAATTTGCTTTACTGCGATGAAGATAATGTACCGCTAACCATCATTAGAAAACAGTTACCATCTGATGCTGAAGTTATTGACAGTGCATCATCGGACGTCCTCAAATTATTAAGAGCAATGAATCCCTGGACAACTACCGATGTTAGTTTATGGAATGACGATAAAGAGGTGGATGATGCACATGCGGTATACGATCAACATTCGTTTGTAAATGCCATTTTCAGAAGACTAGTATGAATTTCCCTAAATATTTTTAAAACAGTTCTAAAAAGAACTCAAACTTATGAACGGTAGTGTATGTATATAGAGAAAACTAAGCGATATTTTCTGCTAACACGATTACTATTATCATTACATCTGCGAAAATTAAAAGCAAATTACGTTAGCGTTTTCCCAAACGCTGCTGCAATTGTACCTTAAACCCAACGAAATATCAGGATCGCCTCTTTTACCGGTGGATAATTCCCGCGTCTAAATTTAGGCGAGCGAAACGAATTACGGGAAAGCAAAAACCGTCTAAAACATCGTTCGTACCGTGGAACAAAGCCCACCCGTCGAGTTCGCGGGCGAGGAAAAAAGTTCCTCCGGCAAAGTGAACGGCTACGGTTTTTATCTGCGCGGATGTGCGCGCGCTATACCCTAACCTAGTTTAACTCCGTCCGTATATCCTCTATATACATATATACATATATATTCGAGGCAACAAAAGCAAGCGCTAAATTCCCGATGCCGTTCGCGAGGAAAGGGGCGGAAGGGGAGAAATTGGGGGATCCACGGCAACGCAAACTTTTCCCATTTAACAATATTTGCATGGATAAAAGTTGAACCCGAAAACATCCGCAAGAAATTTAAGAGATACATGCATACAAGAGCGTCGGAGTTCCGGAAATTCCGGGCGGAAACTAGGGAGGAATAAGGAGGGGATGGAACGGTCTTTCGTCGCGTGCAACCGATTGGAATTGTAAATTTTTCCGAAAATTACGTATGTACCTATAGTAAAAAATAGGTTATACTATAATTTATGGCGTGAATTAGGGACTCGGAGATTTACCGTTCTTATTCTTTGGGTGTACGCTTTCGATTGAATCTGCTTTCAATATTAGTCACATATCTATGCGGAAAAGACAGTGGGCGACGCATTTATTGTAGAAATGGCTCCAAATAGAAAAATTCTCACGCTTAAACAAAAAATTGAGATTGTCGAAGTTTACAATAAAGAGAAATTAAGTGTAAGGAACTTATCCAAGCGTTTTAATATTGGAAAAACACAAGCTGCAGATATAATTAAACATAAAGAAATCCTTCTAAACAAATGGATGTCGAACAGCAATTTGAATGAAAAAAGAAGCTTTTTGACGGGTGATGGTACTAAAATTGACAAATTGTGTTATGACTGGTTTACATCAGCTCGGCATAAGGGGATTCCTTTAACAGGTGTGCATATGATATTTTTAGATAAGGTTTTCTTGTATTAATACGTTGATTTTCTTTTCATGTTAAATTCTAAAATAGATAAAAAAAGTGAAATTACCAATAGGTTTGTCGTGACAAAAACGCAAAAAACTTATTTTTTTTTTAGGTGCGCTAATACGATGTAAAGCAAGACAAATAGCCGCTTCTTTGGGATATTCTACATTCAGTGTTTCTTCTGGTTGGCTCAATAAATTTAGAATCTGCCACAATATAAGTTTTAAAGCGAATGTTTCATTGTTTTTAAAAAAATGTCCTTTTCTGATTAAGGGATATTCACCGAGACACATTTATAATGCCGATGAGACAGGCCTGTATTTTAGGGCTCTACCCGACAAAACGCTCGCATTAAAGAAGTAAAAATGTGTTGGGGATAAGTATCCCAAAGAGAGGTTTACAATTTTGCATTGTGCAAATATGGCAAATATGGTGGGGCAGCTAAAGCGAGAGCTTTTAAAAACATTAATATAAATAACCTGCCTGTAACTTGGAAATACAATAAGAAAGCTGGGACGACAGGACAAATTATGACAGAGTGGTTGCAAGACCTAGATTGAAAAATGGCTAAAGAAAAAAGAAACGTTTTGTTATTTTTAGACAATGCGGGATCTCATCTGAAAGACGTTCGCTTAAATAATATAAAAATATTATTTTTACACCCTAATTGTACATCAGCTTGCCAACCACTTGACCAGGGGATTGTAAAGAATTTTAAAACTTATTACCGAAGTCTGATACTCAAACATCTGCTAGTAAACATTGAAACTGCTGGTGCAGCTATTGAGTTAATAAAGAAAATTACACCACTGGATGCAGTTTATTTGGCAAAAACCACTTGGGACCAACTAACCAAAGAGACAGTTCAAAATTGCTGAGGCTGATACATCTGACCTAGAAGATGATTTGCCTCTTAGTGTACTTTCAGATACCCTCAAAAATAAGAATTTATTGAAATTGAGGGATAATGAAAACCTTGAAAATGATTTTTTGAACGTAGATGAAGATTTGTATATTGAAGATCCAAATTCAGAACAAGAAATTGCAAATCCAGTTGAAATACAAGAACTTTTGGAAGATTTTGGTGTCGATGAGGTTCCAGTACCAACAGAAGGTATCCCAAATTATGGTAAAGCTATTACCCTAACCAAGCAGCTCAAAAGTTTTGTCGAAAATCACGGAGATACAGAGTCTTTCGAGCATCTTTCTAAATTAGAAATTCAAGACGCCGTTTTAAAGAAAAAGAGAAGACAAACAACAATATATGCATTTTTGCGTCCTTAAAGTGACTATTTATTTCATTGTTTTGTATTACATACTACATCTATGTATCTATGTACATATATTATACTTTGTATGTATATATCTAAAGGAAATAAACTTTTTTTCTTAAGTTTAAAGTTTCTTATTTATTTTAAAAACATTTATATACATATACGATTTAAATGTCCCAGTTTCTTTAATATATTCATTTTTCGTTAAAACACGATTTTTGTTGTATCTACTACATATTTCTTTTATGCGGACACCCCTCCTGAACGGACATCTTCAGTTGGTCCCATTGGTGTCCGTTCAACGGAAATTTCACTGTATATATATAACATAAATATATGTATATATACGTATGTATTACCTTTGCGTTAAATAAACCGCAATCCAATCTCCATTACATTTTTTTAACGAAATGTATTTCGAATTAAATTGACCCGAAGAGTAGCATGCATAGTACATGCTAATGGCGCAGCAGGGTTAAAACACATCACATATACTACACCAGTAAATAATATACACCCATTTATCGCTTACAAAGCCATCTCTAGTTGGCCATTACCCTCGCCGTAACAAGCTTGTAGCGTTTTAACTCTGCCTACCTTCGGCATCGTACCTATCCCTTGCCGGCGACGTTTCATGGTTTCAATTGTGGCTGAAACGCTTCTAATTAAAACGGTAAAGAGGTAGGTTCGTTCTCAATGAACTCAGACGCCTTCCGTGCGAGGGAAGTGGGTCTATATGCCGGGCCTGCTGGGTAAATTACGTTTGGAAGTTTCGCAAGCGAAATGGGAAAGGTGGGGTGTTCATAAAGCGAAGGTGCGCATATTTAAAGAAACGTACCTGCGTACTCTTACAGTAACTTTGGAATGAAGTAAAGTTTGGTGAATTATGTTTTTTTTTTGTTTTAAAAGAGAAAGGGAAGATTAAATAGAAAAGGTCAAAAGGTGGAAATATTTTTGGAATATAATTGAGTTGGTAGTAAGGTTGCAGAGACGAGTGTTTTCACAGTAGCGTACTGGTTATTGTGTTGTTGATGTAAAGTGACGCAAAAATTCGCTTTGAGTATTGTGTCATTAGCATGCCTTTTAGTATTGACTCAGCCAT
The DNA here is from genome assembly GCA_023509865.1 of Trypoxylus dichotomus. Taxonomy (NCBI): domain Eukaryota; kingdom Metazoa; phylum Arthropoda; class Insecta; order Coleoptera; family Scarabaeidae; genus Trypoxylus; species Trypoxylus dichotomus. The sequence continues at coordinate 2,678,492 of CM042079.1, forward strand.
ACTGTTAGGGCGAGGTGAAAATATGTTGGTCTAATTAGAAAAGGAGTGCTCTTCATCTAATCATATGATGTTCGGTATAGTATGAAGAGGATTCTTCAGGACTATTTAGCCGTGGTCCGTTGGAATTTCTTTCGGACGTGTCGTTTACAGCTGCGGTAAACATCTTCAGCGGCGAGGTCGAAGTGTTTGCTTCGGTGGCTCAGCCGTTATAGTTATACATCCTTCGCTGGTCGATTCTGTTAGCGGTACGTGTGGCTGGCGCGTTTCACAGAATCGGATACCAAATCTTGTTGATTGCAAGATTCTCTTCTTTCCCGTTGAAATTACCGGGGTGTTTGTAAATTTCTATTGTCTCTCTTTGTGTAAAGTATGGTAGTGTGAAACTGTTGACAGAACCTCGGTGTTGGTAAAATTAATGTTATGATCCCCGTCCTGAAGAGCGTGTTAGGCCACCGCGGGTTTGTCTGTTTGGCCTAGATGACAGTTGCGCTTCGGCTTGTTTAGGCTGGTGTTAATGCTGCGTTTCGTAGTGCCGATGCACACTAACCCAGAGGAACAGGAAATCCTGTATACTCCTGTCGATGTTAGGGGATCCCTGGGGTCCTTCACCGAACGTAGTTGATGGCGTAATTATTGCGTGGGTTTGCATATGGTTTTTATATGGTGTCGCTCTAGTGTCCTGCCGATTCGGTCCGTAACGCTCTTGATATGAGCTAGGTACTCTGTCCCCTGCCAATCTCTGGAAAGTTGGTGTTCGTTGGCGGTCCGATTCGAGTTCCTTAGCATTGCCCTCTTTACCTGCAGATTTCTGTAGTCGTTGGCCTGCAGCGCTTGGTTCGGATGTTGCACTTCCTGTTCGATATGTTGGAGTTTACAGATCCGCGCGACACGATCTCAAGGTTACTAATCCACCAACGCCACGCTTACTAGAAGACTTTAAATTTGTCCCTATTACCAGAGGAACTTATTTTCTCTCCTCTACACTCTATCGATAAAGGTACCGTAGGCTGATATGTTCTAACCGTCAAGCAGTTAATTTTTATTCAAAGATGTGGCATTAGTTGACGATTGCAAGGACTGTGTGGATGTACAATTCACAGGTATAGCAGTAAACTCCACTCACACAAATTAATTAATTATGCGGAACGCAGCGTTTCGAGAGCACGTCGGCTCCGATTGTCAACCGTGTTACCGTTGGGAGTCCACGTGCTCTTGAAACGCTGCGTTCCGCATAATTAATTAATTTGTGTGAGTGGAGTTTACTGCTATACCGAACTGTTTTAATAGGTTTCTTTGTGAAAATGCTACATCATAATGGTTTTTCAAATGTGAGCACGCGAGATAGAGTACGTGTTTATCCACAAGTAAATTACCAAAGCAAAACAGCCAGTTCGACCTTAAAGGCACCTAGAAATCTATTTCTCTTTTGTATTGCGGTATTGTTCCTTTTATTTTTTCGTTATTGCGCGTCTAAACCTAAACCACTTCTACATTTCTTTCTTCTTCGTTGCAGGTTCCACTCAGCACCAGCAACAGCAGGAGCCCGTCGAGCAGCAAGAAAATGCCGGACAAAACTATCAGCAGCTGCTGCAGCAGAGGGAGGAGGAAAATAGGCAGGAGGTGGAGAGGCTTACAGCTGAAATACGCGATCTGAAACTTCAGCTTTTAAGGCTGACAAGTAAGTTTTCTTGGCGTGTCTTAAGCACTGTTGTTATATATAATCTTCGACTATTTTACATTTTCACAATCTGTTTATTTCACTATTTTCTGAAGTATTTATGTTGGAAAGCCAAGTAGGCAAAGATCTACGAGTAATAAGCGAACTACTTCCGGAATTGGACCGTGTCATGACGAGATATATATAAAAAAGAAATAAGAGTAAGAGGAGAAAAAAGAAGAATAAGAAGAAAGAGATAAAAGAAAACGAAAAAATGATTAAGGGTGGGGGGACGTGAAATAGAAAGAAAGGTGAACAAAATAAGAGAATGAAATAGAGACAGAGGGGGGGGGGGGATACGAGAGAAAAAAAGGTAAAAGAAAGAGACCAAAAGAGAAAAGTGGAATCTCGACGTTTCGCCTCCGTGATAGGAGACTTCTTCAGGAAAGGGGAAACCAAAGTGGCACGGTAACTCGACGTGCTAGAGGCGAAACCACTTTGGCAAAAGGTTACGGTGACTCGGCGTGTTGACCGGCACGGTCGGTCTTGGAGGTGTCTGGTCTTGTTTCAGCAGCGTATGTTATTACGAACCCTACTGTTGATTTGTAAACTCTCACATTGTTTTCCATTTTAAAGTCTTTGTTCCTCCATACGATGCCCCCTTAGTAACGTCTGAGATTTGAGATGCTTTCATTGTTTATTCCCGGACTTCACTATCTGCTCCCAAGCATTTAAACTGGTTCACTTGTTCAATCATCCTTTGGTCAACCTCCAGTTTGTATCCTACCGGTTATTTGGATGTTTTTAATCATTTTCTTTTATCAACGTTAATGATTATATTTAGTTGTTTTGCTGGTTGATTAAAGGAATGAAGTAATATTTACAAGTCGTTTCCGGAGTTATCGATTAGTACCGTGTCGTCTGCGTAAATATTCGACATTTTGTAACCTCCTCGTTTAGGTAGCTTTCCGATTATTTTGTCCATAATCTTGTTGAACATATAAATTATGCACGCCTATGGAATTTTACTCTCCGCAACGGCAATATATTAAAGTATGAATCACTGCCTACATTAGACGAACTAAGGTATACATTATTACGTCTGTTTTCGCTTATTAAATGTTTTTATTTGATGTTTCCTTTCCGTTTTTTATTTTTATATCTCACACAGACAAAAAACGTTCTCTTCAAAATCTAGAAAGTACTAGCGCAAAGTCTTTAGTAAGTTATTTTCAACCATGGCAATCAATCGCGTAGGGGTTACTGTTTTTATTTTACATACGGATGAAATCACGAAAGTTTGTTACACCGTTGTTTCATTAATAAAGTGAAGATAAACATTATACCTAAAAGTAGTATACGTATACAGAAGCGAGATAGAAGTATATACGTTAAATCGTAGCTCCGTACGAAGGGAGGTCAAGAAATTCGTGGAATGGAGCGCTCGCTAGGTATCATTCTGGCGACTCATCATTAGTATATATGTTAAGTTGCAGCCCTATAGCGTCAGTCGTTACGAATAGTTGCAGTAGAAGCAAACATGCGAAAAAATAAAACAAAAAATGTAACACACTGCACACAGGCCCTAAAAAGGGGAGAAAAAAAAATGTAAATTTATAAATAGATGAATAAATAAATTAACAGTACCCATAAATAAAGACGAAGAGGAAATGGAGGTAACTCCGACCCTCGTAAATGAAAAACAACCGACCCAAGCCCCCTATAGCGTCAGTCGTTTACGAATAGTTGCCTGCTAAACAAGTCAATCCGGAAGAAAACTGAAACTATGGAGGAAATTGAACACCGTGCTGTGATTAAGTTCCTTACAAAGCAAGGAAAGAACGCTCAAACCATATTGAATGAAATGGAAACCTAGTAAATCAATGAAAAAATAAGTGGCATGGTCTTTTTAAATATGGTCGGGAGTCGATTGAAGACGACCCCCACTCAGGACGGCCAGTTGAGGCCACCACATTGAAATTAGAGTTGTGGTAGAATGATATTTTTGTTTATACGTGGAATTTTTATTATAAAATATAAAGAAAAGATTGCGAAATTAGACATTGTGTGCTAAAATTTCTACTGCAAGATGCCCGTTTGAAGAGAAAACAATTATCTGCATTAGTTGGAGTATCACATACCACCATTTTGCGTATTCAAACAATTTTTGGAGCTGTGTGGAGACAAACCTGCACAGATTTCGGAGCGGATTGTTACCGGAGATGAAACATGGGTTCATCACTTTGAGCCTGAGTCCGAACAGGAGTCCAGGCAATGGCATAAAAAGGGAACTTGGATGGCTACTGTTTTTTGGGATTGCGAGGGGATGTTATTGATTGATTACAAAGGAAAAGGTAGGAGCATAACCGGAGAATATTACGCGGCGATATTAGAAAAATTAAAGGAGGCCATCGAGGAAAAACGTCGAGGAAAATTGACCAAGGGTGTGTTGCTCTTCCAAGACAATTCGCCGGTTCACAAGAGCAAAATTGCGATGGGTGCTCTGCACAAGCATGGCTTTCAATCAATAGTCCATCCACCGTACAGTCCAGACCTGGCACCTAGTGATTTTTATTTGTTCCCCAATTTAAAAATAGACTTGCGTGGAAGAAAGTTTTCCTACGACAATAAGATAAAGGAGGCAATTTTGGCCCATTTTGAGACGAAAGATAAAAAATATGTTTATGATGGTTTAGAAAAATTAATTCATAGATCTAATAAATGTATTGTGCTTAAGGGTGATTATATTGAAAAGGAAAAATAGATTTATTGTTTTATTTTATTTAAAACCCTTTCATTCCACGAACTTCTGGACCTCCCCTCGTAAATATACGTCATAACCAACTATGACGTAACTATAAAGTTTCGTAGTTTTCCGTGTATGTATCAGAATGAGCCAGAAAACATAGGGCAATTAAAGAAACATATTCAAATGACAAAACTCTCGAAAATAACGACAAAGTTGAGTAGTACTAACTTATAGGTAACGTAACACATAAAGTTATCGCAAGAAATTCAAAAAGAACACAGTCAATAAAAACAATATCGAGTTATCTAATACAACCTCGATAGATATAAAAAAAAGCAACTATTATAACCAACATAACTCTCACAAAAGATTCCCATTTCATCTTCGCGAAAATAATCATCAAAATAACGCCTCGAAATTATCGAATATTACGCGAAAATAGCTCGTCGAACAATTCAATTAACTTTTATTGTAATCATTGGGTAGTGGGGGCGCTAGGGGGTATCTATCACCGTCAATAACACAACCGATTCTCTTTATTTCCGGACCCCAATCGGCAGCCACCGATAAAGTTCATTACGTCGATTCATTGCGGCGTTTTACGTCATAATTTCGCCGCCAACCCTAGCTTGCCTCGCACTTTGGATCTCGCTGTGATACCTATACGATTCGGGAAAATATTTGACGGCGCCAGAAACGAAGGGTGTTCTTTTCTCTCGGTTCGCTTTTGTTTTCCTTTTCGGAGGATCCGAAAGAGGGTCTTTATTTTTATTGCTAGGCGATTATCGAAAGACGAGAGGTTTGGCTCGAGTTAGTTTATATAAAGACGGGTGGGGGGACGTTGTAGTGATATGGGTTCGGAAAACATGAGAGTCGAGATGACGTAAAAATGTTATTGGAGGGCGCCCTCTATCGAAGGTGTAACGGATTGGAGTGACGTTATAAGGAGTTAATTTCCGATGTAGTCTAGTTTGAGATGTTGTCGCCGTTTCCATTTTTCCCTTTGAATGGATGACAAGATCTTTCAATTAAATTTAGCAGCGTGTAACACCTGCAAGTGAATGACGCTTACCAAGGTTCTTCTCTTAAATATTCTTGGGTCTCCGATGTTGGATATTAAGCACAGAAACCATCTTTGTCTACCTTCTCCAAAATGTTGGTTACTTGTTCAGCAAACGTGAGTTTTGTGTCTAACCACGATCTTAAATATTTAATGAATTAAGGTTGTTCCTCGGATGTTAAAGTTATTCGGCGAATCTCATAGTAATTAGAAACTCTGCCTCGGTTTTCTGTGGCGCTAGCTGAAGACAATGTTCTTCCATCCACATCGATATCCCATGTAAAGTTGCGTCCGTTGTATTCATCACCGCTTTTACCATTAAATCATCGGCTTGACACCTTCTGGCCGGTCAACACTATATTGCACTAGGTTGGTCCCAGAACTCATCTCTGCGGGACGCCACAGAGTGGGGATCAAATGCTCGAAAGACGGAAAAAATTCAATATCTAGAGAATGGATTGTCCTATCAAACTACGGTTGGTTTTATTCGATTCAGGATAAAGAAAATACATTAATATGATACTAAATTAAGATTACTTAGTTTAATATATGATTTATTAATAATAATTTACCCGAATACAATCTTTTTTTAATTAGTAGGTGTATTTTATTCTGTCACCCTAGTGTATATGTAGGCGTCATTCAACTTCCAACAAATTACAGTATATTATTTTTGGGCGTTAGTTGACGAAACCAAGAATTTGTATAATGTTTCGAGTTATTGATTACACTGAGTGTTGTTTAAGACTTGCAAGGACCAGAAGCATCATAAGCATTTACACCACAATCGCGAAGACTAATGGTCAAAATATATTGTTAATGTACGAAATTCCATCCGAATTAATCTGCCAGCAATCCAAACAACTCGATCTACTATAATTTCCATTACGAAATTAATCGGGTAGGTAATGAAGAGACCCATACAAGATTACGGTCTTTCCCGGCGAAGTTTTTTCCATCACTACGCCTTTTTTTCCTCCGAGGTCAACAATACCGCTCCATCCATCTCTAATTCTAATTGCGATTTCGTCGTAAATCAAGCCCGAGAAAATAACCTATTTGAAAGGCAAAGAGCCGGTTCATTACGTTCAACCGTATCGCCTCTTTCGCTAAGTAACCCGACGTAAGCCCTTTCCCTCAACGATTCCATTAGCAACAATATGCCTTTCCCTCCGAAAACTTCTCCCCGATAATATAAATTCCGCTCGGGAAGGGAGCAGAGGGCGCTAGCGTAGCTCGCTCGTTAAGATCTGATAGAGTGATAACCGACAGTGAAAGAACGAACTTCCAGAACGGTAGGTAGATAATGGGGAATTGTTTCGGGGTGTAATTGTTCGATATTCCACAGTGCCGAGGTATATATTTTTTTTTATAGGAGTTGTTCTGTTGAAATATAAACGCTGGTTTAGATTACGAAAAAGGAAAATATGAATTTCTAGTTCCATCGACATTTTTTTTTTAATAATTGTTTGATTATGTATTAATGGCGATTTACACCTTTCAAGAACCGTAAATAATTTCGATTTTCTAAAGATGTTATTACAGTTGACGCTTGATTATGTGAGCGATATCAGCCAAGCACTGTTCACATTACTGAAAGTTTAGATTAGCGAGCTTTATTTTATTTATAAAATAAATTGCATGAAAGAAAATATGTATGTTTATTAAAAAATATATTATGAACAATGAACAACATAATACATATAATATTAAAAAATAAAAAATAAATTTTATTTTTTATTTATTTTTGTTAAAGCGTACATTTACGCTTGGCATTTTCTAATGCTATTGTCCCTAGCTTATAGAGCACTGAAATATCGAAATATAATGTGTTTTTCTTCAGCCCAATCTAACGCTTGATTAAAAATTCCTACAGCTTGCGCGTCACTCACTGTATTTTTTATTCAATCGGAGGGTCGTCATCCTCCTCTTCGTATGCATCATCTATCTCTTTATCGTCATTCCATAAACTAACATCGGTAATTCTGCAAGCAATATCGGGATTTATTGCTTTTAATAAATTAAGAACGTCCGATGATGCACTGTCAATAACTACAGCATCAGATAGTAACTGTTTTCTAATGATGGTTAGCGGTACATTATCTTCATAGTCATAATCATCATTGCAGTAAAGCAAATTTTTCTAACACTTTCTGATTGTTTGCTGATTAACGGCAGTCCACGCCATATCTAAATTTAAAATTGCTTCACGTAAAGTTACTTGCTTTAAGGACTCAGAAATGTTTTTAGGATTTTTTGATAGCGCAGACGAAAGTAGAAATTTTCGATAATACATTTTAGTAATTTCTTTTAAATCTTCGAGGAGGCTACATCGAAAAATAAAAATAATGTTTTTCTTGTCAATTCCGGAGACATTTCAAATCGCCCTCGTAGTTATTTTATTTGCATTAAGAAAGATCTATGGTAGCACTGGTAAGTTTTGCTACTGTCCTGTTAACTCATTGTCAATTATCTTTTTAAAGTTACACATAGAGACATAAATGAAGAACCCGATATAACATATTATACAACTTATTTCAACCATTGCCCTACCCGATTCTCTGTCCAGAAGACGGAATCTTCCCTGGGTCACTACTGCATCGCAGTACACAGTTTGATAAACTCTGATTTAAATCCATCTCTCTTCCCTTTTTTCAAATTTGCAATTACACCCCCTCCAATACCCTGCTTCTCCAGAGTAGACGTATGATTCGATCTCTGTTAGCTGTACATCATCACAAAAGCCCTCCATCTCCCTGTGCACGTGTATATTACGGCATATCGCTATACCAACCGCAAAATCAACATGTTTACTCTCTCTGCGATAACCTATTATAGCGCAAATGTTTACTTTCTGTTCGATATATTTACCACGACACCCGTCCGGTGACCATCCGACATACGGGCATGGCGTTAGGAAGCAATGACTGCTGTAGTAACAGCGAATGCGGAAAATTAGTGATTTCGGGGAAGCCATACAGATTATAGCGAAGGGTATCGTGTATTTCGACGGACAAAATAAACAAAATTTCCCCGACGAAACATAATTTTTCAAAGGTTGTTGCTTCAACGATTTGTTCGCGTTTAAAATTTGCTGGAATTTTTCATTTTTGTACCCTTAACATTTCAAGCAAAAATAATTTTATATCTGGATGTCTGTAATGATGCTTTAAATTACTGAGGCGTCTCTGCCATGAAAGGAAACGCATCGTGGCACGAATAAGCTATCTTCACTCGACTGCACTGTCAGTAACTTCAGCATCAGATAGTAATTGTTTTCTAATGATGAACATGATTTTTTTGCCTTTCCTTTTACTAGTGGCTTTATTTTGTGTGTACCACTAGCAAAAGTTATGCGTTGTCTTTCCGCCTTTCTACCCGGAGCAGATCTTTCATATAATGCGACATAGGTTTTCGTAGGTGATAATTTCCAATAAAGACTGGTTTCATCTGCATTGCAGATTTTCTGCTCATTTAAATGTAGCTCTTTGATTTTATTCATTAACTCTTCCTTAAAAGATTGCACCAGTTGTGATGGTGCCGATAATTTTTCACCAGACAGGAGTCGAATTCCATACGTTCTTTTAAATCTTTTCAGCCAGCCACCACTGGCTGGAAAATTTTCGGTCCCTTTTAGGTTTTCATTCGATAATTTTGCTCTCTCTTTAATTAATTCACCGCTAAAACAACCGGTGCCGGCGCTGAAAACGTTTACGTAAACATTCTTTTGATCGATTCAATTACGCACGCAAATTGGGAAGTAACCGGTACCCTAAACTGTGTACATTGTCGAATTGTACATGGTGCAAGCTTGTTTACATTACCGGGCGTTCCATTTGATCCTATAGTAACAATTTTCTATTTACATGACCGGGACGTTTCCACTACCGGGTATTTACATGAGCGAGTGTTTACTCTAATATGGTACGGACTAAAATAAAACTTAAAAAGAACAAAGTGCACGAACTTCGAATATAAGTAAAGAACAAAGAGAATTGAATGTGATAAATATACCCAAGTATCATAAACAGAGACAATAAGCATCTATAGCAACACATCGACAGAAATCAAGAAAATGAAGTACCTAGCTATAAGAAGAAAATAACAGAAATGATTAAGACCAAGAAGAAAACACACCAAAGGAAAACTGAAATAATAATAATAATAATAATCCTTTATTGCCCAACAGCCCAAGGGCCAATTACAGGACAAATTACAATACAATTCTTATTTAAAATAAAATAACTAAAATCGTGTTGCCTACAATAATAACTGAAAAAGTATATAATAATGAAACAAAAAAAAAGAAAGACTCACAAAAATGGCTCCAGATCCCGTTTGTTTGCGTTCCTCACCATGTGACTGAGAGGTGCCTTAAGCAAAATGTTGGTATTAGCTCTAGGTACTTGAAATGTATTATAGTAGCGAGTATGATGAGTAGGTACGGTAAAGTTTATTTGCGCTAGAAGGGCTGGCGAGTCGACAGTATTTTTCAGGATCCTGCAAAGAAACTCCACACTGTTACGCTCGCGGCGGTCAGCAAGAGATAGAAAACCATGCTCAACAAGTAAGCTATAATACTCGATACCTCTTGCAGGATACACGTTGTCCATTCGAAAGGAGAGATATTTTAGAAATTTCTTTTGAACGCGTTCGATCATAAGCTCTTGGTGTAAATAACGGGGATACCAAACAATAGAGGAGTATTCAAGCTTAGAACGAACGTAGGCATAATATAAACGTTTCATTACACCTAAGTCTGAGAAATGCCTGCAAGAACGCATGACAAAACCGAGAGTTTTGGAAGCAGATGAACACATGGACGAAATATGTTCCGTAAATGACAGTCTATCATCAAACAAAACACCAACATCCAAAGTTTTGATATTGCGTGGTATGGCTGCATCATTAATTTGGTAGTTATAGTATAAAGTAGTGTGAGTGTTATTGTAGGAAACCACAGTACACTTGTTGATGTTCAGAGGGAGATAATTGACCTTGCTCCAAGTATTAATGCGAAGAAGATTGTCTTGTAAATGTTTACAATCGAAAATGCTACCAACAGTATTAAATATCTTTACGTCATCTGCGTATGCTAAGACGTGACACGTAAACAGAGATAGTAAATTATTTATATAAAAATTGAAGAGAAGTGGTCCAAGATTTGAACCTTGAGGAACACCTGATGTTGGAGAAAACGGCGTAGAGGAATAACCATTGTAGCAGACATAACACTTCCTTCCAGTAAGGTAAGACTCAATCAACGTCAGAAACCCACACCAAAACCAAATTTGTCCATTTTTGTAGTAGCAACTCGTGGTTAATGCAGTCGAGAGCTTTAGAAAAATCTACGTAAATAACATCCACCTGCTTTCGCTTATCAAGCGCTTCACTAAGATATTGGCCAATGCATGCTAAATTAGTGATCGTCGACCTTCCTGCAACAAAACCGTGCTGATGCTCAGATATGAAAGGAGTTATGCAGGTAGATATTTCTTTGTAAAGCAAATGTTCAAATACCTTAGCGAAATTGGGCAGTATACTTATAGGCCTATAATCAGCAATGTTAGATCGGTTTCCTTTCTTAAATACGGGGGTAATTCTGCTAATTTTCCAAACCTTTGGAAAAGTTGACGTGCTTATCGCTAGGTGGAATATAGTTGACAGTGGATAGGACAGAACAGGAGCACAATCACGTACAAAGAAGCTCGGTATTCCATCATCTCCAGTTGTCATATTAGATTTAAGTCTCCTGATACTGTTCCCCACATCCAATTCAGAGAAGGCATGAACACAAAGGCATGAACTCTCGATATCGGCAATCCGGATGGCAAATATTTCCCTAGCTAATACAATAAATAACTAATTTATCAATTTTTGTATTTATATTCCTCCTATAAATCATATCTTTTTATTATAGACATCCCGAAAAAACATCAACATTAATTTATATCGTTCTAAACACAACGATAAATAAAAAGAAATACCGAACCAATTCCACTTAACGCAATTAGATTTAAACGTTCAACCGTCTATTTACCGAAAACAAGGAATATCGAATTTCACAATCTAAATCGTCCAAAATTTGACAAGTAGCGAGTGACGCTCCCCCCTCGATCTTAATTTCGACCGCCTCACGAGACGTAACGACGTCTCCGAATGACGATTCGGGTAACCGGGATAATTGGGAGCTTTCAAGCTTTGCATTATCGCCCGACCGAAGCGAAAAGAAGAGAGGTAAGGGGGATCGAGGCGCTCTTGTGCGCCGCGGCAACCCGGAAAGCTAATGAGGGACAATATTATAATTCGTCGGTATTTACATTAATTTGCGTTCGGCAATTGTGGTCGCCCGAAAGCTCCCCCAAAGTCGAGCAATCTCGTTCCGTAGGCCGACGAGGATCGTGCCTGGTTTATGCGTTTGTACTGGGAGCAATTAGTAAACTCGAAAGAATTACCATGTTATTGTAGCCTCGGATGTAAATATTGTGCAGATATTTTGTTTGGGTAGATTTAATACGATTGATAAATGAATTTAGCTGCGGCTGCTGCGGATTAGAATGGTCGCCGTTGAAATCTCGTGAGTGGTAAGAGGATGCCTACTTTCATGAATAGAATTGGGATGTCTTCTCAAGAGTCAGGTTCGTATTGAGTACGCAGCGACTTCATCACTGTATTGTAATAAAACGGATGAAGCATAGAATTATAAGTTAGTACCGAGCGGATGTGTAATCATTAAGTATGACGGACCTGGAGAAAGACAAAACCAGTCCATTGGGTGATGAAGTACGAAAGTTTATTAATGAATTTCCTGATTTATAATATAACGGAGCTAAGATATACCGTAAAGTTGATGGACCGTGACAAATACAACTGCAGAAATCATATAAAGCTGTACAACATTCAAGTAACAAAAAGAACGTACCACTTGAAACGTAATTTATGTTTGATTTACTTGTCCATGATAATCGCCTGCGATTCGGACTTCATTTATTCGATAAACAAACTTTTCGTGGCATCTGGAATAAATATAATCCCTGGAAGTTATCATCCCGGAGAATGTTACAGAAATATATGATTTTGAATAGTATAGTGCGTGTTCTAGATCCTGTTATAGTATAGCGAAATTTTCCAATGTATCAGCTAGCAAAAGATTTGAAAAGTGTATTGGTGAGGCAATTATCAAGGTAATGCTGGATATGCTAAAAATTTCAACTTTCAACTGTAGCAACAACAATATGTATTATAGAATGTTCTCATAAAAAAGACTGAGAGACTTTTACATTTGACTTATAAAGTTCACGGTTTACACCCAATGTTATCCACAGGTCGATACGTTAATTTCAAATACGAAAAATGTGTGGGAATTCCACAGAAGATGCCCTGATATTTCTGAGTCACCAAAGCCAATTCTGACACAATAAAATCTGCGGTTCTATGGTATAAACCCAATCAAGCTGCAGCAATTCGAGAAAACCAGAACAGATGTGACAATTATGAAGGTTTATTTGATTCAATACAAAAATTTTAAAACACTCAGTTATCGTTGGTGGACTCAACGCAAATTATGAACGATGTACACTCACTGCTATGTAGTACAAATGACATAAAAACTATGCGTGTTATATAAAAGTTCGAGTGTTATAAATAAAGACTTCGACTTGACCAGATTAAGACAAATTTGTGGTAGTGCATGTATAGGTCCGTTATTTATTTTTGAAGATTTTTATTCAATGTATCTCTTTATTTCATTAATGTAACACTCTACACGTAGAATATACGAGGGCAATCCCAAAAAGAAGGTCTCCTATTTTTTGGGGACGTAGAGAAAGTTTTAATACGGTTGTTGGCAACACTGTTGTGAGTGGTGCCTTCTGCGCTACCACATAAGCACGCAGCGCTTCGCTCGGATGCTCAGTCTTGGCTTGGTAGCCATTCGAAATGGAGCTCCCGATAAACGTTACCGCCAAGCGCGAAGTGCGCGCAGTTATTCGATTTTTGAACGCAAAAGGGGTTAAACCGGTTCAAATTCACCGCCTATTGACGGAAGTGTATGGACAGTCGTGCATGGATATCAAAAACGTTCGCAAGAAGCGAACGGGAGGCCGTCAATTGCCGACGAGACAATCGCGAAAGTTGAGGAACTCATGCGTAAAGATCGGAGGATCACTCTGGATGCTCTCTGTATTTTGGTTCCTGAGGTTTCCAGAAGCACCATCCACAGGATTTTAACGGAAAAGTTACAATATCGGAAGTTGTGTGCCCGATGGGTGCCGCGTATGCTGCCGCTATGGAGACGAAAAGGACAGCTTCTTGGACTCAATTGTCACGGGTGACGAAACCTGGACATTCCACTTTACTCCTGAGACAAAACAACAGTCTGGCGAGTGGTGGCATCCTTCTTCGCCCAAGCCACGAAAATTCAAGCAAACATAATCTGCCGGTAAAGTCATGGCAACTGTGTTTTGGGACACAGTTAACGTTGACAGGTACTGTGAAACACTGAAGAAACTCAGAAATGCGCGGTGTAGCAAATCTTGGGGAATGGCAGTGATTTCTTGTTGAATGTTCTCCTTCAGTTCGTGTCGTGTACGGTACACCTTGCCTTTAAGATACCCCCACAGGAAGAAGTCGCACACACTAAGATCAGGGGATCTCGCAGGCCATTCAATGTCACCGTTACGTGAAATAATGCGTCTTCCAAACAATTGACGAACTGCTGCCATCGAATGTCGAGCAGTGTGTGACGTGGCTCCGTCCTGCTGAAACCACATGTTTTCCATGTTAAGATTAAGCTCGTACAGTCTTGTCAGTGTAAAGAATGTTTGAAGCATTTCAACATATCGAGCGGATGTTACTGTCGCTGCACTACCATCCTCACATGCAAAAACATAAGGCCCGATAACACCATGACATGATACAGCACACCATATTGTGACCTTGTCGCTATGTAGTGGTCGCTGGTGTAACTCACAAGGATTGTCCTGGGTCCAATAACGAAAATTCTGTTTGTTTACGAAACCGTTGAGGTGGAAATGGGCTTCGTCTGATATCCATATGTTACCAACGAGATTCGCGTCCTCGTTAAGTTTAGCCAATATCTTCCTACTAAACTCCATACGTGACGCTGGGTCTCATTCATGTAATTGTTGCACAATCTGCAACTTATAGGGATGGAAATGTAATTCGTGCAGTATTCTTTGTAAGCTTCGTCGCTTAATCCCTAGCGTAGATGTATGCTGTCGAACGAAGCGGCGAGGACTTCTCTCGATTGCAGGTCTAACAGCCTCAATATTCTCTGAGATACGTACCATTCGAATGCCACCTGGAGCTTTCTTTTTGAAGACATATCCTATTTCTTCAAAATTACGCACCCACGTTGCAATCGCATGCGCAGATGGGACACGTCCATGACGTCCAAGCTGGTAATGCTGTCGAAATATTCTATGCGCGGCAGTCGCACCATCACCATTTTTATAAAACTCCCTCACAGCTACTGCACGTTCCGCATTAGTCCAACGATCCATGGTTACTAAATGGCAATGCGTTCACAACAATTGTGCGACGTTACGAACAACTGCCGGCTCTACACTGCTGACAACTGTAATGTTCAAACTTTCCCGTTCCCCTGCACCACCCTGTATATATATTTAAGAATAAATAAACTTTTAGGGGTTTAGAAGCTTTTATACATTGAAATATAATTTCGTAGGATGCAATATAGAAATCCCGCTCGTATTTATATGACAGGCACATCGCCTACATATCTAATAGTGGTGATATTGACAAAATAATATCTCTGCCATTTCTTCACGTTCAGAGACGTAATTCCAGGTAATTCCCAACTCATACCTGCTATATATATTATAGAGGAGCTATAAAATTATATGGAACTATAGAAATTTTGCTGAAAAAAAATTCGAGGGTGGTACTAAGATTTCGATTTAAGCAGATTAAGACAAATCCACGATGGTGCGTAGATGAATCAGTTATCTATTTCCAAAGATTATTTTGATCATTCGTAAATGTAGAGCAGTTATTTTCCGAATATAAGAATATTTATTAAGCACGGCGTACGTTGTTAGTCTTACCTACTTTACTCTACGCAATACTCACCTTGTTACAATCTTGGTAGACGAAAAAAGTATCCCAACTCTGTATGACCACTCACATAATAAGCTTAAACTGTAAGAGAATTGCAGGTAAACGTTTTCAGTTATACGGGAAATTCTAAATATTTAAAAACTTCTACGATATTGCTTATTCGCATTAGAACATCGCTTTAAACATCTGATAAAATAAATCAATTTTTCATTTATTCTTTATTGATGCACAATCCTCTTTTTGCTCTTTTAAGGCAAAGATCTCATTTCAACTTTGGAGAAGCTTCCAGAAATTAAAAGTTTACACAAACTCAGTATGCTACACAATCTAGTATTTGCTATCACCGCTTTAATAATGTCTTGGGATAAGATATGATTATTATCTATGCTTGGTTAAGTTTTTGTAAGAGAAAATAACAAAAAACAGACAAGAAAATTGCCACTATCGCGACTGCACCGCTTTCAAAGATGCACCCCGGCGATAGTAACACGTATACTTAACACGTCGTATAGCCTCTAATGCAAATGCTCGTCCTTTGTAATGAAAATCTCCCGGGTAAGTACTTCTACATGTTTACAAACGCCCGTGCGCTATCCGCCTCAACAGAAACCCTGTGTCTAACGAGCTTGTACGAGGCGTCGCATCGGCGCGAATTCCTTACATGACTTTCCACTTAATTATATCCCGTTTCCATCTCCAGTTTATTACGTTATCTACTTATTTGTAACATAGAGCAACTATCACGTTTTATATTGGAGGCAAACGAAAATATTTGTCTGACCTTGAAGCGCTTTGGCGAGTTGATCTGTTAAAGGTGAAAGGTTACGCTTCTCTCTACTGGAATGTGTTCATTGGGAAAACAAATATCTTCGGCGATTCCTGTTGGAAAAAATGTAGTTAGGGAAATCACTAACTTGTACATGTGGTGGCTATTTGGTAGTATGCGCAATGGCATCTACGAGGGAAGGTCCAGAAGTTCGTTAAATGGAAGGGATGGTGTGGGGATAGGGGCGCTCGCTAGCTGTAATTCTGATTGGCGACTCATCATTAGTATATAAGTTAAGTAGCAGCCCTATAGCGTCAGTCGTTTACGAATAGTTGCCTGCTAAACAAGTGAATCCGGAAGAAAACTGAAACTATGGCGGAAATTGAACACCGTGCTGTGATAAAGTTCCTTACAAAGCAAGGAAAGAGCGCTCAAACCATATTGAATGAAATGGAAACCGTTTATGGGGAACAGTGCCCTAGTAAATCAATGATTTATAAGTGGCATGGTCTTTTTAAACATGGTCAGGAGTCGATTAAAGACGACCCCCACTCAGGACGGCCAGTTGAAGCCACCATATCAGACATCGTCGAAAAAGTGCGAAAATTTCATTAGCATGTGTATATGTATGTCTTCTTTTGGTAGGAATATAAAGTACTGCCTCAGCATATACGTTGCAAATTCTTATATGCTTCCGCAGAAGCTTTATTAGAGGCATGTACTAATGCCTCTATCTGTTTGCATGCACCACTACCTTATTATAGGGGAGCCAACCCTATTTATTTCTTAAATTTATAAGCGCACCTCGGTGCTGTGCTTATTTATATGTCCCTTTCCGGGAGCCTAATATATTTTCCTTGTTTTAAATTTGCCTAAGGGACTTGGCCCTGTATCATTGGCATGTATTTGTACTTGAACCAAATACGTTCGTTATTTACACATTTATAGGGGAACCCACCCTATCTCTTAGAGCTTGAACGCCTGGTCGAGGGCGAGACAGTAGCGATAATAGCCGATCTCAAAACAAAAGTAATGTCACAGCTACCCAGGCGTTCTCGTTTGAAATAATACGCTATGTGCAATCTTTAGCTCTCTGCTACTGCGCCCTAAACAAGGGAAAAGCCAGTAGCTAGCAAATGTGCGAAATGCGCACCGACAAGTAAAACGGAGCGACGATGCCGACATTACATAAGAAAAATGGTCCGTGAAACTCGTCCGCTACGACGAGCAACTAAATGGAAAAATTTCCAAGTCCCGATACGACAAAGGACCGAACAAACGTACAAAAGACAACGGGCGCTGCGGCCGCAACGACCGTCAGCAAGAAGCGGAGTGATCGTACTTGTAGAAGATGTCTATACATGCTCGCCGACAATCTCACCAAAATGATTTCCGACACAAACTTAACCGAAGACTAAAAATATGTATAGACGACAACGGACACAGTAGCCTCGACGGACGATGATAGAAAATCGAGAATTTGTACTTATTAAAGAAATCTATACATGCGATTCGACAACCTTACCAAATAAATGTATAGACAACGTCCTCGACGATTCCCGCCAAAACTAGAAACTATTAGAAACTTCCAATTATCATCCGACGACGTTACTGTACGCGTTACGACGAGGTACGAAAGGTGACCGAGAGTGCACGATCGCTAATAACTCGACCGTCGCGCGGGAGACGACTGCCTGTGCTTGTGTATATTAAATTTTAAGAAAACTCCCATTACTTATTCGACGACGTTGCACTGAATCATTTTTAAATTAGGCAGTTTTAGCTAGAGTCATGTGAATGTCCGGCTTGCATACATATACAATGCGTGATGTACATACATATTAAAATAAAATTGGATATATTCTAAGAGAGCAAAATAAATAAATGATAAAAATGAAGATAAAATAATATTCTAAATGAAAATAAGGTAATAATGCTAACCCATACGGCCGCAAAGAAAATAAAATCATATAAAATACATTTCCTTAGAAACTTCACTTATAAAAATACAAAACAATGTTAAGTCCTTAACAATATTCTTGCAAGAATAGCAGTAATTCTCATTCTTGCCTTAGTTTTTTGAATATATTCAATATATTTTGCTCCTCTATCAAAGATAGACATCCTAAGCTTAGATATTTAGCTTTCCTTGGCGGAGATATTTTGGGTTCCAGAAGTTGCTGCTTCCTCCATATCAACGAAAAATGCTGTGAAAATGTTTTACACAGAGAATATGTCAGCCAATTAGTTCTCAAAAGAACTTTTTTTATTACAACAGCGCGAATTTAGAGAGAAAACTGAATACAAATACACTCTGTTGTAACAACATGGCGGCTGATAATATATCGAATATCGCTCGTGTAATTTTGGCCGAAAACCGACCAACAGTTAGCCTTCTTTTTTGGCGCTCTAATTCAAAAATAGAGTATAGCTTATGAAAATATTACATTATGCGTATTCGGGAAATCTCCATCTTTTACACCAGCTTCATCTGTGGTATCGCATAACTTACAACATCCCCTTTAAAGGACCCAAGAAAGCGATTTAATAGCAGTAAAACAAGCATCACTAAAGCGACTATACGGCAAGGTACTTAAACGACACCCCTCAAATGCAAAACTTCCTCCGATCCCATACCTTTGGAGGTTTATTTACTGGTAGATAAAATTGCCGTTATTTTGAAGCGACACACAATATATTCCCCCTCAAAACCGTGCTTTCCCCCCAGTAAGTAAACCCGAACAGCGACAACGCAAACGAGGCAAATAAAACGAAAAGGAGAAAAAAGACGCGGACATTTGGGGATATACGGCTGCTAGGTTCGTTTCTTCAATAACATTTCCTTTTATATTTCCCGAAGTGGGTAAAATTTATTTTTATGTGACGCTCTACCGTTGGTGGAGACACCCTGCAGTTTTATTGTTGATTGGACGTCGGCCATCCCGTGTTCCTTTCGGCGTTTACGCTAGTAGCGAAGACGTTGAGGCTCTACGCTTTGTCTCCCTTTTACTGTCAATTACCCTGTATGTACTCTTTTATTTTATGTACTGGAACATGGAGTAGGAAGAAGCGAAGTGCTCCTTTATAAAGACGATGGAAGAGAATGCGCAGACGGAAAGGGATGTTCATTTTATAATAAGTGAGTTCGGGTTTATTAGACTTCGTATTGGTTCGAGTAAAGGATATACAGGGGAAACTGTTTAAAACTTATAAGGATAGAGAACACCATTAGAAATAACTCTTCTTATCGTGGATCGAATGGTTGGTTAGAAGTACCGGAAATCCTATGTCCTCAACTTCTCCATCGGATTGGAATTCGGTCGAACGTCCAACTACTCAATTCACCTATCGCCCGAGCGAATTTTCCTTGACGCAATTGGTAGACGTCATTTCCCCGTCTTATGGTAACTCACTCAGGCTTCCAGCTACTCGATCCACCTTCGGCAAGAGTGAATCGTGGCTTAGACGGGGTAGAAATGGGTCTCAACCCCATCGGGATGCCAGTTACCCGAGCGTCCGGATACACAATTCACCTTCGGCTTAGGGAAACCGCACCTGCGACGAGATGTGACGGTTCCATCTCTGGATGGAGGTCAGCAGGTTGGTTGGTCTGCTGATGGTCTTCGTTGCCCTCGACGGCGTGTCTTGGGCGGGGTAGAAATGTGATCTCAACCTCGTCGGGGTGACGGTTACCCGAGCGTCCGGCTACTCGATCCACCTTCGGCTCAGGGACACCGCACCTGCGACGAAGTGTGAGGGTTCCAATTCTAGACGGGGAGCAGCAGGCTGGCTGCTCTGCTGCTAGTCCTCGTCGGCCATGATGAGTGACCGTGGACGGGGGAACTCCGACGCTCTCCTTATTAGATATCTCAGAGCCTTACGTAAAACACTTAGGGCCGGTTTATTCGCATTCTAGTTGCACGTAGCGCAATCTAACGGATAAACACAAACACATATTTATTCACCTTCTGATAGATAATAAGCAGTTGGTAAATTGCTTCTCAGAGGAATAAACTTACCTGTTATTAAATCCTCCCGATAAATGTATCTATCGGAGTATATAAGCTCACTTTATTCCGTGCCTTTGTATTCATATAGAAATATTCTGAATAAATATGGAATTTCTTCAAGATTTTGGAGATGTTTTTTTATCGCGTCTATGACATCTAGAGTAGCTTACAACAGCACACTTATCCAGATTCAAATGAATTCCATTCTGTGTACACCATCTAACAATAGTATCCAGACTGTTCTGGAGAAACAGACAATCTGACGGGGAGGTTATGGTATTGTAGATCTTAAGATCGTCCGCGTAAGCCAGTGCATTGCAGTCCGGCTCCTGTAGGAGATCATTCAAATAAATATTAAACAAAAGGGGACCCAAATTGGATCCCTGGCATACACCAGAAACCTTAATCTTTTCGTTATCCATTTATACTATTTCATAATTCGCAAAATTAGTTGGTCGATTTTTTTCTTTTATTATGACATTTTCCAATAGCATTTTCCATTTGAAGAATGTTAGGTTATGTTCTTTCTCATTACAACGGACATACGTCTATCTTTCAGTCTTATCCATTGCTATACTAACCGTCTAAAAACATTAGACAGTCCTCGTTTGTTACCTCTCATATAAAATTTGATGAATATACCAAAATGATATATCTGTTACCTTATAAATTTATCTTGCTGGCGGTTATCTGCTACATAATGTGAATAAATCGGCCACTACAGGAGTTAAGTAATCCTTTGCAGATAATAGAAGCGTTTGCTGAATATTTTAGCAGTGTATATACAATACCTCAAACCCACGAAATTTATATTAACAAATTTTCTAGTACTACGCTTAATATTATCGTAACTTCGATTAGTGCTGATGAGATCTTGGCGACATTGAAGCAGTCAAAAGATAGCTCCGTCAGTGGTGTTGACGGGGTGTCGAATTTCATTTTATGTGATTGTGCGATTGTATTTGTTGTGTATTTGTGTTCGTTTCCAACAATCTGGAAGACATCAGGGATTTGACCAGTTTTTAAAGGTGGCGTTCGTCAAGATATAACTAATTATCAACAAATTTTAATTTTGTACAACTCAAGTGTTTCAATCCACAAACGACATCGAATCATTTTGTAATTTTTCTTGAAAATATTTTCTAAATCACAGTTTTATCTGACTATCATTTTCTGGCTTCTCTTGATAACTCAGGTGTGTCTCGGATCGATTGTAAAACTACCTTCTTTACAGCATCACAATGTTCGCAGTAGTAAAACGCAGCCCTTAACCATGTTCCCCAACGCGGCCCAATCGGCTGTGGTGGTTCAGACACTTTGGGACACAGTTCGTGAAATCTTTTTACACGTTCTGGGGACTTTAGAAATACTACATTCGTATGAGCTAGTAAAGCATTTACTTATGGATAAGATTTGGGGATCAATTGCGCCGCAAGGTTTAAAGCATGGATTTTACATGTTAACTGTAACAGATTGCCACTCTGTTCTTTAAGAGATCAACCTAAGGGAAGCATGCTAGCGGTACCGTCATGAAACATAAAAAATTGGGTTGTTGAAACTTTGAAATTTGTTCAATGCCTTCAACACCACTTTTAACATTTCATCGCTAGTACTTTTTGCTCTTTTTATTCTTTTGGAAGCAAGTAAGATAGAGGATGATAATGTTCAAACTCTTCCATTGTACATATCATCACATTCACCACAGAATGTTTTTGTGGATCGAATGTTTCGCCCACACATAATAATTTTTCATCTTTCAATTCTGCTTTAATTCTTCTTTCGGCATAATCACGAACAGATGGCATAAAGCTTCTTAACGATGTCCGACTTGGTAAAGTATAATTCGAATACTTGCTGCAGAAGGAGATAAATGCTTGTTGGTCTAGCAAAGTGAACGGTACATTACATAGAATATTAATTGTTCGCTGTATCGTTTGCCACGGGTTGCAGAAGAGTGTTTTATACTTTTTAGATGGCGTTCATACTTCCACTTGCTGGTACACGTCAAATAGTTGTCGCACTTTACACATTGAATTCTATCGGTTTCGTATTGTAAATTCGGCGTACGTTTTCTAGTTTATTCGAAACTGAACAAGCGTGCTTTGATACGGGTACTCGATTCTCCGTGCCGCGAGCTCCACCCCTCCACGTTGTTCTCCACACAGCACTGAAACTTACCGCTTTTTGCCAAGACTATTCACTAATATACATTACTATGGTGTTTCTTTTTATATCTTCTGTATTTAGCTTTCTGCACCCGGTGAAAATAAATTATTATTGCTATTATTAATCGCCGATTTTAATGAAACTTGAAACTCTATAGTTTTTGCAAGAATAACATGATAACGTGATCTCTTTACAATTTAATCCCTCCCCTCTCCACTTCAACATTAGAATTTCTAACAATTATACATATTTTTCCTGGTTAAACATATATTTTCTATTTGATGAAATCTCAATACAGATTCCTTAAGGTAATTTACTTTCGAACGCAACTGAATCTCGCACAAAATACCATCATTTCTTTTTCCAATTTCGCCCAATTTTCCACCGATAAACATTTAATATATATGCTTCCAATACTGCGCCCGCCTACGCGTACACTTTCCCCTTCCGTCGATATTCCCACCCCTTGCGCTCCACGCGGCGTCTTAACGTTCTTCAAACGGCCGGTCGAAGCATAGCAGCTATTGCTGCAAATAAATAATGCGGAACGCGGTACTTCGCTTTCCTTTAACGGAAAAACGGCGTGATATGGAATGTTATTGCCCCATATAAACTCCACCCTCGTCCCCGGATCCCTCCCGCTCGCCTTCCTGATTTATTAAGCAATATAAGGCGAAAGTAAACGTCCTCTATCGTGTCGCATGCGTTCTGTTCCCCGAAATTAGATGTATTACGCGAGGTAGCTGGCGAATATGTGTTCTGCGTCTTGTATCGATTACATTTTGGACGTGGGATGTTGGTACTGGTTGCAACGTATGGTGCTCGCTAGAGAGTTTGCTGGTTGAAAGCCAAATGACAAAGATTTAACATCCCGAATGTACAGGTTAACGGCCGGTTTCATAATAAATTTAAAGCCGCTTTAAATCTTAAAGTCGACTTTAACTTTCAAAACCGGTTTCATAATCTCACTTTAAAGCTAAAGGATGTTTAAAGGGTCCCGCCGATTTGGCCACTTTAAGAAGTCAAAGTTTATTTTATAACTTATTCGATCAACAATATTGTAACCTAACCCGCTATTGCTTTGAAAATAATTTTAAAAAATGAACCCATTAGACTGAAGCTGTACAACATCTACGGATGATAAAGTAAAAAATAATTGTAAGAAAGCCAAAGGTATATAGAATGAGGGTAATTTTTTAAAAAATAATTAAAATAATACAATATATATTGTAAGGTAGACAGAATATTGCTTGTGTTACCGGTGTTGCCAAGAAGTGGCTAAAAGAAGCACGCGATAAACTATTTTTAGCACCAACACTATACGAATACATAACAAAAGTTACTACTATTCAATGTGACCAATACATAATTTTTATAACATATTGTCTTAAAGTCGACTTTAGCTAACGGAGACTGCTATTACCTTTATGAAACGCATCTACTTAAAGTTCGCTTTGACCTTCGGTTCATTACCTAAAGGCGCTTTAGGGTGTCTATTATGAAACCAGCCGTAAATTTCTAAAATTGTAAAATCACTCTTTTATTTTGGCAGGAAATGTTTATAAAGGTGTATCGGCCAGAGAAAATATGTGTAGAGTTTGAATTAATATTCCAAAAACTTCAGAATAAAATAGACACCTACCAATTAAAAAAAAAAGATTCTATTCTCGTTATATATACAAAATATTTTAAAATTTTTAAATTAGACCAATATTTTGTCGATCCATCTTTACTTGCGTGAAGTGCTGCGAGTCGTCGTGGCATATAATCTATTGAATGATTAATGGTGTCTTCTGGAATAATAAACCACTCTTCTGTAACAGCTGCCACGAGTTCTTCCATATTGCTGGGTTTTCGGGGTCGTTTCGTCATATTTGTCTGGATTATGTGCCAAACATTCTCTATCGGATTCACGTCTGGTGATCGGCCTGGCCATAGTAAAATCCGAATCCCCTGTTCCTCTTTCCATGTGGTTGTTGTTCTTGTTTTGTGGCAGGGTGCTCCATCCTCCATAAAAGTGGCGTCTTCTTTAGATAAAATGGCGTTGTCGAATATCGGTGGTAGTCCTTCTGTTAATATTTGAATATACATATTTTGCCGCATTTATATCTCCGTCGCAGAGTACTAATTGCGATCTTCCACCATACCATATCGCGCCCCACACCATGATGTTCACACCGCCGTATTTCACCGTCTGATGCAAAAATTTGTCATCTAGTTGCTGTGACGAACATCTCCATACCCACGTACGACCACTATCACTGAATTGGCAGTATCAGCTTTCGTCTGAAAAAATGACAGACCGCCAAAACTCTTCGGGCTTCGTTCGCATTTCGATTGCCCAAGCCATTCGGCGCCGTTTTTGAAACGCCGTAAGGAGAGGTTTTTTCTTTGTTACCCTTTTATACATTCCCACACTGTGGAGGTATCGCAGAACGGTGCGCTGACTTTTCTGTGAAGTTGCCGCAAACTCAGCTGTACTTTTTTGCGGTTCTCTTAACACTTCGCGCACATGCACCCTTTTACTTCTTTCAGAAGGTCCGGCTCGACCTGGTCTCAGTTCCACTGTTGTTTTTTCCTTGCGTTTAAATTGTGTAATCACACGGTTAACTGTGGACAACGGAATATTTAAAAATTTACTTATTTCACGTTGCGAAGCGCCGCGTTCACTCTGGCCAACGATGCGACCCCGGGTGAAGTCGCTAATATGACTCGAACCTTGTAAGCGAGACATAGTTGTAACGATACTAACTATGATGAATTCCTTCCGATACATCTACCCCTATGCTAATGACAAGAGAAAGTTCTTAATTCGTTCTTACAATTTAGCTGTTTACATATTTATACCGCTTTACCTGGTATCTATTTTATTCTGTCACCTTAGTGTATATCACTTCATTTACATTTATAAAAGCATGGACGTTTTCTAATTACTAGTTCCTAATTTGTTCTAGCCGCTTAACCAATCTTATTTTGAAATAATTATCGTCCGCATTGCCAATGCGAAATCTCTTGGTTATAAATACAATTAATGGGCCACCAAGGTGTTCACAGCACCGCAGATTAATATTTATTAAAATCTCCCTTCAAAGGATCCACCTACTTTTATCTCGGCTTTCATTCGTTAACATCTTCATCAGTAAAATTCCGGTAATCATTCACCAACCCTAAATACACATCGCAACCGAAACTTAATTAAAATAAATATTATACGTAACGCAATAATAACCCGAAAAGGTCAAACTGACCGCACAAGACCTAGCAAAAAATACGAATTTCCCTAAAACATCAGCTTTAATAAGGCTATACGGTTCCCTTTTTCCGCGTAGGTTATTATGTCTCTCGCACAGCCTCCTCCCTTTGTGTGTACGTATGTATCTAATCATTCGTGTTTTAATTAATTCCGAGCTGGAAATGAAAAGGCTTTTGGGTAGCGTCGACGAACGCGTCCCGACAAAGCCGTCGATGGCGCGAACCCTGCCCGGTCGTCCGGCAAAAATTAAAACATCCGAAACCATCAAACGTAATTAACGTTCGCCACGGACGGGGGGAATTTGGGTCAAGCGGAAAGGCGGCGCAAAAAAATGCAATCCCCCCGTTCCGGTGCGAACCTGGAAGTTTTATGTTAATTACGTACGTGTGCCGAATGGTCATTAACGGTTGAAAGGGTGGCGCAATAAAAAAAGACGTTTCAAGGTTCGTTCGGACCCTACTCGTGCTGTATTTTAAGCAGTATCTGGGGTGATCGAGTGTTTGAAAGTGCAAGGTGTAGCTGGTAAATTTTGGGGTTACAAGTGGATGAGGTCACACACGAGGTGGTACTTGAAATTGCCAACATTTTGAATCACAGCAATGAATCGATGTACTACTTCTTCTTCCTCCTTTCTACACGTGGTAGATAAGTTACTGCCTGTCTTCCTCCTATGCCTCTTCGGACGCAGATGTCCAGCATTCTTTTCAGCGTTTTGATGGCCTGTCCTCATTTCTTTTTTTGACAGGGTTATTTATTTTGCGACTTTTTACCAGTCTATCATTGCTCATTCTGCTTACATGCTTTCTTATCCACTTTCCCACGTCTTGTATATTGCTTTGTTGACGTGGGTCTTCACTTCTGATTCTGTCAATTAGTGTTTTCCCATGAATGCTTCTTATTATTTTCATTTCGACTGTTCGCATCATTTGCTGTGTCGTGGAGGTGTCTGGTCTTGTTTCAGTACATGGCCTTACACTGTTTCGATAGATGAAGTAATGCAGTGCATTAAAAGTTTAAAAAATAAATTTACTACTACTACTATTTTCGCTACTCCACTGTGTACGACTTTTAATTCTAGATTTACACAGGTACATGTTTTATAATCCATGGAAAGTAGCGAGAATCTCGCCAATCTTTAAAGAAGGTGATAGTTCCAAGTTTTAAACGCTAACTCTTATGGTGCAAAACCATATCTCTCTGTATCTCAACATGGTTTTATATCAAGTAGATCTGCTACATTTCGCTAACAATATCTGAGACCGTAGATGAGGGTGGTATACCCTACGAAGAGTTAATTGAGAGGCATGACTTTGTTTGTTGAAAGAAGAAACCGCATCTTGCAAACTATTGTCACCTGAAGAATTAATAATAATAATAATAATCTTTTATTGCCCAACAGCCCAAGGGCCAATTACAGGACAAATTACAATACAATTCTTATTTAAAATAAAATAAAATCGAAAAATGTATATAATAATGAAACAAAAAAAAAGAAAGACTCACAAAAATGGCTCCAGATCCCGTTTGTTTGCGTTCCTCACCATGTGACTGAGAGGTGCCTTAAGCAAAATGTTGGTATTAGCTCTAGGTACTTGAAATATATTATAGTAGCGAGTATGATGAGAAGGTACGGTAAAGTTTATTTGCGCTAGAAGGGCTGGCGAGTCGATAGTATTTTTCAGGATCCTGCAAAGAAACTCCACACTGTTACGCTCGTGGCGGTCAGCAAGAGATAGAAAACCATGCTGAACAAGTAAGCTATAATACTCGATACCTCTTGCAGGATACACGTTGTCCACTCGAAAGGAGAGATATTTTAGAAATTTCTTTTGAACGCGTTCGATCATAAGCTCTGGGTGTAAATAACGGGGATACCAAACAATGGAGGCGTATTCAAGCTTAGAACGAACGTAGGCATAATATAAACGTTTCATTACACCTAAGTCTGAGAAATGCCTGCAAGAACGCATGACAAAACCGAGAGTTTTGAAAGCAGATGAACACACGGACGAAATATGTTCCGTAAATGACAGTCTATTATCAAACAAAACACCAAGATCCAAAGTTTTGATATTGTGTGGTATGGCTGCGTCATTAATCTGGTAGTTATAGTGTAAAGTAGTGCGAGTGTTATTGTAGGAAACCACAGTACACTTGTTGATGTTCAGAGGGAGATAATTGACCTTGCTCCAAGTATTAATACGAAGAAGATTGTCTTGTAAATGTTTACAATCGCAAATGCTACCAACAGTATTAAATATCTTTACGTCATCTGCGTATGCTAAGACGTGACACGTAAACAGAGATAGTAAATCATTTATATAAAAATTGAAGAGAAGTGGTCCAAGATTTGAACCTTGAGGAACACCTGATGTTGGATAAAACGGCGTAGAGGAATAACCGTTGTGGCACACATAACACTCCCTTCCAGTAAGGTAAGACTCAATCAACGTCAGGAAACCCACACCAAAACCAAATTTATCCAATTTTTGTAGTAGCATCTCGTGGTTAATGCAGTCGAAAGCTTTAGAAAGATCTACGTAAATAAATAAGAATTTATTCACCTGGGTTGTTATCTGAACTAAATAATAAGCTATTATCCGAATATCCTTACTATTTATGGCCCTTACAATTCAAGATCTCTGGATATATATATATAAACAAAACATGTATAACGTTGAAGTAAATAGAACTAAAACAATTTTACCTCTTCGTATGGCAACTAATGTTTGTGATTTATTTCAATGATTTCTGAGCTCTACACGTTAATCCTTGTTTACACTAGTCCCTAATTACATAATAATTGCGTACTAGAGCTTTCCCACCACGAAAAGGGTTTTGATGAAACCCCAGTCCTGTCGAACGTAACCAAACATCATGTAGCTTAATTAACTCCTAAAATAAACAACATCTAATTGCCTGCTATTACTGTTTCGCTGTCTCTTCTTAACTAAGCCCTCATTTAGTTCTATGCTTGTTCTCTATGCCACTAAAAAATCGAATTATTTCTGAACCACTTCCATCCCTCGCTCCTCCAAGTTCTTACTAACAACAAGTATCAAGAACACTCCATGTAAGTCCTAGCATTGCTTGCCGTTGACCCTCACCCTTCCCTTTCGTTTTGGTGGTGGCGCGTTTCCCTCGCCGGCAGATTAAATTCGTATCGATTGGTCAAATCGGATTAAGTTTAAAGTGTATATACACTCCACGACTGATTGTTTGTTGCAATACCCCGAGGTTAAAATTGATTTGGAACGGTTTGGCTGCCAGCTAGGTCGTTCGAAACAACTTGGAAGGCATAAAATACAGACTCGCAACGGAATAACCGTTACGCTGTATAAAGGAACGTTTTAAGGTGCGGATATTGACTGTTGCAGAGAGAAATGTGGGGCAAGAATTTTTCTACGGGATTGGTGGAGTTTCTCGATA
This sequence comes from Trypoxylus dichotomus, assembly GCA_023509865.1. Taxonomy (NCBI): domain Eukaryota; kingdom Metazoa; phylum Arthropoda; class Insecta; order Coleoptera; family Scarabaeidae; genus Trypoxylus; species Trypoxylus dichotomus. Next base: position 2,707,683 of record CM042079.1, read on the forward strand.
ACGTTTTAAAGATGTTTGATATAGTTTTAATTGGAACGGTAACTGGAGTAGCTTTTCCTCATGTTTTTTTTTTAATTTGAATAAAATTGCTTCACTACTAATTAGTTTCCCAGTTTAACTTGTTATTAGATCGTAAAAGTGTTATAGGTAGTCTTGGCAAAGTGGGGCAAATTACAGGGGCTTTCCTCGAAAGCTTTAGCATGTCTGGGATCGAATTATAAAACTACCTTCTTGACAGCATCAAAATGTTCGCAGTAGTGAAACGCAGCCCCAATCATCAATCCGCAATTCGATCTTAGGCACACTATAAGAACATTGAAACACGGCGGAGGAAGTGTTATGGTATGGGGCTTCAGTGCCATGGTGTGATGTGGGGCCTATGTGCAGAATTGCAGGAAAAATGCATTAGTATGTATATCGCAACATTTGAGAAAACGTGATGGAATCATATGCTGGTGAATTTGAACAGTGGCTAGAGGAGAAACGGATTCAGGTGTTAGAATGGCCCGATTTAAACCCCATAAAAGATGTATGGGGGGATGTTGAGGTTGTTATAAAGTAGAAATCTCCAGCGAGATTAGACGAATTATGAAATGATATCGAACGAAGAAACCTGGCATGACATTGCGATGGAGAGATGTGAAAAATTTTCGTTATTGTTATGTGCTATTTCTAACACATGGACTGAAAAGTCCCGGGCCCAACACATAGATGACGCTAGTTTTATTGCAGTCACCTTTCTCTTAGTTAGTACTAACCTTCAAAAGACAGCTGTTAAAATTTCATGATATGCTATTCATTAGTTTGTGAGTTATTGTGCGAAGAGTCACGCTACTTTTGTTATTTTCAAAACAATGGATCAAAAACAATTTCGTGTTTTAATTTTACACTGCTTCTTGATGGGAAAAAAATACCGTTCAAGCGAAGCAATGGCTTGAAAAGTGTTATGGGGACTCCGCTCCATCAGAAACAACAATAAAACGTTGGTTTGCTGACTTCAAACGAGGTCGTAGAGACACCGATGATGCAGAACGTAGTGGACGTCCAAATGAGGCGCTAACACCAGAAAACATAAAAAAAAAATCATAAAATCGTTTTGAATGATCAAAGATATCAAAAGAACGTATTGGCTTTATATTGCATGGACATTTGACTATGAGAAAGCTCTGTTCAAAGTGGGTGCCGCGTTTGCTCACTGTTGACCAAAAACAAGAACGAGTTGATGATTCTGAGCAGTGTTTGGCCATGTTTAAACGTAACAAACCGGAATTTTTGCGTCGATATGTGACAATGGATGAAACATTGATCCATCACTTCACTCCGGAATCAAAACGATCGTCATCTGAGTGGACAGCAACTGGTGAACGTCGTCCAAAGCGCCCGAAAGCACAACAATCGGCTGGAAAGGTTATGGCCTCGGTATTTTGGGATGTGCGTGGTGTAATATTCATCGACTATCTTGAGAAAGGAAATACCATCAACAGTGAATATTATATAGCGTTATTGGAGCGTTTGAAGGCCGAAATTGCAAAGAAACGACCGCATATGGCAAAGAAAAAGAATTTGTTTCATCAAGACAATGCACCGTGTCACAAGTCAATCAAAACAACAGGAAAACTACATGAATTGAACTCCGAATTGCTCCGACATCCACCGTATTCGCCAGATTTGGCTCCCAGCGACCACTGCGTGTTCGCAGGCCTTGCAAAAAAGTGCTCGCCGGTAAGAAATTTCGCACGAACGAAGAGGTTATCGCTGAAACTGAGGCCTATTTTGAGGCAAAAGCTAAATCGCTCTACAAAAGTGGTATTGAAATGTTAGAGCGGCGCTGGAATGATTGCGTTGCTCTTGATGGAGATAACGTTGATGAATAAAGCTAATTTTGAACCAGAAAAACCGTGTTTTCTTTGTTAGGCCCGGGACTTTTCAGCCCATGTGTTAGTATCAGGGGATACACTTTATTATTGGATATAATACGAAAGTATTTGTAATTTTACGGAGTTATATGAGAAAAATACCGACTTATTCTTTCTCAGGAGGAAAGGTGCCAACATATCTGACTTTGGACCCGATCTTCATCTGTCCGTTTTTCTTTTGTTTTATATCCATGGCAACGCATTTGTTCGCCTGTATGGTAGGCCAGTCACTACACACACATACGAGATATGTGTGACATTATAAAGGAAATTGCTGCCAGTCGTGCCTCCTTTCCATTATGAGTACAATTTCGGAATAATGCATATTGATATAATGTAATTGAAATGTGTGAGTACTGTATATTAAACGTCTTTTAAAGATGAAATTTTGAAATATTTATTTATATAAAAAATATGTTTACGAAAAGCGATATATATATATGATAAAAAAATAGTAAAGTTTACGTTTCCCCTACAGGGCGCGCACCAAACAGTGACGAAAAATTATCTGCAATAGGTGAACTAGTAAAATTTTAGAAGAAATTCATTGGTAAATAAAGGACAACAATTCATATCATTACTGAACAATGGAAATATCCCAAACAATAACTCTAGTTCTTATGAGAATCCATCATTAATAGTATCAGGTCAAGACATATCAGTTTACCTGTACTATTTATATCGCCGTCACTGTATATACAAAAAAAAAGTAAAATAAATCAGATTCGCCTTAATAAGGTCTATAAACCCTTCCCCTTCACCACCGCCATCTACATTCCCCTCTTCGCTCAACATAATTAAAAATACAATCGCGGCATCACGAAGATTACCCCCGAAATAATTTTTTATTCGTTCTTAATTGCCTCATAACTTTTATAACGAGGCGGCAGATACTGAAAAAGATTAATTATCCCGGAATAAAATCTAACAGATTACCCTTCATAAATTAAATTTGCGCCCCTAACAATGGGCCGATTCCGCTGCCGTGAGTCCGACGTTAACCCTTCTCTAAACGAATTCGTGTGCGGGTGAAAAAGAGGAAGCAATATTTTTTTTATTGCGCCATGTTTCAAGCCTACAGTCAGCATCCTCCCATGCTTTATCGGTTTAACAAGTTGTTTTATTATTTAATATCTAGCCACATTGCGGTATCCCGAAGAGTAAAACGCTATATACATATAAAGGATAAACTAGAACATTGTGGCTAGTCATAGATATGTAGATGCGCTAAAATATTAGACTGTATTGTATTGTTTATCGGTTAAAACTTCTGTATTTTTCCCCTACGGGACGAAATTATTACAGATGAAATATTTTTTATGGTTCTTATGTTTTTTGAGATTTATTTTCCCTTTTTTTATAACTTTAGAATGTAACTCGCTTTGATTCACATATACAGCTGTGGCCATATGTATTCGCCACCCTTTTTTGTTTTTTATTCCGACGAATATATAAGAAATAAAAGAAAATTCATCGATGAAAATGTTTCATTGTGAGTGTATACAGTATTTGCTTAATATTTGGTAGCTCCTCCCTGGGCTTTTATCACCGCACGAATTCGTCGGGGCATACTGCTCACTAAGTTGTAGCACTGTTCGGGGGTGATTTTATTCCACTCTTCGAATGTTTTTGTTTTTAAGCATTGCTTTGTGGTAGATGAGTATTTAGCTACATTTCGCTTTAAAATGTACCATAAATGCTCAATTGGAGATAAGTCCGGGGATTGTGCCGGCCATTCCAGGACCCGCACGTTATTTTCCTCGAACCAGCGCATTACTTCGCGAGATTTATGGCACGGTGCATTATTTTGTTGGAAGTAATACTCTGGCTCATCATTATCGAATAATTTTAACGCACACAGTTCCAGAACTTCTTCCAAGATGTCGATGTACGTTCGACTGTTCATTCGGTCCTCGCAGACGAACAGTTCTCCGACGCCTGTTGCACTCATGGAACCCCAAACCATTATGCTACCACCCCCAAATTTGACAGTCGGGATGATACAGTCTGGATGGAAGGCCTCTCCTCGCCTGCGTCGCACGTATTAAGGCCCAGGTTTACCACAAAGCTACCAACAAAAACATGAATACTGTTACATTTTGGAACCCGTTAAAAAGAATAAAAACACTGTAGATACCAGGAATTGAATACAGAATACCGCAAATACAATAATTATGTATTACTTACCTCAATATTTGACTCATCCGTCCACATAACATTGGCCCAATTGTCAATGCTCCAGTCGCGGTGACTTTTAGCCCACAGCAGTCTCTTTTTCTTTTGTTGCGGAGACAACCATGGTTTATGTCGAACTTTGTATCCACCTAAATTTAATTCACAAAGGCGTCTTCTAACCGTGCGAGGAGAAATAGCAACATTATGTAGCCGGAAAAGCTCATTGGAAAGCTGTTTAGACCCTTTTTTCCGATCTCGCAAAGACATCCGCTCTAAGACTCGCTCATCTCTGCTAGTTGTCTTCCTTTTTCGACCAGTTTTCGGTTTGTTTGTCAAAGATCCACTCTCTTTGTATCGTTTTATCGTTATTCTAACTGTCGATCGCGCACATTTCACTTGGGCAATAGCAGACACCGACAACCCTTGCTTTTCTAACACCACTATTTGTCCTCGCTCTACCTCCGTCAATTCGCGTGTTTTCGGCATTACCTTTTACTGTATACTATCGTAATACATAGATAAAACCACAGACACAATATCTTCACTCTAACTAGCTCAACCTTACTCTTACAACTTTTAAGAAAGACTGAAGAAATATTCAGGAATTACAATTTTAATTATTATTTTACATTAAACCCTCATTACCAGGTATCTAGTTAAGTCCGTCATCGACCCTGCTTCTTAGAAATACAATAATATTCGTGTAACACGTTCAAAACGAGAGTGGCGAATACATATGGCCACAGCTGTAGTTATTCACAGAAGTATTCATACCTCACGTATAATTGAGCATTATTTAATATTTATGCTGTTTTTCTTTGAAGTATTGACAAGATTTTTTTATTTGTTTCCTTATAATAAAAAGGTATCTCCTGCAATAAAGTCAAGAAGAAAAAATAAATTTTATTAACAAGAACTTATCAATATGTACGTAGTTAATACTTAGTGGGTCCGCATCTGGACTTTATGATAGCGCGAATAAGAGCTGACATGCTTTGCACCAATTTTTGAGTTACATTGGTATCAAGAATTTTCTAAATTTCTCGTATTTTGGTCTTGAGAGATTCTTTATTGCGTATATCAACATTTTTCAATTGTCGTTTAATTTCTGTCTACTAAATCTAAACTACTCTCTAATTCGATAAAGGTCGTGTCTGGATTCTCAGGTGGCGTCACTAAATAGTGTGGAGTAGTAGAATCATCCTGTTTAACAGTATGAACTGTATGCTTTGGATCATTATCTTCTTGGAAGTGGATGTCGTCCTGAAGATTCCTTTCTTCACATTTTGATGCAAATTTTCTTTTAAAAGTTGAGATATTTATATTTATCCATTAAACCGTTGATAAATACAAGATAATCCACTTCAAACATTACGGAATCTCCTCAATGTTTAACGATAGATTTAAGTTTTTTTAAATGAAGTTATTGTATTTACCGAGATTTCTCCAATTATGTTTTTTTCTTTCACTTTGCTTTTGCCTTATACTAAAGATTTTCCCGGAGAGGAACAACTCATTCAAAACGTTTCAATAATGAAAATGGTTTTAGTTGTCCTAATTTTAAATTTTCCCTCACATCTATGTACGGTGGAAGGCGAAAAAGTGTAATACGAAAATTTGAATGTGTTATTTATTCGAAACACGCCGTCTTCGAAACGTACCTTAATGCGACACATTTCTACTACCGTTCTTTGTTCAAAGTATTAGAAAATGAAGAATTCGCATGCTTTGCTATGTCTTTAGTTGTAATTTAATATTACTATTAGTTTTATATTTTAGCATAGTCTGCAATAATATGTTGTCCTTAATTCTGAGTATTAATCTGTTGGACAGAAATGAAATAAATAAAATAATTTTTGTTACAATGCTTGATACAAAATCGTAGACCGTTGAAGTAATAAAAATACTTTCTAAAAATATTATATCATCCAATTTAAGGTTATGACAAACTCCCACGTATAAATACGCCAAAAGCACAAAAGCTTTAACGCTCGAATATACTACAGCCCTCACTACAATAAAGCTTCAATACCGAACTTCAATACACTGCATTTCCTTCACCTCCCGTACTTACCCAGGTTTATCATCGTGCATACCTAAGATGCACCTATTTTGTCCTACTGACTGCGCCCTACCTTTTAAAACCGCGCTTCTCGCTTCAATGGCACACCGTTTCACGAACGCTTACCTATTACAGCGAGGAAATATTTGCTTTAACTTCATTAAGCGACCCCACTGAGCATACATATTACACTATACACACATTATTCCGTATTATTATTTCGCTATGGCATCGAGACCCGGCTGCAACGTAGCTTCTTCAACGACTCGCGAGCATCCGAGATACCGAAAACAAGACGCTGTATAATCTGCTTTTGTTTCAGGTAATTATGTACAGGTCCAGGCGCAAGAAACGTCCGCATTGAATATTAATTTCAACGCTACCGCCTTGCCGCCGTCGATAAATGCGCCGACTAATAGCGAATGCGCGCAATACATAAGGAAGCAGATCTTAAACGCGGAGGTTTTGAAAGGATTGCCGTTGAATAACGAGTACGAACTCATTCCTTTCAACCATTTCACCATTAGCAGGGTATACCCTATAGATTTAGGTTTGGGAAAGAGAGTTGTAGAGAAACCTATTGGTTTTAAGCGGAAAGATCTGCTAGAAGTCCTCATGAAAGCTGTAGATATCTTAAACAAAAATCTAACGCAAAATTCCCAAGAACAAAAGACTTCCCAACGATACGCCCTGGATGATTTCCTCGAAGGACTCTACAGGATCGAACCGACCACAGGAACCCAATACGAACTGTACTTCCGAAGCAAGAACAAACTCGGCGACCATCACCACAATAACGGTTATACTAAGATCGTTCTCATGCGTCCATTTGCTCCTCTACAATCGTTAATCACGGAACAGCTTCCCGGACCGAAGGAGAAAGAACTGATCCACGTAATTCTTCCATTATCGGGACGTACGTCCACCTTTCAGAGTTTCATGGAGAAATTCGTGAAAATCGGCCTAAAAACTGACAGGCACGTCTGTCTGACAGTCGTCTATTTCGGCGAAGAAGGCCTCTCAGAAGCGCGCTCTATCATGTCGCGAGTGATTAGGACGAAAAACAGCGGCGCTAGCGCTAAGAACTTGCGCCTGCTCGCGTTGAACGAGACCTTTTCTCGAGGTAAAGGATTAAGGGTGGGTGCCGAAAGGGTGTGGGACGGGGAAGCTGGTAATAGCGCCAAAGACGTGCTGCTTTTCATGTGCGACGTGGACGTGGTGTTCAGTGCGCGGTTTTTGGATCGTTGCAGGTGGAATACCAAGCCTGGGAAGAAAGTGTATTACCCGGTAGTGTTTAGTTTGTATAATCCGCATGTGGTGTACACCCTGCAAGGTAGGGAGGTGCCACCGGAGACCGAGCAATTGGTGATCTCGAGGGATACGGGTTTCTGGAGGGATTTCGGCTATGGGATGACGTGTCAATATAGGTAAGTCAGAAAATTTCCTGAAAAATTCATGTAGTACGGTGGTAATCACCTCCATTAAGAAAACCAGCTGCATTTATACTGTGCTGTTACGCACTACATATTTATACCGCTTTACCCGGTGTCTATTTTATTTTGTCACCCTAGTTTATCTTAGCTGTATGTCTCGGATCGTTGACACGCTGAAATATGAAATTTTCACCGATTAGACGCAACATTATTCTCTAAAATATTTCAACGCGCATCTTTTCGCAGAATACAGTTAATTTTCACTCAATCCCCCAAACCATTACCAAAACTCCTCCATGTTTGACAGGCGATACAACGCGCTTGTCCGGCATTCGTTGTCCTGCCGACGTGCGGACGAATACACGTCTGTGTGTGCCGTAAACTTCGAATCACGACTCGTGACTCTACAACACCTTTGCCAGTTTTCGATGGTGCAATTCTTATGTACTCGTGCCCACACATACCGCTTCTAATTGTCTCTCACAACTTGTTTCCGCCATTATAATATAAGTAACTAAGAAATATCAAAATCCGCAGATAACAATTCGCTTCTATGTATTCTCAGCAACAGTAAATTTGGAACTAACACAAATTAAAATGATATGGTACAAGGAGACCTCGGATCACAAAGTGCAATGAAACAATTAATTATATTGCGCCAAAATTCCGAGGAAAACTCAGTCCCAGGTGGGTATCCCTATAGCTCAGGTATAACTCAAATAAATTCCTATTTCTCGCTAATGAAACGTATACTAATGAAACTTTATAATGTGTATACATATCAGGATTCTTGGTATCCATTCCCGATATTTGTAGTAGATAATTCGTAAGAAAAAATTAAGGTGACCAAATACTTATGGACGGTAGTGTATAATGTACATGGAGAGAAAATCATATAACTCCAATTTTAAACACCCTGTATACGTGAAAATTCCGGTAAAAAGAATGCACTACTTTATCACAAAACATACTCCACCGTACCAAGTCCGTCCTCAACTTTTTATTAAAGTCCTCCCGGTTTCCTTTGATCAATCAATAGCGTCGCTTTGAAGTACGACCGGGTAACCCAATCGAGAAATTTCGCGTCCCGGAAAAAGGAAAAATCTCCCATTCCGCGCTTGTTTTTCCCGTTGCAGGTCCGACTTTCTGAAAGTGCGCGGCTTCGACGAGGACATCGTCGGCTGGGGTGGGGAGGACGTGATGCTGTATAGGAAATACGTGAGAAGCAACATGAAAGTGATTCGCGCTACGGACCCTGGCATCTTCCACATCTGGCATCCGAAGGTAACTGCTTGTATTTCGCTTGATGTAGTTATTTATTGGGAAAAGCTCGGTAAGGCGTCTCGTTCTTTGTACGGTACATAATAGCGCCTGATTGAATTTAACGCTATGCGATTTCTGTTTTTGGCGTTCTTTTTTTGTCCTCTAACATTGTTGAATGTTAATTGGTCAAGATATTGGAAAAGTATCTATATATAAGAACAATATGTTCAAACCTTTCTAGTAACTGAATTTAGCACTTTTGGGGTATAGCCCCTCTGAAAAATTGCAGTTTTAATTTTTTTTTTTTTTGTAAATATCTCCGAAATTATAATAACTATACAAAATGTTCAAATGCTTTTGTAAAAGTACAATGTAAAGAATTTGGATGATAATAGTAAATTTCAGAGAGGCATATCTGTGTTCCAAACTATTGGAAATTTAGTCTTCCTTTTTTATAAGTAGGAAAATTATCCATCATCCACATATTTTCAAATTTTTAGAAACGAATTGCGTCCAGATTAGTTCCTTTGTGTCAATTTTTACTATTAAAATCGTATTCTGTATGATTAGAAATATCATTCGATGAACCTTGCATAAAATCTAGGATGAGCGAAATTTTGACAAATTTTCAATGGGGTACCTACTTTGCCGAGACTACCAAGGTTATGTATGCTTTATACGTGAATTAAATCGATTTGGCATGCAATTTGCATCCAAGATCATCTGGTTTGATCTTTTGGAACTAATATGGACTCGTATAACATAAAAATATTTATTTTCTGATAATACCAGCTTTTGTTATTTAAAAAGTAACACCAAAGACGATGTAAGTACTTCCGATCCTCAGTATATAAATTACATGTTTATTCTTCAGCCCCAATCGGACAGCGTTTGATAACGGTCACTATTACCAATTTCCAGGTATGTTCCGGAACTCCGGGCGGACAGAAGCTCTCCCCGGACCAGTACCGGGCCTGCATCCGTTCGAGGGCGCTTAATGAAGCGTCGCACGCCCAACTCGGCTTTCTAGCCTTCCGCGACGACATCGCCGCCAACAGCAGTCCCGCCAAGTATCCGCCGGCGCCCCCCGCCCCGCCGGCGCCGCACCATCATCCGCAGCAAGCGTCTCCTCAGAAGCGGGCGGCAAAATCCGGAGTCGGTACGCCGGGTGGTGGGCAACCGGGCGGCAGCGTAGCGGGAAAAGGTCCGTCCAGTTGAGCGTGCCGACCTAGGAAGTGTAGTGGTTCGTATGTATAGTGTAAAATGGAAGTGTTATTAGGGAAAAAGGGTCGGAAGGACGAAAGCCGAAGGTCCGATGGAAAAGAAAACGTTTTAAGTGCGAGGAAACGTGAGAACTTTAGATCGAATGCAATATTTTGAATTGAAGGGGGATTTCTGGGGAGACTTAAAAAGGGGAGTCAAGTTTCTTTAGGTTATTCACTCGCCGGTTTGAATTGAAAATAGAAAAGAAGGGTGAAAGGGGGAGAAGGGGGGGGGCAGACAGGGAAGACCACAACGACAAAAGAATTGACTCCTTTTAAAGGATTTTTTTTTAATCAGAAACCAAACTTTAGAACTTAGAAAAAGACAATTTACTTCGTAACGGTAGCAAAACTAGTCATCCGAGAAAGATACTATAACATCCACACCCGTTGTTCGTTTATATATCTTCCAAAAAAAAAAAAAAACCTGAAAGGAAATACAGAGCTATAAAATCGTTTTTTTCTTTGTGATATACTAAATGAATGACATATATTATGTAAGTACATAAACCCAATGCGTGTCAAAATATCTGTTTCTGTCTAAATGTATTTTCCAAAGATGATAACTACAAACTCAAGCCTCAATGAATCCAATGAAGAGAAAAGTATTTTTAACGTATATTACGAGGGTTGCTATTTATGTGGAATAATACATATATGTCGTTGAAAATGGTTTTATTGTTTCTCAAAATATTCCCGGCGATGTTCAAGTTTTCATTGGACTTCTGCCGTCGAAAATCATTGACCAGGTACTTTATTCTTCACGCCCAGAAATAAAAAGAAATGATTGGATGTTAAACCAAGACTGTGTGGCCGAGGACCCATGAATTTAATGCTTTGACTGGTTAAATATTGAATTGCTTGAGTCCCACGTCGCTGGTTGTTATTTCTTATTTCAATTCAGAATTGACCATTCTACGATTCTCTAGTGACCCTAAAGCCACATGCCTGTTTATCCCAAAGAACAGGCGACCATTTGCTTCAAGGTGCTTTTGACTCGAACAACTTTTGTTGGGTTTGGCTCACCTTGGAAACTCCATACACCCGATTGCTGTTTACATTCGAACTCATACGGATAGATTCACGATTCGTCACCAGTGCAAATTTTATATACGGCTCTTGCTGCACCGCGATTGTATTTCTTGAGCATTTCTTCGCACAAATTCACACGAACCTTTTTTTGAGCGTTGTCAAATTATACGGAATCTAACGCGCAGAATTTTGTTCACGGCTAAATGTTCGTGTAAAATCTTGTGTATGCCTGCCATGCTTTTACCAAGGGATGCCCCAATCTCACGGTGAGTCATGTGACGATCTTGTTTTATCACGTCGTGCGCAGCATCGATGTTTTCTGGTAGAATAATCGATGTTGGACTGCCTTCTTTAAATTCGTCCGTGAGTGAACAACGGCCCCGATTGAATTCACTATTATTAATTAATTCTGTGTTATATAGTGATTTTAGATGGTCAAGTTGGTAAAAGTTCAATGTTAGAGATTATCTTTTTTAAAAACTACACGTTAAAATCTTAGTTTGCATATAGATTTTAAAATATCCTAAAATCTGAAGATCCTTTGAAAATTTTGAGTACTTCTTGATTTGACCCGAAATGAATACGCTGTAGGTACTAATTCCAGTGAGAAGGTTTTTGGTATCTGCTCCAGCAGCACTCAGATAAACTTTAAATTGATTTCTTTTTTCCATTCCAAATTAACAGCTACATATATTTCTTTTCAAAGATACTTTCTTTTGATGAAATTCTGCCTTTTATTTTTCCCTCATTTTCCCTTTTTTTGCTCAATCTTTGCTTCTCCATGAGTGTATATCATTTCCAGGCATTGAGGCTACTACTTTTAACTTTGTTTTCCCTTCTTACAACATGACACAGATCCATTACCAATACACTACCGTTAGATGGCAAACCCACTTTTGATGTTAAAATAGGAGAAATTTGTATCGTGTTCTCATTAGTTATGCAAGAACTTTCCGGCGCACTTATCAAAATTTTTACGTAAATAATTTATGTACTAAATTATATTCTGCTTTATAAATTATAATGGACGTTTTATTTTCTTACTTTGATCATTTGACCACTTTTTTTTAATTCCTTCATTTATTATTTGAGCAAAAACGAAGTAGAACCATTGTAGAACAAAAGCACAAACGTACAGCTTGAAAATGTAAGAAAAAGAAATCTGAAGACATATTGATTACACTGGCCCACACACATTTTGGTGCCTCGGATTTTTTTAGTGTAATTAAGCAATTTTACCCGACACCCCTATGGGTAAAAGGATGTTCTGATATGTACATACATGAGATCATTGCTTAATATATACTATTAGATAATTGTTAACTATTACATAAAAATGGGTATGGAGGTATTTATTTAACAGAAAAATATGCACATATAACTTTCAATCATCAGTTTCCTTGCGTGAGGTTTTTACCAGAACAACTCCTCTGAAGATTCCAGCAGTAATCGGCCATCATATGGGTATCTCATCTTCCTTGGTACCTTTCCTCCATAATGCTGATGTCTTTGTGAAGTTCTTCCCCCTATTTCTCACTATCACCTAAGTTCTGTGGATAACGAACTATGTGACTGTGAAAGTGATGAATGTTGATGGTCATGTTACATCCGAGCGTGTGAAAGTTAAGAAGCATATGTTGGTGTGGTATATCTAAAAGACTAGAGCTGCTAGAAAGAAATGCCAGTTATTTTTGGAGCAAGCACATCAGTAATATCTTAAATCAGTTCGGGCACCATGACAAAAAATTTATTTGTTGGGCAGTGTTATCAATAAGTGATCTAGAAGCTCAGAAGAATTTTTGGGAGAAATATTAAAAAGAGAGGAAATATACCAATGGCAAAAACCAGTAATGCCTACAAAAATAAAATTAATAATCAGAAGAGAGTTTGATGAACAAGAATTAGAACTGAATGTCTGTAAGTTTTACATATATACTTTTTCTTGCCTCCACAGCTGTCATATGCTAAGAAGTTTTAAGATTATATGAAATACACTATTATTTCATCATTTTGCCCATACTACCAACAATATAATTACTAAAACCTTCAGATATCAAAAGAATACATCATTACTTATTACAAAATATATTTAAATTCAATATGACTGATGTTACCTACTTTCGGTCTTCTGTTTTTCTAGGCTTTCTGAATTACTTTTTATAACTTCCTATAATTCTACATCTATTTATGATCAACTGCTTATGATGTATTTATTGTACAGTTTTTGGGCAAAACGGGACTCCCGTGGAACCTGTACCATTTCAGAATCACTTAACTGTAGTTTAACTTTTATCATCTTAATTCAGATGAAAATCTCAGCAGCTTTCGAAACGCATCGTTTCTAATAGAATACTAAATTTGCAATAAATCAAAATCTGATAACCACGTAATTACACTAGAAATTAAACAGATATTTTGAAACGCTTGGTGTAGTAGTAGGTTCAAAAGGTAGTCTATCAAATGGGTTAGTGTAACTATAACTCAATGATCTTTAATACTGTAAGAAAAAAAGACAAACGTGACATTATCAATAATGTATGTAACTAAAAAAATGTATAAATTGTTTTGTAGAAATGCTGATCTCATTTGCTAGAGGTACGCAGTGAAATTCCTCAAAGCTACTAGGTTTTAGAACTAAATTAGATCATCCGAATATGAATTGTGCTGCTTGCTATTATTGTCGTATAATCTGGGTTCATTTTGATAATCTAGCTTCCTTAAAAAGACCTTCCATGCATACCTCATTTGGTAGATTACAAAATCAAGTTCTTTCAGCAAGCATTTATATTCGAAGTGATACATGTAAGTACTTAAAATGTCTAATATAAAGGACAGAATTCAGTCTTCTTTATTCTACGTTAATGTTTGATAAACATAGTTAAGAAAAAAACGACATAATGTGATTTTTACTCGTTAATTTGTTATTTATTCTTTAAGTATAAGTTATAGTTCATTCCACACTATTTCCAAACGAAATTATAGAGAATTACGAAAATAAAAAACAAGTGAAAATATAGACACCGTCGTGAACATCGAAAGTTTTCTAGCTACAGAAATAGCTTTTAACTCTATTTTGGTTCGCTGAAAAGGAAGTTGTGGTGACGGCTTCTTTTTCAACGAACTGAGAATTCTTTTTTTATAAATGTATTTATAAGGAATTGTGGTCTTGGAGATTCGTTTTTTTTTATTAAACCTAATATCATCGCTGAAATTGATTCAAATTACTTATAAATTGGAAAGTTATTGATACCTGGAGATATATGAATCGGGGAAGTCTGCATATTTGGTTTTATTAAAGCCAGATTCAACTGTGACCAACTTGTGTGCATTTTCTCATGATGTATCTGAGGCTTTAGATCTAAGTCTCTAGATAGATGTCGATTATACAGATGTCACCAAGGCTTTCGATATGGTTGAACATCAAACTCTATTACGTAAGCTGAATGTATGGGGTACCTCTGACGATCTGATATTATTATTGTAATCTTATCTGAACGAACCAATTACGTTGAGTACTGTGGTTTTCGGTCGGGTCTCTGGGGTGTGCCACATTGCTCTGTTCTTGGACCACTCCTATTTGTCCTGCTTATCTCTAAATGTCTACTGCATCCCGATGACCCAATTTTTCGTAGAATATACCCTACTGCAGATTGTGACATTTTTCAAGGTGACTTGATATCTATTCATCTGTGATGTTTAGAGAACCATTTACTGCTAAATATTGCTAAGTGCAAAGCGGACTGATACAGTAAGATATACGTACAATGTTGTAGAGACTTTGGCATATTTCTTGATACTAAGCTAATATTTAATAAGTATATTGTAAGTATATGTCAACAGTCTCTTAAAACACTAAGCTTTCTGTTTCGTAGTACTAAACATTTGAGTAGTGATGCCCTTGTTGCTGCATATAACGCATTTGTTCGATCGAGATTAGAATATGGTTCTATTGTGTGGAATCCTGAATATCAGCATAAATTTGTAAACACAACATGGCTATCTGTATACTAATCTTTCAAAAGAATCCGCACTTATTTCCCTGGCGGATTGTCGTGTTGCATCACAAATAATCTTTGCACAAAAAATTTTAAATGGTGAGCTACAAGTTCCGGATTTGCTGTCCCTTTTGAATTTTTACATACCGAGGCTTAACAGTAGGAGTAGATTATCATTTTATCTTCCCGTGGCTAACACGCGTCACCATTCTCAAACACGAATTATGTCAATATGTAACGTATATGCATCTGGATCTGATATGTTTAACATTACTACAGTGCTTTGAGGCAACTTTTGTTTGAGCAATTTTCTGTTGTTTAAGGCATTTTTTTATTTTCTTTTGCTGCCGCTTTCTTTTGGAGCTACATATTTACTTTTGTTTGATAATAGTTATCATGGTACGATTATCTTGTAATAAGCTCTATGCTGTCGGGTAGTAAATTATTATTATTAAAATTCGTAAGAAAAAAAGAAGATAATGCTTTGCAACCAAGGAACGGTTGCAAATACGATATTTATTTGTTAGCACTTATTACTTCCTGCAGTATATAAAAACAAATAGGAAAGTTTCAAAAGCATGTTTTAAAGCACCCTGTATACCTGTATACAGGGTGTCAAAGAATGACATGAATATATTTTACTATGTTATATTACCATTCATTTTAAGCAAGAAAGCTCATATAAACATGTGTCCAATTCCTAATGGTTACTGAGATTCCCTCTAAAGAACCCTATATTCATATATTATGGATAGATGGAAGTGCTTTTTACGGATGAAAATTTATCTCAATAAAAAGGAAATGCCATTAACTTTCTATTGAACCATAGACATATCGAAATATTTCGAAGTTAATAAATTTCCAAATCTTCACGATTCATACTTTTCCATATATCAATAGTTCGCGTCGTACAATTCGATTACCTAAAATTCGAACGGCATTATCGAGGGAATAGTTTCACTCTATTTCTATTACAACGCGAAATGGATCACATTCAAATAACTTCCCATCCGTACATAGGATATAATAAGAAGGTACGTTGTTCTAATTTCAATAATCTACTCAATCCCCAATGCACAAAATTTACATTGGACTAGCGCCAAATCCCCACGGCCGTTATATTTTATTCGGCGGGTACGAAATGAATCTCCAAGAACTTATTGTAGGTTGTAATAATAAACGATATATCTGCAATCATATTTTATTAAGCGGAACGATAACTAAAACGAAAATAAAGTGATTCCGATCGAAGATATTTATTACAATGTAAAATATTTATTATAACTATTTAAATAAATGAGTGACCGAGAAAAAGTAAAGAGAGAAACTTATTGTGTATTATATTATAAATAAATATAGGGTCATTGTTCAAAACAAAGAAAAAAAAAAGAGAATTATATTAAGGATATAACGATAATTTTGTTTACCTGAAACATAATCATGAAAGATTAACATGGTGTAATGATCCGAAAATAAATATTTGACACAATTTGCAAGTTTAGAAGAAATAAAGACATGTTACCTAGAAAAAGGTGTGGTATTGTTTTATTTCCTTTTTCCTCAGTAAGGTGTTGTGTTACGTGAATAATTTTGGATTGAAATAACAGAAATAAATTTGTTTCAAAAGTAGTCACAGCAAGAGGAAACATATTAATCTATACAGGTGAGTCAAATCAGATGGTGAAAATAGAGTCAATATATCGGGTGAAAAGTTGCAAGCTCTCGATTATATTCTGCACGACTGGAAATGGGAACCGCTCCAGCTGTAGGTGTACCTAAGCACTTGGCCGCAGCACAGGTTTGTTTAAATTCGACGACACGTCATAGCTCACCCGAAATAAAATGAGCGCGATATTCGTTTTCTCGCTAAATCTCTCTCTTATATCGGTATTGTTGGTATGAATAATAGATCAATAACCAATTGTCCAAACGTGCAATTGTAAACACGATTTAAAAGTTTCTAATATTAAATTCAACGCTACATTCGTATTAGTGAAATAATAAAACACTACTCAGTTAATAACTAAAAAAGAAACGCTATAAACTGCGACATGCAACATTGATTTGTTATTATTCATAACCACGTATGTATATCGAAGCATCAGATAATGTAAATGATAACGGATATCGGTGACAGAATTGAGAACTACTATAGATGCATTTTCGTACGCTACTGGTAGAAAACTTACAAAAAGTATCCTTCTCAGTACAAAAATCTTCAAGATTAACATTTCTTTTACCGTCAAAATAATTTCTTAAAGAAAATCTAATATAACCAGGCTATATTACGTTAGAAACACTCGTATTTTTCAAACAGAATCCGGTCAAACGTCCGCAAAAGAAACCACGACGATTTCGCCCTTTGTTTCACGTACCAGCGGCACGAGAGAATAAAATTTAATATAACCGAGGTCGGTAACGGTTTCCTTCTTTTTTTTGGCGCGCGCGAAGAAAAGCTCAAATTTTAATTCTAAAATATGATAGCCGGTATTAAAATTATATTAAAATTTCTTATTTAATTAAAGGGGGGTCGCCCAGGATGATTGTAGCTTAAGATCGGCGAAGGTTTCGTGACGGCGGGATGAGAAAAGAGGTGTAGACGCGATGTTGTTCTATTTAATAAAATTTCGCCCCATCCCACCGCCAGTTTTGCCGCCTTGTTGCTAAGGAAATACGAGTAATTTGGAAAATGAATTAAATTTTTAATTTGCGAAGATAAAGAGCAACAAAAAACAGGTGAGGTAGTGGTGAAATGTTTATTGCAAGTCAAAGGAGTCCTTGGTTATTTCCTTTCCTTTAGGGATGGTCCCTTTAGATTAAGTTTGAAAGTATTTGAGGAGAATCCCAAAAGGAACTTTATGGAAGAAATAGATTCATGTAAATGTAAATTTTATTAGCAAAATAATGTTCTGATAAAATTACAATTTCCTTGAAATTATCCAACGTAATTAAATTACTGAAAAAATATCGGTCTCGGTGGGGACTCGAGTCCAACATATTTACGTTTCCGCTATAATGTGATAACCGTTACACCAGCTTTCGTACCCTTAGTAAGGTTAAGATTACTCGAGATCTTTAGGAAACATTAGCACTAATTTGGGATCCTTGCCCTTCGCTTCAGAAGAGGTTGGATATTTCCTTTTGAAGAATTTATGCTGACAAAATCGAAGAACGGAATTCTATGGCGGTCGGGTCTACTTCTATACACCATCGAACGGCTCGCTCAATAACTCCTACCTGATTATCGTCGTCGGTGTTGGACCTTCACGATTAGGATTCTGGAGCAGTGGGTTCATGTGATTGAAAATTTCTGAACCAAGAGGTTCACCAACGAAAGATAGATAAAGATTTGCAAAGACAAACCTTTATAGATCTACCAGCGTAGATAGCTAGAGAAAAAGTGATTACCTTCGTTGGAAAATGCCTTATCTTTCGATAACCTTTATGTTTTACATCATTCACTTCTATCTTCTCGAATTCGCCGCATTTAAATATCCACATTATCTAAACGGGTAAAAGGTTCGTTCGTCTCATTTTTCATAACTTTTATGCTTATGAACGAATCTGCAAATTTACATTTTATACGAAAGAGCTCCTCCAACGCTCCAGCTTTCGACGTAGCCGAACTTCAAAGGAGTGTTTGTTTTGTTCGCGTATTCATATTCAAAATAAACATTTCCCTTTTCATAAATATCATCCGTTACATCTTTCTCACGTTTCATCGTCGTTCGTAACGAGATGTTATTCGTACCTAGAACGAACGCGTGCATAAACACGATGCTCGGCATATGTAATGAGTTAATTGCCTGAAAGCTCTCGAGCATATGATACGAATACTTTTTCCATTTCTATACAATTACGGAACTGTTAGAATATCGCCGAAATATTAAAATACATTTTCTAGGTTTTGTAATATTGTATCCATAATAGATTGAAAGATTGTAAGTTTATTTGTAATACTAAATGGCATCCTGCCATACCGAAGCAATCCCATGTGCGTGTTTATTCTCAAAATCTTTCAATTCGGTTCACTAAACTCCTTTAGTGATATGCATTTGGTAAATCTATAATTAGAGTTGGGATATCTTCCCGTGAGGCAGGTTCGTATTGAGTACGTGACACCCTCATCAGTGTATTGTAATAAAACGGATGAAGCGTAGAATTATAAGTTAGTGGAGTTAATGAAGCTTGGTAGCTAAGTAGTGTATGTTGAGACTTGAAAATTCTCTCTAAGGGGATGAAACGCACCTTCGAAAATTCACAGATTTTCATTTTCCATGATTTAATTCTTGAACGGAAATGGATAGAACAAAAATTTTCATATAAATGTTGTACTTTATTAAAAGGCCTTTCATGATACGTGAAAATGGTATACACAAGGGGGTTCGTTTAAGCGCCACCTTCTAATGCTAGAGCTGGTTATAATAATGTGGTAAAGTAATTAACGCAAGTTCTTCATCTTTAACATCCTTTATTAATTTCAAAGAATTATACAGAGTGTTCCAAAAGTGATATTAACATAAGAACTTATATCTTATGCTACACATGTACTACTACGTATACATACATCAGTAAAGGGAAACAGTTACTCTATATAACTCCACTTCATACAGTTTAGGTAATTCAATTTGCTTCGCATTAATTAAATTAATTCATTTAATTTTACTCAAGTACATAAAGCAATCGCCAATTGACATAGTATGAGATACAGCTTAGTCTAACTAGATATAAGTAAAACCCGACATTGCCGTGTGTGGCTGTTTGTTATTGTAAATATTCAAAAATATCACACTTCTTTAAAACGAAATATTTGCAAACCACATCCTATTATTTGCAAACTCATAGCTAAGGTGTTATTGTTTTTTTAATATCAATCTGAAGAATACACATATTTTGATATTGGCAGTATTTGTTAGATTCTAAATATTCTGATAACATACCACAAAATTGGTTTTCTGTTAAGTTATAGAAAAACAAGCATATAGTAGAGGTAATGTTGTGGTTTTATAATACAACACTTATATATCTACACGACAAATTCAAAAACAAGAAATCGTGAGTAAAGGCGGTTGCATCTAACACGGTCCTATAATATATAAATGAAGAAAATCTGTGGACTTTCGAAGAGGAGTGAATTTCGGTACAAACAAAAAGTTTTTAATTTGATACCCGGGAACCTTTTCTTCTGACTTATTCAGTTACGTCCACACAAAATAGGCGGCTTATTATTGCACTGTATGACGACTGATAGTAATTTGATTCTTACACTACTATTTTCAACATTTGCAATTGCAACTTTTAACGCAACACTTCGAATTCTTAGACTATCCTCCGTACAATCCGGACTCAAGTCCCAACGGTTTCTTTACTTTTCCGAAAATCGACAACGCAGTTGATGCTTTCAAAGACGAAATTCTGAATTGTACCAACAAAAAACTATTTCCAACATTGGCTCGAGCGCATAAAAAAAAGCATTGACCTTCGTCGAGAATACTTAGTATAATAATAAGTTGTCTACTGTCTCATTGCAGCTTTATACGTAAAACTTAAAAGACAACCCTCGTATATTCAACATTTAAATCGAAATTCCCCTGTATTTTAGATCGGTCTTACGCAATTTTACTTTTGAAAAACATTTCTTATAAGTCTACCATTGAAATTAAAGAAAATAAAGTTCCTATATCTACTTGCATGAGAATTGATATCTGCAGCGACAGTATTTGATTTCATTATCCAAACAAGATATAAGCAGAACTGTTTAAATACCCGCGCTAACCGCACTCGTAAACAAGCCATCCTCCATTATACGTCGCAATTACATCGCATTCGAACCGATGATCAAATAATAACCCCCCTTCAACCGGGCCCCCAATTCATTACCCCGAAGCGTAGAAGGACACAATCTATAAAGTACGTACATACACCGAGCTCGACAAAGATAACCGATTTCTCCTTACCGTATACATATATCTGACGTTTACTTGCGCGATTGCGAACTTCGGGATTGTGTAGCTTGCCACGGTTTCGAAAGCCCCCCGTTTCCTCTGAGCCCACGAAAAGTCGTCGAAGGGGAAGCGACCAACGTTTATTTTTCTGCGGGGGTGACGTCGAGCGGTCGGAAAATACGCAAACGTCGAAATTCCAAGGGGCATTCGGAACGGTGAAATTGCTTGTAACGTGCGTTAAGTAGTCCCGTTGTAGAATCTTTATTATCGGTACCTGCCACCCAGCGTATGTTGTACTTTGGTGGAAGGAGGGAGTACGAAATTGAATGGGATATCGAATTTATTATTGAACACTAAAAAAAGGGGGCAATCGGAACAATTTGTAAGGTAATTTCGTGTTCGGTACGTTCTTAGGGGATTTCGATCGCACAATATAAAATCTGGGTTTATCTGTAAATGTGGTAGGGTTCGTAGGGACCTTTATGTTCTTTACACAGCACTGAAACTAGTCCCTCTTTGCCGAGACTAGTTATCAGTTTTATTTCTACATCACAATACTTCATTATCCCACCGTATTCATCAATACAAGCACACAAAAATCGTTTCATTATCAAATCACCGTTCCGTATTTGAAATACATCTTGTATAATACCAAAACTACTCAAACTCGCCATAGTTCGTACCGCAGCACATACTTGGCGTTTCACTTCTAATCTAACGGCGTAGCAGCAATAAATTTCCGCAATTTCGTCCTCCCATAGCAAACTGAACGGCAAACAAACGAACGAACAAACAAACAAGCTCCACAGATTGTCCTTCTGTCGGAGTTGACTACCAACGACCAACGCTCGGCGGAGCAAGTTCGCTTTGTTTCGAATCAAACGTGCCATACGTACATACGTAGATAAATTACTTAGCGTGGACGAACCTTGGTGGACACGTTTGCAGCTAATTTCCGGTTTACAATTGGAATTACAGGTAGTCACGTCCGCAATAACCTAACGTCATCTACCTGGGGAACCGGCTGCCTTGTCTGGATTGCGGATATCCCCTCTTTTCGGCGTAGTGAACTGTCAGCAAGTTAGTTGACAGCTAGCGGAGAGGTTGGTAGAAACTGGATTGGGGATGGGGATGTCCAGGATGATTGAAAAGGGTCTGTAGTTCAGAAGAAAGGTGTTGCTTTATTATTTTTTTTTATTTGTGTTGAGGATTAAGAGTATGTTGGAGATTAAATGTTAAATTATTTGTAATGATAATATTGTTGAAATAATTTTCCTTTTTCTTTTGGTAAGTATACTTTGTATCTAATATGGGTTTGATTTTCTGGATTTAATTAAAGTTAGTGTCTATTAATTGCTCTGTGTTATGTTGCTGATTGTTTTGGCACATCAATTACAGGTCGTAACATTTTAATATATTGTTTGGTGGGAGTTGATAAGAAAAAAGTATAGCACGATTACTAGTAATTTATTCAACAAGAAGAATTTAACATTTTTTAACAACTCAGAAGAAAAATTGAAGCTAGAATAACTCTTTTTATTGTCATTAAAAGTAAAGAAACACAGAGCCTAGCCCGAGGCAGGAAACCTCGCATAAAGAACAGATCGTTTAGTTGGTTATTGCATTCAAACCACAACTACCTTAAGAAGAAGATGTATGCGATTATATCGAAACGTTAGTACGTATCTGGTTCTGCTGGGAACCAACGCCAAACTCGGAATGACACCCCAGAGAAAAAGAGAAAACATATATCTACAGTACAACCCCTTTATAACATTATCGGTTATAACGACAACTCGGGTATAGCAGACAATCCAAAACAAACCGAAATTACAGACTCTTGTAAAATATAAATATGTACCTGACAATAGATATGTTGTACTTATGTACACTAGGGTGACAATAAAATAGACACCAGGTAAAGCGGTATAAACATGTAAACAGCTAAATTCTAAGAACGAATTAAGAACTTTCTCTTGTCATTAGGGTAGAGGTAGATGTATCGGAAGGAATTCGTCATAGTTTAGTATCGTTACAACTATGCCTCGCTTACAAGGTTCGAGCGACTTCACCCGGGGTCGCATCGTTTGCCAGAGTGAACGCGGCGCTTCGCAACGTGAAATAATTAAATTCTTAAATATTCCGTTCTCCACAGTTAACCGTGTGATTACACAATTTAAACGCAAGGAAAAAACAACAGTGGAGCCGAGACCAGGCCGTGCCGGACCTTCTGAAAGAAGTAAAAGGGTGTTTGTGCGCGAAGTGTTAAGAGAACCGCGAAAAAGTACAGCTGAGCTTGCGGCAACTTCACAGAAAAGTCAGTTCTGCGATACCTCCACAGTGTGGGGATGTATAAAAGGGTGGCAAAGAAAAAACCTCTCCTTACGGCGTTTCAAAAACGGCGCCGAATGGCTTGGGCAGTCGAAATGCGAACGAAGCCCGAAGAGTTTTGGCGGTCTGTCATTTTTTCAGACGAAAGCAGATACCGCTAGTTCAGTGATGGTGGTCGTACGTGGGTATGGAGACGTTCGTCGCAGCAACTGGACGACAAATTTTTGCATCAGACGGTGAAATACGGTGGTGTGAACATCATGGTGTGGGGCGCGATATGGTATGGTGGAAGATCGCAATTAGTAACCTGCGACAGAAATATAAATGCGGCAAAGTATATCCAAATATTAACAGAAGGACTACTACCGATATTCGACAACGCCATTTTATCTAAAGAAGACGCCACTTTTATGGAGGATGTAGCACCTTGCCACAAAGCAAGAACAACAACCACATGGAAGGAGGAACATGGGATTCGGATTTTACCATGGCCAGGCTAATCACCAGACATGAATCCGATAGAGAATGTTTGACACATTATCCAGACAAATATGGCGAAACAACCCCGAAAACCCAGCAATAAGGAAGAATTCGTGGCAGATGTTGCAGAAGAGTGGTTAAATATTCCAGAAGACACCATTAATCATTTAATAGATCCTATGCCACGACGACTCGCAACACTTCACGCAAGTAAAGGTGGATCGACAAAATATTAGTGTAATTTAAAAATTTTAAAATATTTTGTATGTATAACGAGAATAGAATCATTTTTTTAATTAGTAGGTATCTATTTTATTCTGTTACCCTAGTGCAGGTATTTGCTATAATATTTAGTGTATAATAAAACATATCCAATAAGGTATGTGAAAATTTGTTAAATCACTCACCTATAGGGTTTACAATAGGACGTACCGGTACCTTGGCTTTGTGTATGAGTCCGTAAAATTTCGGGTCATCAGGATGATTCTTCTCGGGGAATGATACGTTTATTTATTTCTCCATTTAGCGTTGTTGCGTCTCGCTTTCGTCACCTTTTCTAAATAAGTTGTTGGGTTTGTATTTATCGATTTGCGTGAAAGGTCGACCAAAAATGTAACTATTTTGTTATGATACTCGGTTCTGTCTAATACAACTACGGCATTACCCTTGTCTGCTGGTAGAACGATGATGGTGTCGTCCTTTTGAATATCTTTTGCAAATAGATACTCATTGAATTAATAAAAATCGTACACATACAACGATTTGCTAGACAGTTTCGTCGTCAAGTCCTTATTCATACAGGTATCGATCGCAGAGACCTTGGCCATATTAGAGAACAAATACCGAGTGCCCGAAACATACAAGTCTCTTTCCATTTTATTACGAGCACCTTAGAAATTTAAGATTTTTTGTATTTCCAACGGGATAATTTACAAATACAAGTATAAAATTCATGAATATGATTTACAATACCTATCTAAATACGTTCCCTAAATATCTTTCTAAGAAATTGAGAAAGTGCCACTTAATGACCTGTTGCCTATTATTAACCCCCTCATAAATCACTCCGCACAGTATAGAAGATGGGCAGAAACAAGGAAATTAACGTCAGGAGAGAAGAACGTAGGAATACGATTCTCTAGAAAGAAGCAACATCGTCGTTAGCGTAACGTAGGCTATTAAGAGGACACCCCATTGACTTTGGTAACACCAAGATTTTAACGAAGAGCGAGAACCTAACTGCTAGAATCCTGAGGGAAGCAATAGAGTCTAAACAAACGCGACAACAAACAGACGTCTACCACATATTTGGAAGCCACTCTTAACCAATTGACCTAATAAGACTCAAGCTAATCGCGATGAACTGCGATACCCACACAAACTCACGCATCAATTGCATAACATACAAATATCCGGACCAATCACACGCAGCCACGCACGCATGACGTCAATAACGCAAACCCCACCTCCAACGCGCCAAACGTATAACTAGGCGCACGGCTAGGCACCCACCAGCCGATCTCTAGCTTTAACTAGCGATAGACCACTTCATGAAATGACGAGTACGATCTCGTCGAAATGTCGAGAAAACAGTCCTTATCAAGACAACACTCATATGCGGCGAAAAGCCCGAGAAAACACGCTTTCGTCATAAGTCCATCGCAACATCAAGATTAACATAATTATATATATTTTTTTTATTTGTTCGTCGTCATACAATAAATATTCTAATTCTAGGCTTTTTTAGGCAGTGCCAATAATAGTTAATTTGAACCTGCTCACTTTTATCCTTGAAAGAACAACTAACATATTCGCTAATACAGCGCTACCTACGTAACAAAAATAAAACGAAATAACAGCATAACATCGAAACAAAATGCAGATTCCGAACATAGCGAACGTTTGGGTCTCTCTACTTTAATGTAAACTTTCCTCGCTCGGTGATAATAAGAACTAAACGCGTTTTCAAGTACAGAGGATATTAAAAATTTTATATCCCATTGTAAAATATTCCTGGAACACTTTCGGTACCCTACCAAACGAAAAAAGGTCGTTCGCATTGATCTTCCTACCCGGGCAACGCTTTAACAAAAATTTAATTGACGCTAATTTATTCATCAGACCAGGCCGACCCGGCGTAACGCAATAAAGGGATGAAAATGGCGAGGAGACAGACAGGGAAAGGGATTTGAAAAATTTAACGCGACTGGATGACCAAGCACGCTCCTAAAACAGATTTTCACCGGGTGTAACGGTATCAGTTGGAGCTTTATCCGTTTCAAGGTCATACGTTCAGTGAAGGAGGTTTAATTCATAGCCACCCTTCCGAATATCAAATCAATAAGCCTCCTATCGCCAAAGAAAAGGAACATATTATGACAAAAAGAATGTCTTTGTTGTATTATTTTAAAAAACATCAAATAGACTATGCGTTGTAATTGAATTAATTACAAGATAGTAAATAAAATACACTATCTAATCTATACGAGGGCGATGTGTGGACTGTATCGAATTGGTTGCTCCAACACTAGTTGTTTTTAATGAATATATTTCGAAGGAACAAAATTTTACATAAATAATTCAATTGCGTCGTTTTAACACTTTTAATTATTTTGTCAATGATTGTATCGGCGAAATCTACACAAAGCAACTTAAATTACGCATAAAGAACTCAACTCTGTTCTAACTGTCACTCTGACAGATTGTCTGTACTTATATAACACATGGGCTGAAAAGTACCGGGTCTAAGAAAAAAAAAACACGTTTTTTTTGGTTCAAAATTAGCTTTATTCATCAACGTAATCTCCATCAAGAGCAACGCAATCATTCCAGCGCCGCTCTAACATTTCAATACCACTTTTGTATAACGATTTATCTTTTGCCTCAAAATAGGCCTCAGTTTCAGCGATAACCTCTTCATTCGTGCGAAATTTCTTACCGGCGGAAGTCTGCGAACAGTCAGTGGTCGCTGGGAGCCAAATCTGGCGAATACGGTGGATGTGGGAGCAATTCGAAGTTCAATTCATGTAGTTTTGGCATTGTTTTGATTGACTTGTGACACGGTGCGTTGTCTTGATGAAACTACATTTTTTTCTTTGCCATATGCGGTCGTTTCTTTGCAATTTCGGCCTTCAAACGCTCCAATAACGCTATATAATATTCACTGTTGATGGTATTTCCTTTCTCAAGATAATCGATGAATATTACACCACGCACATCCCAAAATACCGAGGCCATAACCTTTCCAGCCGATTGTTGTGCTTTCGAGCGCTTTGGACGAGGCTCACCAGTTGCTGTCCACTCAGATGACGATCGTTTTGATTCCGGAGTGAAGTGATGGATCCATGTTTGATCCATTGTCACATATCGACGCAAAAATTCCGGTTTGTTACGTTTAAACATGGCCAAACACTGCTCAGAATCATCAACACGTTCTTGGTTTTGGTCAACAGTGAGCAAACGCGGCACCCACTTTGAACAGAGCTTTCTCATAGTCAAATGGACATGCAATATAAAGCCAATACGTTCTTTTGATATCTTTACGACGCCAGCTAACTCACGCAACTTCACTTTTCGATCATTCAAAACGATTTTGTGGATTTGTTTGATGTTTTCTGGACGTCATTTGGACGTCCACTGCGTTCTGCATCATCGATGTCTCTACGACCACGTTTGAAGTCAGCAAACCAACGTTTAATTGTTGTTTCTGATGGAGCGGGATCCCCATAACACTTTTCAAGCCATTGCTTCGCTTGGACGGTATTTTTTCCCATCAAGAAGCAGTGTAAAATTAAAACACGAAATTGATTTTGATCCATTGTTTTGAAGATAACAAAAGTAGCGTGACTCTTAACACAATAACTCACAAACTAATGAATAGAATATCATGAAGTTTTAACAGCTGTCTTTTGAAGGTTAGTACTAACCGAGAGAAAGATGACTGCAATAAAGCTAGCGTCATCTATGTGTTAGGCCCGGGACTTTTCAGCCCATGTGTTATCTAGATCTAACTTATATAATTATAATAAATTATTTTCGTTGAGGACGAAACAGGGGACGTCGTTTTAAGGACGACAGTGAGTTGCAAACAGCTGTTATAGAACATTTTAACGGAAAAGCTTCAGATTATTTTTACAAGAGCATCGAATTATAATTAATCATTGTAATAAATCTACAGAAGTTGGGGGAGATTGCATTGAAAGATAAAACTTCTTATATCGTTTCTCTTTCTATATCACGCCAAGAATTTATTGCGCCTACCTCGTATTTTTGTCTTTTTTTTTTCAATTTCGGTCTCTAATAAAAGTAAAGGTAAAATTTGAATTATGAAACCTGTTGAGATACCTTTAGTATATACTTTTGTGTAAATTCGTCTACGCGCCTGCATTCGTCACCCATTTTCTTATCTCTACGCTCACCAGTTTTACTTGCGCACGTACCGGCATTAAATGAAACAAACACCTACCTATATACGAAGGCGCTATCTCCAGCCCAGGGTAATGTATTCATGAAAGTTTGGTGTTACATAGGTCAGAGCTGAATTAGTTTTTTTCTTCTGTTTTTAACGCCTCATGTGAATTACAAAGGTAGATTGTACGGCTGTACAATTAAGCAGATTCTTAAATAAGTTATTTTTCCGTTTTCGCAGCTCGTTTTAATTTTGACACGAGTACATAAACAAGTTTTTATTGTCCTCTTTAGCCTCGTACCGGCTCAAATCAAATTTGAAGTCATATAAATAATACCCACAAAGTAAACACTTCGTAACACCACAGAAAGGGGTACAAAACGTAATAAAGCCAACTAAACGCGCCTGAAACTTGAATAAACTCTGCGTCCAATAGAATTTTGCAATACAGCAAAATATAGCGATTTAATTAATACGCTATAAAAAAAGAAAATTAACTGGAGCGATTCCCGTCTCGTTTTTGTTGTTTTCTCTTCCGGCTATAATTCATTTGGTATTTTCCGCCGAGGTCAGGGGCAATAGATTGGCATAATGTGGATATCAGCCCTCGGGACATAATAAAAATGCAAATTAAATTTAATATTCGCATAGTAATCATGTAAATTTCGGTAGGGTGTTAACCGTAATAAAAATAATACTGTGGAACAAGGTTTCGTGATGTATTAACATCGTTATTCTATCTCGGTGTATGTATACAATGTGTTTGTAAGCTATCGTTAAAAATTTAAATACGCCTAGCTTAAATGGAGAAGAATAACATTCTATTATACACCGTGCCCAAAGTAAAATGTTCACCATTGCTAGCTTGGTGTTAATTTGGTGGAATGATTTCAGAAAAACAGTTGAACATTTTCATATACACTCTTTATTTAATAATAAACTTAACTAATTGACAATAAGTGTCCTAGCTCCGGTGCTCTGCCAGAGGCACTACACCGGATGTCCTCAACTTAACTGTTCAATATGGACGCAAACCTAGCTAACTTAACCTAGTGGAATAAAATAATGCGGGCCTAGCCCGCGTCCTACTTAACTTAAATATTTACGTATTATTTCCTGGCGCTGAAGAAGCAGATCGATAAGCGATTAGTTACTTAAATTGTTATAAGTTATTTAAATACATTATCACAGAACACAGAAATACGCTTCTTTCCTTATGACTGCTACTTCTTCAAGGCTGGTTCGTCTCGCTGGATGTCCCTTTGGTTTAAGAAGGTCCTAGGGTCCATGAGTGGTCGTCCACGTGATCCTCTCTCCTCTCCGGGATCCTGCATAACGGTCGTCCCGCCGCCAGTTGCCGTCTCGAGCTTCCTGAAATAATGGGAGACCGCTAGTCGTAACGCTCAACATAATTATGCCTACTGAATCTGATTCATTCTCTCT
Source organism: Trypoxylus dichotomus (assembly GCA_023509865.1). Taxonomy (NCBI): domain Eukaryota; kingdom Metazoa; phylum Arthropoda; class Insecta; order Coleoptera; family Scarabaeidae; genus Trypoxylus; species Trypoxylus dichotomus. The sequence goes on from CM042079.1 coordinate 2,737,428, forward strand.
CATTCATTAGACACGTGTGCGGATGCATATCCTTGTCATCATTCATACTCTCTCATACTAAATATTAATACTCAGCCAGATGCTCAGCTTGTCCTATTCTTTTCCCTCCGCTGCCGAAGGAGTACGCTGAAAAGAAAGAGAGAAAATTACGCGCCCTGAGATCGGAGAACCAGTCGATGCGCAGAACCGCTAGCTCTATCCCAGAAGACGTCCGCACAGAACTATGACGAACTGTCCCCCGCCCTTCAGTCGACAAGGTCACACGTCTTGCAACGTGGAACCCGACGCCATCAAGGCAAGGCCCAGCGCGAAGTAGCCGTAACCCGCGCGGTGTCTCTCGTCCCATCCCCGGCAGCACTATTTGGGGCTAACCAGAGGCGGAACGGTCACGCTTCTGCCGTCTTAAACGCTTCTACTGTTTGTGGGGGCAATCTTACGGCAGCCACGGCGCGCGGCCCTGGATAGCGTGTGCCACGGCGCCGCACGGTGCGCCGCGATGTCCGGTCCCTCTCGGTTTGGGCCGAGTAGTGGGATGGCAGCCGACCGCCTCGGTAGGCGAATCCCTCTCGAATTGAACAGACCTTATGTGCGTTCTACCCCCACTAGAGAACTACTCGACCCCGCGTCCCTCTATGCCAACCTTCGCGTTCTTAACCTACTTAAATTAACTAAAATTGACTGCTAATTATCGTGCCGCAACCTATCGAGTTTTTCGACCGCGCTGCAAAAGAATGTCCACCATTCGAAACGACGTTTCGTCGTCGTTTATTTCTCCTTCGTTTCGTGGCCAGCGTAGGCCCGCGTTTATCGCTTCCGTTTCGGTTCGCGACCGTCAATCCTCCGTATACGGACAGTCGAACAGTACGTGTCCGGCCGTGTCTTCCCCTCCGCATTCGCAGTCCGCGCTATCCCTACGCCCAATACGATGAAGGTAAGCTCCAAAGTTACCGTGCCCTGTGACCAGTTGGGTCGCCCGATACGACAAGGCTACTCCTAATTTACCGAATTTATTCGCGTCCCCTATAAAACGCTTCATTTTCATATACAGTAAACGCACGCTCATGTAAATACCCGGTAGTGGAAACGTTGCCGTTGCTGTAACCAGTGATGCCTAGCTAAAAAGATTTAAAAGGAGGTATGGAATTCGACTGCTGTCGATATCTGGTGAAAAATTACCGGCACCCTCACAAGTAGTGTAACTGTTTAAGGAAAAGTTAATGAACAAAGTCAACGAGCTGCATTTAAATGAGGGGCAAATATACAATGCAGATGAAACCACTCTTTATTGGAAATTATTACCTACGAAAACCTATGTTGCATCACATGAAAGATCCGCACCGGGTAGAAAGGCGGAAATACAACACATAACTTTTCTAGCGTGCACTAATGCTAATAGTACACACAAAATAAGGCCACTAGTAATTGGGAAGGCAAAAAAATCTACGTTCATTTAGAAATTTTAAGAATCCCGTTGATTATAACTGTTCAAAATCCTCTTCGATGACCAGAAGCATATTCCTGGAATGGTTCCAGAAGCACTTTGTCCCTCGGGTATAGCAATAAAACTGTAATAATAAGTAATGTAATTTGGTGATACATATTCAATTTGTAGGTGAAAGATTTCATAAGAAAGTAAAATCTTCTAATGAAGGCGGTGTTAATTTTGGACAACGCACCTAGTCACCCTCCAGAGGAACAATTAAGAAGCAACGATGGCTCAATTTTCGTTATGTTCATGCCACCCTACGTAACTCCACTTATCCAATCGATGGATCAAAATATAATAAAAATTACTAAATTATCGAAAATTTCTACTTTCGTCTGCGTTAGTATATAGTCATACTACGTGTATTAGAAAATAACACCAACAAAATTTGGCGAAAGAGATTTTTCAATTCCGAAAACTAAATAAAAATTGCAATATACGAGATCGAACCTAGAATTTAATTTGCATTCATTTGGGTCTGAAACAAAAATGCTATCTTTGTCTCGTTTTATCGCATTTAGTGCAAAAAATATATATGTCGTCCTACTTTTGATATTTCAAACCTTTCCAGCCTACAACAATAATTTTTCGGGCAAATTCAAAAGAAGGATACCAAAAAGGAAACAAAAGAGAATCTAACCTATCCACCCATGATAAATATAATTAAGGTCGCTTTGAAAGTTCGCCGAACGCGACACGTTCAATTCTATTCCGTCCTGCGTGTCGAAGATCTAATTACTCCAATAAATCAATGGCCGAACGCGAGCGGGCTGTGTTCAGGCAACGGTCGAGCCTTTTTTCATCGAACACGCTGCGAACCGGACAGAGTCTCGTATTCGTCCAATTACAATGAAACAAACAGCTGAAATGCACGTACGTATGCGTGCATCTATCGATATTTTGCAGTGTCTACCATCGTGCCTGCAGCTAGGTTCGTAGATGCAGAGAAGTTAAGGTGGGAAAAGGAAAATAACTGATGTGGCAATAGTTGTTTAAATTGTCGCGTCCATTAGAAAGTTGGTCCTAATTAAACGAATACGTGTGTGATTACCTGGAGCTGAGAAAAATGTATTATACGAGGGCGATCTGAAATGTTTCAGGAATCAGCAAGAGATAGCCCACGAAGGTTGAACTGCATTCATTGGTCGGCGTATACTGTCAATAGTTGTTGTTTAAGAGCGTGTTTTGTGTAGCAAGTCAGGCCGCTTCGCGAACATGGATGAAATCCAATTTCGTGCAATGATGAAACCCTTCTGGGTAGCTGGGAAAACGCCCACGGATATTCGAAATATTTTGCTAGAGGTTCATGGCCGATGTATTCCATCATTACCTTCTGGGTAAGCGAGTTCAAACGTGGCTGTACAAGCACAAGTGACGAACCATGCAGTGAACGCCCAAAAAAAGGTACCAACGATGAAATGGTCGACAAGATTCATTATGTTGTGTTAGTCGATCGCCGATTGAAGCTGAAACAGACAGCAAAGACAACAGGCATCCCAGAAGAACGCGTTGGCCATAAACTACGAAATTTCGGGTATGAGAAAGCTTTCGGCGCATTGGGTATCGCGGTTGCCCACAGCGGAGCAAAAACGAAATCGCGTGACCGTTTAGGAGGAATGTGCGGCCAGTATCCAACGCAATCCACGGGATTTCTTCATACGTTTCGTTACCCTGAATAAGACCTGGATCTACCACTACATACTGGAGACCAAGGACCAGTCGAAACAGTGGACTTTTCCTGGCGAATAAGTTTCGAAGAAAGCAAACACCGTTCCATCGACTGGAAAGGTCATGGCGACCATTTTTTGCGATTCCCAAGGTGTGATCATCATCGACTCTCTACAGAAGGAAAGGACGATCACGAGGCAATAATACAGCGATTAATTGACCCAATTCGATGCAGTATTGAAGGAGAAACTGTCGCGTTTGTAGCAGAAAAAGTGCTTTTCCACCACGACAACGCACCGTCGTGTCCAAATTGAATGGGTTATTCTCTCATCCTCCATATTCACCGGACCTAGCCCCGAGCGACTTTTTCCTATTCCCGAATCTGAAAAAATCATTGTATGGGAAGAGGTTTGCCTCAAATGAGGTCATCGCCTCTACAGTTAGCTATTTTGCAAACCCCGAAACTACTTTTTCGAAGGCTTGAAGTGACTGAAGCACCGTCTGAGAAAGTGTATTGGTCTTTGAGGAAACTACATCGAAAAATAAAAGTAAAAAACCAATCCAATAGGGTGTTTTTCATGTCGATTCCGGAAACATTTCAGCTTGCTCCGGTAGTACGTGTTTTTCCGCAGGATTTACTGGTATTAATGTCTGTTTGGATCCAGTTTCATGGTGAAAATCGATAGTAGGAATTTTGGGTAAACCCCAAGATAGTCTTACTAAGGTTTTGAGTGCCCTTATATCTTTCGCAGCTTTGAACTGGAGTGAAACATTATAACCAAAGAAGCTATACCCACTTTTCAAGTATACACCCACCTTTAATACCAAAACAAATTTCATATTAGAAAAAGTTGTTTAAGTTGTGGAAGAAATTGCTCAATTACGTTAGTGTAGAGGGGGCTATGACTAAAAGTAAAGAATATAGTGCCACTGTAATTTAACTGTAAGGGAGTCAGGGGTATAGCATAGAGACACAGTCGTATATGATTCATAAGAAGAATCGTTTTAAAAGAGTGACTGCTCTTTTACGAAGCAGCTCTTTAATTGTTCTTTTTGGCAAACTCTCAATTTGCCATCTATACTATTAACGGGAAACCTATTGCTTTCAAACACAATATAAAAATTAACGCATAAGTTCGAAAGGTAGACATTACAAACACTACTTTTGTCCCCTGCAACAATGATAATGAATTTAAAACGCCAAAAGGGATCTATCCAAAATTCACACTATCACCCCCACAGGCTACTCTTTCAAAACTAAATTCGACCGTAAGTAACATTGCGTTCTAATTAAACTTCTATCTGATTCGGAACAATTCCTCTCATTAAACATGCCGTCGTTCCTATTTCATCCCCCTCCACACCTGCCTCAGGTTTGCCGATGAATGCTACCCGTTCCCGCCGACTCGTGCGCCCTCCAGCGGCGCCCGTAACAACTTAATTACTTTCGGAACATCGGGCCGGAATGAGTGAAACTGTTCGGAATAGGAATCGGTCGTTACTAGTCGTCGAGAAAGAAAAAAGGATGAGGATGAGAAAAAAAGACGTACGACTGCCAGAGATATCCATCTTTTAGAGCGCGCGAACGATGAGAATCTGGTATTCTCTGACGGTGGTGCCGGCGTAGCGGTCGTCGTCTTTGTTTTCGAGGACATTTTGTCTTCTTCCAGTGTTGAAAGCCTGTAGCGGATAAGTTGAAGGAGCTTACGTACGTTTTAAATACGGTGATTTGGAATTTGGGAAACTCATGGCTGGTTTTGGTAATTAATGGGTAGATTAATAAGTTATATTGTCTGTATATGCTCGTATACCTGAAATGATTGCTGTTCGTTCGTATTCTCTTCTTCTACTTCTTGATTCAAGTGAAAGTGCTGCTTCCACCTGTCCATTATTGCCCTATTTTCAGTCACGGTGTCACCGCTTTTGCTCTGGATATAATTCTGCGCATCTTCTACTTTTTCATGTCGTATTGATTTCAAGAATCCATAAAACATCTTTTGATTTTCTTTACTGCTATGCTTATGATTACTTTTCGTGGCGTCGAAGCAACAATCAAATTGCGACTGACATGGAATTGGTTGGTGAACTGCTTCAAATGCTGGATGTTTCTGTTGACAGTCTCAGAACAATTAGATTGGGAAAATTTGATTCTTCCCGGACGGACATGAAGCGACCAATCAAAGTTTGTTTACCGGATGGTGATATTGCATCTAAGGCCTTCCAGCGTAGGCAGAAACTAAGAACATCTGATAAGTTTAAAAATGTGTTTTTAGTTAAAGCCAAAACACCTATGCGGCTAAAATCATATCGTGAGACTAGACAGGAGTTGCAAACTAGAAAAGCTGCTGGCGAAACAGATGTTTATATTAAGTACATAAACGATGTTCCAAAAGTGGTCAAAGCTGGAGGATCGGAGAACTAGATCTGCTCAACACGCCCAGTAATATACCTATCTGCTTGTACTATCAGAATGTTCGCTCTCTTCAATCTAAACTTTCTTCATTATATCCACTGAGTGCTACTATTGACGTGGACATTGTGTTATTCACGGAGACATGGTTGGATGACAGTATTAACGATGAGGAAATACTGGGTTCCGAGTTTGTTATCTTCAGAACTGATAGGAGATTTAACATTGTTGGAAGATCAACTGGAGGTGGTTGCCTAACTGCTTTTAAGAACAATATTCATGTTACCTTGCTGGATGTGTCTTCGTTGATTGATTTGGCCCCTTTGGCTAATATCGTGTTATGCAAATTCGTGATGGCATCGCACACAATTTACATCGCCAATATCTATTTACCACCTGATATGGGATATGATGACTATGAAATTTTTTTGGACGCTCTCAGTTTTAAGTTGATTAATAAAAATGTTATTGTTTTTGGCGATTTCAACTGTCCGGAGTATAAAAAAACCGGTGCACTAGTAAATAATCGTAAAGTGACATCTTTAAGCAATTTTGTCAATATATTAAATCTAAAAGAATTCAATAAATTTGGTTTTGATGTGGGTTTCCTGACGTTGATTGAGTCTTACCTTACTGGAAGGGAGTGTTATGTCCGCTACAACGGTTATTCCTCTACGCCGTTTTCTCCAACATCAGGTGTTCCTCAAGTTTCAAATCTTGGACCACTGCTCTTCAATTTTTATATAAATGATTTACTATCTCTGTTTTCGTGTCACGTCTTAGCATACGCAGATAACGTAAAGATATTTAATACTGTTGGTAGCATTTTCGATTGTAAACATTTACAAGACAATCTTCTTCGTATTAATATTTGGAGCAAGGTCAATTATCTCCCTCTGAACATCAACAAGTGTACTGTGGTTTCCTACAATAACACTCGCACTACTTTACACTATAACTACCAGATTAATGATGCAACTATACCACGCAATATCAAAACTTTAGATCTTGGTGTTTTGTTTGATAATAGACTGACATTTACGGAACATATTTCGTCCATCTGTTCATCTGCTTCCAAAACTCTCGGTTTTGTCATGCGTTCTTTCAAGCATTTCTCGGATTTAGGTGTAATGAAACGTTTATATTATGCCTACGTTCGTTCTAAGCTTGAATACGCCTCCATTGTTTGGTATCCCCGTTATTTATACCGAGAGCTTATGATCGAACACGTTGAAAAGAAATTTCTAAAGTATCTCTCCTTTCGAATGGACAACGTGTATCCTGCAAGAGGTATCGAGTATTATAGCTTACTTGTTGAGCATGAAGTCACCACTTTTAAGTTGTCGAAATCACGTCTTACATGTCCTAATCGATGCAGCGTGTTCATCATATGTTTCTACCAGCAAACGATAACTTTCAACAGCCTTTCTCTTTTGATTAAATATGTAAAGTAATGTGTACCACAAATGTTCTTTTTCAGACACAAAGCTCGACATGATTACTGAACGATAAAACAAAGACGCTAGGTTTTGGTGGACGTAACTTGTGCGTGTTTGTAGTTTAAATGTCAGACGAATAAAATGGCATATGTGTCAAATTAATACTCTGCGTACTTTTTGCTGACACCACCTCTGAGTTGAACCGGAAAAAACTTACGCATACATCTGGTGCATATATATACAGATATTCGTGTTTTGTACCATTTTCTAAATTACGAATAGTCAAATTTCAATGTATGTACACATGCTTACATTTACATTAAAGTTAGGAGACATGAAACCGTGTTTTTGATTTACCCCGTATAGTTTCTAAACCGAAAGTAGATCGTATTGGGCATCTACTCAATATAGAAAATATAATTACGACTATACTAGCGTTGAAAGCCTACTAACTTTTTTAACAAGCGCTCCCATTCTGGCATTTCGACATACATGGAATCGGGCACGTTATTACTTGCACTTTGCCGCGTATAAAATCTTTATTAGCTACAATCTACATTCACAGTGCATCTACGCGTTGTTTCTGTGTGCCCAATAGATGTGCTCGGCGTTGATACAAAATCCGTGTCGAATTTTTCGTATCAGGCAAAACGATCGGTGGCAGGATGTTCCATACGACGCGCATATAGTTTTATATCCGTTTTCGTTCCGTAACTATTATCCGATGCTTTTATTTCGAAGAGATATTCACCCGCGTATATGTAGTTCGGACGTTCATTTTTGACCTTTAGCCGACACACGGCTTCAAAAATACACGCGGTAATTGACACAATCGGAGCGTCTAAATTACGTATGTCGTTTGAACGATGTGTGAACTGGTTTTTGCCGATATTCGCATGGCTAATTCTGTTCAAATACTGACGTCAACGTCATTTAAAAAGCGGAGCTGTACTCATCTCATTGGGAGAAATATGTTGAAATTTTAAACGATGTTATACAAGAAAATTCGTCGTATCTTTAAAGAATCCTTGAAAAGTATACATTAGTTATGCGAAATGTAATTACACCAACTGAACTACAGCAAAAGACCTAAGTTATTACCGACATTGAGATTGTATACCTATTGTCGATGATGCAAGTGCTTACCACGATAATAATTGTGATAATAGCAATGGACTAACTAACATAATGGGAAAAAACAATGTGAAGAAACAAAAAACGCTAACACGCGGACATGTTTCTGGCTACCCGGCGTCATCAGCGTAGTTTCGAGCGGTTTTATGCTCAACACATTGCAATGCCCTCTCTACTACTATCACCATACCTAAACATATAGTTCAAATGAGTATCCTTGGCCTTTTCTAATGCCACAAGAATAACACAGCGAAACAAGTAACTGCAATAGTGCATAGGCCAACTACACATGTGATAACTCACTCCACCGGGTTGTACCTCAGCAACAAAGTCCATAATCCGCTCGAGTGGTAACTTTCCTAACTTAGGTCCGTCAAGCTGAGCATCCCCAAGGTGAACCTGTCTTTCCCTGCAGACTGCAGGGCAGTCGACAAGAAGGTGCACAGGAGTTTCCTCTGCTCTCCCGCACTTTCTACATGAAGGGGAGTTTACTAGACCCATGCGATGCATGTGTTTATGCAGTGCGCAGTGTCCAGTTAAGATCGCTGTGTGTGCTCTCAATTTGGTCCTGGTCATTAGGACTGCCTTACACAGTCTTCCCTCACGTGGATAAATCCCGAGAGATTTACACTGTCTTAAACCGTCTACACCGTTCCAATAGGACCCAATAGGTGATTGGAGGCCAGCTCGGATCTAAAGTAGGTCTTAATACTGCCATAGGTACTCCCACACGTCGGTTCAGGACCTGAGAATGGTCGTCCATTGGCATCTTTTGCTAGCAAATCAGCTATTTCGTTCCCTTTGATCCCCGAGTGGCTTGGCACCCATCTCAGCGTAACGCTGCATCGTTCCGTCAGTAGTTGCAGCTTTCTATGGCACCCCAACACCACTTCGGAGTCAAACTTGACAGCTTATAGCGCCCTAAGAGCGGCTTGGCTGTCCGATACGATTTCCACCGCTTCCAGATCATGTGCGTAGTTCAGAGAGTTCTCTGCACATCTCTGGATGGCAATTACTTCTACTTGAAAGATGGAGCAGGAGACCCCTAGACTGATAGTCTCGCCATTCGGTTCTCCCTCTTTCCAAATTCCAATACCTGTGCCATTCCAGGTTTTCGAGGCGTCCGCAAACCAGCGGGAAATCCCGCGTCTCGATTTGCTTGCACATGCCTTTATTGCTTCGCCGTTGGGAATTATTACGTTGTATCCCCAGCAAAGCTATACACGGGCCGAATTTTGTCGGTCCTCATTGACAGCGGTGCTGTGTGTTCGATGTAGTTGAAGATGCTGGTGCGGTCTCCGAACTTGCCACAGAATACCTTGCACCCACTACATTTGACTCTATAGACTGCTAGGGTTGCTTCTGACATCAGCACCAGCTGCGGCACCATCTAGGCTTACCATGACGTGTTAGAACAAACACAGAAAATTTATAGAAAACAATACCTAACATAATAATGCTGCTAAATACAGTTACTCATGATATTGGAGGATCTGGTTTTGGTGTCGGCTTTCTTAGTATACAAGGGCGACCTTTAATGTTTCCGGAATCGACAAGAAAACACGGTATTGGTGCGGTTTTTTATTTTTATTTGTACACTTTATCAAACAGTGCTCCAGTCCCTTGAGCCGGTGTCAATTTAGAGAGAAAACTTAATACAAACACAGTAAACAAAATACTCTAATAATCTAAGCACCAATCAGCTGTTGTTACAATATGGTGGCAGGCAATATAACGAATATCCCTAGTGTTATTTTTACCGAAAACTAACCAACAGTTAGCCTTCTTTTTGGCGCTTTAATTCAAAAACACTCCACCTAATTAAAAAATAGAGTATAGGCGGTGTAAATGCACCTCCCGCAAACATCAACATAGTTCCTACGTACAACATAAAATTACTCTGCATTACTCTGTTAAAGAGACAACATAGGTATGTACGTTTATTCATGCTAATAGTATGTTTTCAAACGCTAGCCTAAACAGCGAACTTTCACGAGCTTTAGAATAATTTTCCGACCCACTTCGCGCAAAGTTAATCACGTACATACATACGCGTTAAATGTAGTGGTTTCGCCGAACACATGTTAAATATCCTCGTACGAGGTCTCTCCCGTACAAACGCCAACCGTGTATTTGTATTTGCGGCGAACATTTCCAAGCCAAAACATACAATCTAATTGGAGGCTGGGACTACGTTTGTTACTAGCGTTGCGTGTTTACCCTCGTACAGAGGGCGCGGGGTAATTTACATTCGTTTCGATCCCGGCACTACGGAGCACCTATCTAGGATCGGTTGTAACGTTCGCAAAGAAGAACGGATATTGTACCTTTACTCGATTTAGGTTAGAGGATGAAATTGGCTTGTTTTGGGTGGTATTTAACGCATGCTAGTTAAGATTGGGATTGAACACTATTCGGTTTCAAAGCGAAGGTAATTCCTCACGAAATGCCTACGATTTTATCGCGTCAGCGTATGGATTGAAAGATGCAAATAAGAACGAAGTAAAGTGATTATCAAACGTAGTGTTTTCCTTGTGGCACACTAAAAAATGTTCTAGTAAAATTACATGTAAAATCGATGGCAACTTTGTTACCAACGATTTGACATGTTAAAGTAGTGGCGCTGTTACGTTCTGGTTTGAAGAACAGCGCCGCGGAAGCCTGCTCGTAAATTCCTGAATTAGTAGAGTACGTTCGCTTATTTACTAGATGAAAGCATGTGTATATGGTATGTTTTCCTTTGGTAGTAATATAAAGTACTGCCTCAGCATGTACGTTGCAAAGCTATGTTTTAATTGTGTTTAAAATGTTAAATTCTTATATGCTTCCGCAGAAGCTTTGTTAGAGGCATGTACTAATGCCTCTATCTGTTTGCATGCACCACTACCTTTTTATAGGGGAGTCAACCCTATTTACTTCTTAAATTTATAAGCGCACCTCGGTGCTATACTTATTTATATGTCCCTTTCCGGAAGCCTAATACATTTTCCTTGTTTTAAATTTGCCTAAAAGAATGTATCATTGGCTTATATTTGTACTTGAACCAAATACGTTCGTTATTTACACATTTATAGGGGAACCCACCCTATCTCTTTGAGCTTGAACGTCTGGTCGAGGACGGCAGTAACGATAATAGCCGATCTCAAAACAAAAGTAATGTGACAGCTACCCAGGCGTTCTTGTTTGAAATAATATGCTATGTGTAATCTTTAGCTCTCTGCTACTGCGGCCCATGGCAGAGAAAAAAGCCAGTTGCCAGCAAATGTGCGAAATGCGCACCGACAAGGAAAACGGAGCGGTGAAGCCGACATTACACATAGAAAAATGGTCCGTGAAACTCGTCCGCTGCGACGAACAAATAAATGAAAAAATGTCTAAGCCCAGATACGACAAAGGACCGAACAAACATCCAAAAGACAACAGGTGCTGCGGCCGCAACGACCGTCAACAAGAAGCGGAGTGATCGTACTTGTAGAAGATGTCTATACATGCGATCCGACAACCTTACCAGAATGACTCCCGCCAGAAATAAATGTATAGACGACAACGTCCTCGACGATTCCCGCCAAAACTAGAAACTCGCGTTTAAAGTTTCGAAATTTCCAAAAATGCTTAACTCCGAAACTTTGAAGCGCCGTAGCTCCTAAACGGTTATAGATAGGGGATCCCGGTTTGCGCCGTTCGAAAGTACGCGTCGAGATCTTTCAAATAAGTTACACTGGGGCCACCCATAACCAAGATACGAATTTTCGATCGCGAAATTTCGGTGAAATATCGAAGTCCGAAAATGACCGTTTTTATCATCCTATCCGGTAGATTTTGACGCACCGAATTTTTTTCTAGCACGCTTCGATATCTCTAACCGGTTAGAAGATACGGGCGTTTGAAGTTTCGGTACTTTCGAAAGAACGCTGAAAAATCGAGCCCGAAAACGACATCTGTCGACGTTTGCACGTATCTCGCGTTAACGACACAATTCGCAGGGACGAAATAGACGGTTTCCGATAGAAAAATGTCCCAATGCCCTATGTCTAACCGTTCAGCAGCTATGACCCGTCAAAATTGAAAAAGAGAAAAAGAAATTCCCAAATTTAAAGCGCTGTATCGTCGGAACGCGTTGAGCTAGGATGTGGTTCTTTCACCTGTTTAGAACCACCGATAACCGAAAGTACACGTCGAGATTTTTAAAATTTTGCGCCGCATTGGTGATTCTTCAAAGAGGCATAGAGTTAAATTTTGACGTGATACGCCAAAGCCAATACGAAAAATGAGTGAAAAACAAGTCTCGTATAGAGGTCAGCAAAAATTGTATTGGGTTGTGCTATTTATAATTTGTAATTTCAACTCGAATATACATATCGTAACAGGCAAGCTTTACTCGATGTTTACATAGGATGCTGAAAGGATTTATCTGTTTACTAAACAGTTCCGTTTGGCCCCAGGAACAACCGATAATCACATCATAGGGCCGTGTTTGTTTAGGGCTTCCGCGTGTACTTCGCAGTGTTTGTAATCTGATAAGGACTTCGACGATGGAAGCGCGTAGTCCGAGCTGCCATAGGCGTGTTTATTAGAAATTAGTTGATAAATATAATTTAGCCTTCTGCTTTAAAGTTCTTGATTCTTTCCCATTGTTACAGAAACATTTCATTATTTCAAAAGAGTGAAAGAACGAAACTTCTATAATTTATTAGAAAATACACTTGAATTACTTTACTTTTTGTAGCCGTCACGATGTTCATATTTGATTTCACTCTTTTCTTTTTAATAAAACGAAAACAGCGCTTAATTATTTTCAAAGAATTAAACGAGGCCATGAATTTACGATATTAAATTGCTCATAAAATAACAAGATTCTTACCATTTTCTCACTCTAATAACGGTGACTAATTTACGTTGTTAAGCGCATGTAAAATTGACGCTTCCTCTCGAAAGAAGATGAGTTTTTAATTGATATCATTAAAAAGAAGTATATACAGGTGCGTCATAAAAATTAATATTGTGAAATTGCAAGAGAATTGGGCCAAAAATTGAAAATTCGAAGTAATAATAGTACCAAGCTCATCATAGAAGCAAACAGAAACCGAAATAATAACACTGGACTATATCCTGATCAAAGATCAATTTACGCTGGTAGAAGACATAGCTCGGAATCACGCCCATCCGAATCGCTTCGATAATTAATATATCAGCGCAAATAAGTCGTAAAAAATCCGACCAACGCTTCGCTAGAAAATAAATTATTGAATTAGAGTTGGCCGACGACTTAGTCGTCCCATTCGGATGATTGATGAAGTTTGCATGCGTTTCGCGGCTGTTAGCGTTTGGCGTTCACGCAAAACATCATCATTACATAATCTCCTATCGGTAAAGAATAGGCTAGAAATTAAGCTAGTATTTCCGTATTTCAAGACAACTGAACAAGAGACTAAAAACAAAATAGAGAGAAATTTTAGACATAGAGAGAAAGCATTATTGTAATTAATTTCATGTTGCTTGATCATGTACTCGTAAGTACAGATATTATTCAACACAAAAAAATATTGAACCAGTGATTTTCCTTGATGTTGAAAATATTTATTGTATTTCTATAAATTATCAATGGTTAAGCAATAATACAAGAAAATGTAAATGTAATAACATATATTTCAAACATTCAAGACAATACACTTTAACCCAAAAATAACAAAATACGTTAAAAAAAGGCATACAGAAATGTATTAACAATTTAAAATGTCACAATTTGGCTTTCAATACTTTCTATTGGCATTTCTTCTTCTGCTAAGGCTAATTGTATTTCCGCAAGTTATCGAAAATAATGTAAATGGAGATTCTTCACAAAAGTCGGCTTTCAGCCGCATTTTCAAAATGTATCCCTACTATAGTTATAAAATATTAGTATTACATTTACAAAAGAAGTGAAAAACTACACTGCCGATACATTTCAAAATATATAATATGCACACCTCTTCCAAACAATGTTGGTATCGCAAGGTAATTTAGTTTCCTTTTACCAACTTCGCTACAACATCCACTGTCTTCATATTGAATTGAAAATACATGGACATTATTGTATAAATACTTTTTCGGCTTATGAAGAAGTTCAGGATTGTCCATAAAGGACATCCATCTATCAAATAAGTACGTAGGCTTCCACGGCCAGGGTTAGTAATAAATGAAGTACTTTCGGAATTGGACCGTATCATGATGAGATACACTAGGGTGACAGAATAAAATAGACACCAGGTAAAGCGGTATAAATATGTAAACAGCTAAGTTCGAAGAACGAATTAAGAACTTTCTCTTATCAGTAGGGTAGGGGTAGATGTATCGGAAGGAATTCGTCATAGTTTAGTATCAGTACAACTATGCCTCGGTTACAAGGTTCGAGTGATTTTACCACACCGTTCTGGGATACCTCCACAGTGTGGGGAAGTATAAAAGGATGGCAGAGAAAAAACCTCTCCTTACGGCGTTTCAAAAACGGCGCCGAATGGCTTGGGTAATCGAAATGCGAACGAAGCCCGAAGAGTTTTGGCGGTCTGTTATTCTTTCAGACGAAAGCAGACACTGCAAATTAAGTGATAGTGGTCATACGTGGTTATGGAGACCTTCGTCACAGAAACTGGACGACAAATTTTTGCATCAGACGGTGAAATACGGCGGTGTGAACATCATGGTGTGGGGCGCGATATGGTATGGTGGCAAAAATGCGGCAAAATATATCCAAATATTAACAGAAGGACTACTACCGATATTCGACAACGTCATTTTATCTAAAGAAGACGCCACTTTTATGGAGGATGGAGCACCCTGCCACAAAGCAAGAACAACAACCACATGGAAAGAGGAACAGGGGATTCGGATTATACCACGGCCAGGCCAATCACCAGACATGAATCCGATAGAGAATGTTTGGCACATAATCCAGACAAATATGGCGAAACGACCCCGAAAACCCAGCAATAAGGAAGAACTCGTGGCAGCTGTTACAGAAGAGTGGTTAAATATTCGAGAAGACACCATTAATCATTTAATAGATTCTATGCCACGACGACTCACAGCACTTCACGCAAGTAAAGATGGATTGACAAAATATTAGTCTAATTTAAAAATTTTAAAATATTTTGTATATATAACGAGAATAGAATCTTTTTTTAATTAGTAGGTGTCTATCTTATTCTGTCACCCTAGTGATATATAAAAAGAAATAAGAGTAAGAAGGGAAATAAGAGAAAGAAAAATAAGAAAAAAAAGGGATAAAAAGAAAAAATGATAAAGTGAAATAGAAAGAAAGGTGAGAAGAATAAGAGAAAGACACAGAAAGGGGTGGGGATACGAGAGAAAAAGAAAGAGACCAAAAGAAAAAGGTGGGATCTCGACGTGTCGTAGGAGGCTTCTTCAGAAGAATAGGGGAAACCAAAGCGGGAGGGTAACGCGACGTGTAAATCACGTTAGAGGCGAAACCGCTTTGGCAGAAGATTTGGAGTTTCAGGGAATGAGACTGCGTTGAGTTTCCGTAGGGATATTGGAAGACTTTTTCAGAGAAGAAATTTCCCGTGCAAGCGCTAGCGTTGGATCACGTTTTAGAGGAATGTAGGTGCCACCCTTAATAATTCCATTATTTTCGACGTATATTGGGTCCTGTCTAGGATGACCGTGGCGTTTCCCTTATCAGCCGGAAGGATTTTAGAGTCTGGATCCGATCGGAGATTTTGGTTTCTTCAACCGTTAGGTTCGAACGGGGAGGTTTGGCGGAGATGAGGCATTTGGCTGTTTCGAACCGGA
This sequence comes from Trypoxylus dichotomus, assembly GCA_023509865.1. Classification (NCBI taxonomy): domain Eukaryota; kingdom Metazoa; phylum Arthropoda; class Insecta; order Coleoptera; family Scarabaeidae; genus Trypoxylus; species Trypoxylus dichotomus. The sequence continues at coordinate 2,753,353 of CM042079.1, forward strand.
TTTGGTCGGCGATGACACTCGGTAGAAAACCTATAGAAGACTCCACTTCACCAATAATACCCTCCTTGGGAATACTTTTGGGGGATATAGCACAACTTAGACCTCTGGCCAGCAATAGTTCTTCGTTATAGGATAGAGGTCTAGAAGACAGGATAACAACGACCTTAGGTTTCGAACATGGGCGTGGGTTAGGGGAGATCGATTGGAATTTGAGAAGGTAATTTTCCGTCATTTTTTCAAACATGATTTGTGACTGAATATAGGAAATTTTGTCAAATAAAGACCAGTCTTCGGAAGAAATTATAAAGGCGGGCGCATTTGGATGTTGTTCCCCGCAACCGTGGGAAAAGATTCCCTATTAAGCTAGATATCTGTGTATATGTGATTTGTGGTAGCAGGTATTTATTTAACAGAAAAATATGCATATAGAACTTTTAATCATCAGCTAAAATTTTCCTTTTATAAGATTTCCTTGCGTGAGGTTTACCGGAACAGTCTCGCTGAAGATTCCGGCAGTAATCGGCCATCATATGGGTGTCCCATCTTCCTTGACACCTTTCCTCCATGATGCTGATGTCTCTGTGAAATCTTTCCCCCTCTCCATCACTAACAACACCTAATTTTTCTGGATAACGATCTAAGTGGCTGTAAAAAGTAATGAATCTCGATGCTCATATGTTGTGTATCTCAGAAACTAGAGCTGCTAGGAAGAAATACCAGTTATTTTTGGATCCAGCATATCAGATCTACCCTAAATCAGTTCGTATTTTGCAGGCATCGCGACAAAAAAATTATTTTGTTAGGCGGTGTTATTGATAATCCAGCGCATAGCTTGTTTGTTCCACAAACACCATCAATTCGAAATTAATTGAACGTCTCCATGGCTCGAATTTATGCGACAACCGACGCGATAAATGGCGAAAAAAAATTGACCCGAACCGTCGAGCCACCGCTCAATAAACAGACGCGTTCGACGGACGTCTGGCCATTGTTCCAATATGTCAAATCGTCGTAAATTACGTTACTTAAAGCGTTAACAGCTACGGTCCGCCTACCGCGGAGGAATTACCGCTTCGAACCGGAACTAACAAATCGCGAATCGTCGCTCTATCGATTCGTTATACCAGCAACGCTAGCGCGCGAATCTGAATAATGTGTCGGCGAGAGAGAAATTTTGCGGAATCTCGATCGTATCGCGCCGAGTGATCCGTTCTTTTTTTTTTGGTCTGTGGCGGTCTCCTTTTTTTTCAATCTCGATTTATTCATATTAACAACAACGATCGGCGTGATGAGTTTTTTGCGCTAGTTTTTCTAAACGGGGAGATTTCTAGGTCGGTTTTTTTTTTTGCAAACGTATTGAGAGCGCGTTGTATTTTCGAATTTCTAATAATTTGCGTTAATAACGTTTTTATTCTATACTTCAGTGTAACGTACGACGGCTAATTGAAGTAGTCGTGCAAAGTATTCTCTTTAATCATCAATAGTCTCGGCAAAGCGGGGCAAGTTACAGTGCAGTACGGAGAACAACGTGGAGAGGCCGAGAGGCCGTATCAAGGCGACTGTTCGGTAGCGTTTACGTGCTCGCATCACTTGTAATCGTGACCTTCATGAATGAGGATAGACGATGCGGACGCAGCCACGTTTACACACAAAATAATGATAGAAAGTATACCATATATAACGCGCTGAAACACTTACTGTTCTAAGAAGTTTCCACGAAATCACAAGCTGGCTGGCATCTATTAAATATTAGAATCATTAACCCTTAGCCACCGTTAATATCACGGATCCGTTTTCTCGATACCTTCACGTGAGTGCATTGCCAGTATCCTGCAGAAAGTTGAAGTCGATATTTATTTCGGTGCGCAATAAAAACACGGCTAATGTTATGAAATGGTCACAGGGACCGGTCTACGGTGCTAACGCTAGCATTTGAGTAGCGCTTTTTGCAAAAAATAATGAGTAAAAATCCTACCACATCCAAAACGGTTCGGTGAGGCGATCTTGATCATGAGAGTACTTTATTAGCATGTCATGAAGAGGCATAAGGTGAAGATATTAGTAATCAAAACAGTGTAAATGAGGACAGTTGTGAAGAAAGTGAACATGACTCAGAAATTGAACTTAGCGAGGGAGAAGAAACAGAAACTGAAACTAAACGCGGTACTTCTCAAAACAATGTAAAATTCTTTCACGGGAAAAATTGCGCAAAGTTGTGTTTCTCGCGCGAGAAGCACAATATCACTATACAGCTTCCACGGTTGCGACGATCGATCGGTTTAGGAAATATAGCTGATGCAATTACTTGTTGGAATCTCTTATTTACGGCAGATCTGCTACAAGTTGTATTGCAATGGACAAGTGTAATATTTTACACCATCAGAACGAAATGTACATATAAAAGTACTCAAAGATCTGAATTGCAGAATTTAGATATGATTGAGTTCCAGAAGAAAAACTGGAAAAACGAGAAATATGTTGCACTTGTTCTTCTAGAATTAAAAGAAAAACCTTTTATGTGTGTAAAATTTGCCATATGCCTACATGTTTAGCATGTGCGTCAAAAATTTGTAGAAATTGTAAACACAATCTTTGGGTCTTTGACCCTCTACAATCTTTTATTTGTTTTAGGTTATTTCTTATATTATTGGCTTCTTTTTAAACACACGACCATTTATTGTTAAGAATCTGTTCTTATTTTCGTATAGAATATTACTAAAGAAAAATTCTAGCGTTTATATTAAGAACAGAGCAAAATATGACATCTACGGATTTTTTGATTGGTTTATGTTAATAATAATAATAATAATAATAATAATAATAATACATAATAATGAAACAAAAAAAAAAAAGAAAGACTCACAAAAATGGCTCCAGATCCCGTTTGTTTGCGTTCCTCACCATGTGACTGAGAGGTGCCTTAAGCAAAATGTTGGTATTAGCTCTAGCTACTTGAAATGTATTATAGTAGCGAGTATGATGAGTAGGTACGGTAAAGTTTATTTGCGCTAGAAGGGCTGGCGAGTCGATAGTATTTTTCAGGATCCTGCAAAGAAACTCCACACTGTTACGCTCGCGGCGGTCAGCAAGAGATAGAAAACCATGCTCAACAAGTAAGCTATAATGCTCGATACCTCTTGCAGGATACACGTCCATTGTCCATTGTCCATTCGAAAGGAGAGATACTTTAGAAATTTCTTTTGAACGCGTTCGATCATAAGCTCTTGGTGTAAGTAACGGGGATACCAAACAATGGAGGCGTATTCAAGCTTAGAACGAACGTAGGCATAATATAAACGTTTCATTACACCTAAGTCTGAGAAATGCCTGCAAGAACGCATGACAAAACCGAGAGTTTTGGAAGCAGATGAACACATGGACGAAATATGTTCCGTAAATGATAGTCTATTATCAAACAAAACATCAAGATCCAAAGTTTTGATATTGCGTGGTATGGCTGCATCATTAATCTGGTAGTTATAGTGTAAAGTAGTGTGAGTGTTATTGTAGGAAACCACAGTACACTTGTTGATGTTCAGAGGGAGATAATTGACCTTGCTCCAAGTATTAATGCGAAGAAGATTGTCTTGTAAATGTTTACAATCGAAAATGCTACCAACAGTATTAAATATCTTTACGTCATCTGCGTATGCTAAGACGTGACACGTAAACAGAGATAGTAAATCATTTATATAAAAATTGAAAAGAAGCGGTCCAAGATTTGGACCTTGAGGAACACCTGATGTTGGAGAAAACGGCGTAGAGGAATAACCGTTGTAGCAGACATAACACTCCCTTCCAGTAAGGTAAGACTCAGTCAACGTCAGGAAACCCACACCAAAACCAAATTTATCCATTTTTGTAGTAGCATCTCGTGGTTAATGCAGTCGAAAGCTTTAGAAAAATCTACGTAAATAACATCCACCTGCTTTCGCTTATCAAGCGCTTCACTAAGATATTGGCCAATGCATGCTAAATTAGTGATCGTCGACCTACCTGCAACAAAACCGTGCTGATGCTCAGATATGAAAGGAGTTATGCAGGTAGATATTTCTTTGTAAAGCAAATGTTCAAATACCTTAGCGAAATTGGGCAGTATACTTATAGGCCTATAATCAGCAATGTTAGATCGGTTTCCTTTCTTAAATACGGGAGTAATTCTGCTAATTTTCCAAACCTTTGGAAAAGTTGACGTGCTTATCGTTAGGTGGAATATAGTTGACAGTGGATAGGACAGAACAGGAGCACAATCACGTACAAAGAAGCTCGGTATTCCATCACCTCCAGTTGTCATATTAGATTTAAGTCTCTCGATACTGTTCTCCACATCCAATTCAGAGAAGGCATGAACACAAAAATTATTATAATTGAGAAAAGAGTTGAAAGATTGAAAGATACATTATGAACACTAGATTTATACACACTCGCAAAGACACTGGAAAAGGCATCCACGATTTCGTTTGGCTGGGTAAATTCTCTGCCGTCATACTGCATACTTCCCGGAATTCTGGGAGAAGCTTTCTTGTTGTTAATGAAGCGCCGGAACAACTTAGGATCTCTGTTGATATTAATTTCAGCATCTGCCAAGTAAGCATTGTATGCGTCTCTAATTTCATTCTTTGTGAGAGATCTCATTCGTTTGAATTCATTAAAATAGTATATCGCTTTTGTCCTTTTCCACTTCTTGAAGTAAAATTCTTTTAATTTAAGACGTTGTTTTATTTTAGCACTAAACCATGGAGGAAACGTGGAGGTAGGACGTTTAGTTTTCTCAACTGAACGATCTATAACGGAGTATAATGTATTATAAAATGCCTCAACAGCGACATCCACATCACTGTATTCATCCAAGAAACTCCAGTCGACTGCAAGCATATCGCTGTATAAAGAGAGGAAATTCGCTTTGCTAAAGTTGTAGCTAACATTATTGCTACCCGGAAAATTTATCCACTTGACACATGTGTCAAAAGTAATCTCAATTTCGAGTGGTCGGTAAAAATGTGTTAATTAAAGAACGCACTATGTTGAAAGGCATTTTGCTATTATTATCGAATTTCGTGCAGTGATAAAACACTGCCACGGATACGTACGATTCCATTATATTGTGTTTCAATTGCACTCCCCTTGTGAAAAAGTCACGAACTTAAAGAACTTTGAATTATTTTATTTTTAAAATTCAAGTCGCCAATACCATTATACATCCGTACAAAGGTACGCATATCTTCCATGTTCTATCCGCAACGAAATCTAGAATCTAGGTCAACCGAGTTAATAGTTAACACCAGTGTCATATCGTGCATAACGCACATTCGTCCTTAAAGATATTGCAAAGTCGAGACGCCATTATCGACTAATATATGCAGCGGCGGTACTAACACCGGCAACAACACGCCTTTTGTTTATGAATGCGTCATTATCGCCGGCTTTTCCGGTAACAAGGTGGGTTTCCTGCGGTATCGGCGTTAGATCTAACGATGGAAACGAAGACACATTTCAAAAGTATCCATTCTTATTCGGAACCGGTGCCCTCGACTCAAGCGTCAATTTGCCATTTTCTTCTTTCGCGATGGAAATATGAAAATGCGAACGATTGTGTTAAACATCCTGGGTTATATTATTTCTTTTTCGCTATACACGATGCCGCGAAAAGATATACGTATGTACGTATACGTACAATATAAGATAGCATCTCTTGTTTCGTGCAGGACGACTATTAAGGTTCAAATAGGTAGCTAATTCTTCCTGCGTTTAAAGACGAAAACCATTCGTGGGAAATAGATGTTTATCTTAGGGGAAATGTTCCATGCTGGAGAGGCGAAAGGTATGTTGTATATTGGCGTTAACTAATAGGTGTATTTTTTAATACAATCGGGTTACATTTCTGTCAAATACTTGTCGTCTTCTTGAGAGACCAATTGATTAATTAATCATCCGAAAAGGAATCTATATTTTCTTCTAATTCATGTTTAATTTCAGCCTCAACTTTCATAAACTTATCGTTTAATATACGCATGTATAATCGAGGTACACTAAGTTCCAGTGCACGCCATAAATAAATCGTGACGTCAGGTTTTACGCCGTTGCCAGATACACACACATAAACTCGCTATCAAACCTAACCTAACATATTAATGTAACCTAACTTGTATTACTTTATTCATTATGGTATATTAAATACAAAATTTTAATAATCGGCACTACAGAATTTAGTAAGAAACAACTGACAATACGTGAAAGTGTTCAAACTACGAAAAGTAAATATAACTCGCCTAAAGGAAGAAATCACTATTGCCTGCATGTAAAACTATGTACCTATAAACAAGCGTAGTGAGAAACAGAAATTATATTTGTAATAAAACAAACCCCTTGCCTTCAGTCTTTAACTTTTCCACACTTTGCCGATTACTGTCCTGCCAAGAATAATTATTACTGCCATTTCCAAATATCCATGTTCCATCTCAGTAATCAGGATCCTGTGGGCTATTGCTTTCCATGTTCCTTACGTATCGTTGTAAAAGTTCAACACCAAGTAATGCAATATGATGTTGCTCCATTAGTCCTCGTCGAGGACCATCTTTTCTCCACGTAAACCCAATGTTTTTTAAAACTTTTCCTAAAGAAGAAACGCCTCCACTAAACAAATCTCTTTCTTTCAATTTATATAAAAGAGGTGAACGTGGTTGGAAGAAGGTTCTCCTAATATAAATCGGCATTAGCACATCTGGCTACGTAGAATGCATTTTAACATACGATTATGGTACATCTGGTAAATTACAGTGCGGGTAGCAGCCTCGTTTACTTCAACAATATCCACAATTGGTTTTAATTTCTTTCTGTTCTTGCTGTAAGAAGGTGCAGCGACTTTGCCGAGCTTGATATCTCGCTCACAACCCAAATACTCACATTTGCAGCAATAGCATTTATTTATTTGATGCTTTAGGAATTTTCCTGTTAGACAAGCAATGCATATTAGTTGGAGATTTTAATACTCGCGGGTTTAACATGCCAGATTTGGATGATAGAAGAACTAGCAGTATTTTGGTTTTGATGGAGACTCTTAATCTGCGACAGCTGAAGAATACTAGAAACTTAAATGGAAAATTGCTCGACCGTGTTCTTACGAACCTGAATGTGGAGTTCGCGGTTGCCCATGATTTGGCCCCCTTTGTTGGTGAGGACCCGCACCATCCTGCTCTTGATATACTGATTAGTTTCGACCTACCATCAGTGCTTCAAGGCTTTCTAATGATATGACATCAGGTGATGATAACATACCTAGTTTTCTAGTTCGTGCATGTGCCTCTATCTTTGCGTATCCACTGTGTATAATATACAATTTAATTATTAAAAGTTCCACATTTCCGATAATTTGGAAAACTAGTAAAATAGTGCCAGTGTTTAAGGAAGGTGACTGGGCTAACATTGCGAATTACAGACCCATAAACATTTTAGCTAACTTTGCAAAAGTATTTGAACATATTTTATATAATAATATTTTTTTTAATGTTAAACCATTTCTGTCAATCCATCAACATGGATTTATGTCATGGTAGATCCACAGCAACGAACTTGGCAAATATCACCCAGTATATATCCGGAGTGTTGGACCAGCGCGGACAGGTCGATGTCGTCTATACTGACTTTGCTAAAGCATTTGAGCGCATTAATCACAAGTTACTTTGTGCTAAATTGGAAGCCATTGGCTTCTGCCCTGCGTTGGTGAAATTAATTTCATCTTATCTCTCTGGAATGAGTGGTTACGTTTTTTACAATGGCTATTCGTCCACTCGCTTCAGAATACTATCTGGAGTTCCGCAGGGTTCTAATCTCAGACCACTCTTATTTAACATCTTTCTGAATGATTTGCTAGATAAATTGCGATGTGAGGCTTTAGCTTACGCTGATGATCTTAAAATCTACAATGTTATCGATTCACTAGTTGATTGCGTTAAGTTGCAGACTTACCTTGTTAATGATTGGTGTACTCTGAATGGCATATCTCTAAATATTGACAAATGTTTAGTGATCTCTTATACCAGACGCTCTAATCCGATCATTTTTAATTACTCTGTTGATTCTACATTTATTGCAAGAACTGAAAAAGTGAGGGCTTTGGGAGTACTTTTTGACACGAAACTAAGCTTTTCTGATTACATATCTGCTATATGTCGTTCTGCATCTAAATCTTTGGGTTTTCTAATAAGAACTTGTCGCGCCTTTCGTGACATCTCAGTGGTAAGGACTCTGTACTATACTCTTGTTCGATCTAAATTGGAATATGCCAACTTGATTTGGTATCCTTACTACACGTATCAGGTGATTTCAATTGTACGTGTACAAAAGCGGTTCCTCAAATACCTTAGCTATAAGGCTAGCGGTACTTACCCTGATCGTGGTTTAGATTATGTAACATTGCTGCAGCAACATAATTTTGAGTCATTAGAAGATCGTCGCCATAAAAACAGCGCAAGATTTTTATTTAACCTGTTATCTAATGAAATAGATTCACCATCATTATTAGCTTATATCGATTTCCAAGTACCGCCACGTTACACACGATCCCTTGATTTTGTCGTGGCGTGTAGGCACAATACAAATATCTTGGCCAAATCGCTTATATTCCATATGGTCACCAATTTCAACAGAATATACTCGTAGAATAAAGATTATTATTATTATTATTATTATTATTATTATTATTATTATTATTGTTATTATTATTATTATTGTTATTATTATTATTATTGTTATTATTATTATTGTTATTATGATTATTATTATCATTGTTATTATTATTATTATTATAATAGCAGCGACGCTCGAAAATGCAACAATTTAATGCCGTTATTATCGTGTATGCAGAAATAGAATATAATCCGCCTCTCTGACAGCAGTCAACGGAAACAAGAGATAATAGTTCTCGCTCAAAATATATAATCACCGAACTCACTATTTCTTTCGCCTGTTGGCACAATGCACGTGGCATTTTCGTCAATATACGTCGACTAGTTCTAAAAAGAACTTTTGGATACGCAAAGCAATTAAATAATTCGACGAAAAGAATTTTTCGCGACTCAGCCATCTTACGTCCGTGTGAAAAGCTAAGTCATTGTGTTCAGCAGATTCACTATCTTCCAATTGCAAACTGAAGAACCGTCGTGCAAACTTCAGACACGGATGGAATTCACAATTCTTATTACGATTTTCATACCTCCATGTTTAGAACTTTTGGACACAAAACTTGTTGATCGCTAACGTAATGGAATGAAAAAAATGAAGGTAAATCATTATTAGCTCGACAGAATGCAACAAAACCGTTTGTAAACTTAACGTAACAAGGGAAAATGGGTTTTAAATTTAACATTAGTGTTAGATTTTAGTCAGCACGTCCTCACAAATCCTTTAAAATCATATTACGAACTAATTGAACAAAGCAACAATCTCATTGCTATCGTAACCTAGCCCTAACTTTGCAAGACATCACAGTACTTATCACTTATCATACGCAATTAAAGAAATGAAAGTATCAACGACGTACGACGTGTGTTTATTGAATTGTGACATCTAGCTCGTCACCGCCATTAAACCTATAATATCAAAGAAGTTACCGAATCATCCGCTAATTGCATTTCTTTTATTCGTAAGGCGACTTGCAAAATACGGTTGGTCTTAGCTGGCGCAATATTAATTTGTATCTTCGAACGTATCTTACGGTGTGCTCAAAGCAAACGCATGCACCATTATGTATTCGTTCGAGCTTGTCGAAGGAACACGCCCGTTGGCAGATGTTTCGTCAAGTTCCTTCCGAGAGATTTTGAAATAAATGCATATAGATAGGGAGATATGTCGAAAAAAAGGAAATTACTATGACAATATTACAAATGGGATAATATGTGTGTCGCGTAACGTATGTATACACGCATAATATACTGTTGTTATTTCTACGTAAATATTGCTCAGTTTCGCAGGGTATTTACAGTCCTTGATTCGAGTAATTATTTAATGGAAAATTTAAGAATTTATTCATGTTGTTTTGCCATTGTTTTGATTGACTTGTGCGTTGTCTTGATGAAACAAATTTTTTTTCTTTGCCATATGCGGTCGTTTCTTTGCAATTTCGGCCTTCAAATGCTCCAATAACGCTATATAATATTCACTGTTGATGGTATTTCCTTTCTCAAGATAGTCGATGAATATTACACCACGCACATCCCAAAATACCGAGGCCATAACCTTTCCAGCCGATTGTTGTGCTTCCGGACGCTTTGGACGAAGTTCGCCAGTTGCTGTCCACTCAGATGACGATCGTTTTGATTCCGGAGTGAAGTGATGGATCCATGTTTCATCCATTGTCACATATCGACGCAAAAATTCCGGTTTGTTACTTTTAAACATGGCCAAACACTGCTCAGAATCATCAACACGTTCTTGGTTTTGGTCAACAGTGAGCAAACGCGGCACCCACTTTGAACAGAGCTTTCTCATAGTTAAATGTTCATGCAATATAAAGCCAATACGTTCTTTTGATATCTTTACGATGTCAGCTAACTCACGCAACTTCACTTTTCGATCATTCAAAACGATTTTGTGGATTTTTTTGATGTTTTCTGGTGTTACCGCCTCATTTGGACGTCCACTGCGTTCTGCATCATCGGTGTTTCTACTACCACGTTTAAGTCAGCAAACCAACGTTTTATTATTGTTTCTGATGGAGCGGAGTCCCCATAATACTTTTCAAGCCATTGCTTCGCTTGAACGGTATTTTATGTGACAGCTTGATGACTTCTTGATTGAAAGCACTGCTAAAGTTATTTGCTGTAACGATTCTTGGTTGCCTAAAGAATCTGTTCCATAGTATGTTTTTTATTTAATATTCCATTAAAATTACAATAATAATAATGTATTTATTATTATTATTATTGTTACAACAATAATACTGAATGGAGTTATTATTTCCACATAATTTTTCTACTAAATCAAGACCTGTTGTGCTGGTAGGCGACCCTTCTCTTTTTAATTCCATTTTATCATTCATTCCGCCTTCGAAATATGCTCGAGACAGACGGAAAACGACGAAGGTAGAATTTTAAATAATAATAACCATAAATTTCCCTAACGTCGTAGTCGGTAGTACCGTTTTAGACCCTTCGAATCTCTCTCTAACGTACGCGACGTACATTTCGCTTGTTTGTGCAAGGTACCTAAATATTTCGTTGGAATCTATGTTATAAGGAGACGCCACCGCGTTAGCGACGTACACGTAAGGCTTGCGCATTACACGGCATAAAATACAACTGCGAAACTAGCTACAAATCATCGTGCACACCGAGTACGATGCCTAACGGCGTTTAGGAATTACAGGAGCTGCACAAATTTCATCATTTCCTCTCCTTACCGGCTTGCTATCGATTGGGAAATGTCTAGGTATTTCTGGTTAGTCAATGTGCATTATAAGTACAGATGAAATCACGAAAGTTTGTAGTTACATGATTGTTTCATCGATGAATTGGTGTCAAAAACTATATATAAAAATCAAAAGTATACGTATACACGAGCGAGATAGAAGTATATAACGTAAGTCGTAGCTACTTAAGCATACGTCATAATCAAATATGACGTATCTACAAAGTTTCGAGGTTTTCAGTTTTGTTTAATCATATTTTTTTATGGAAAAAGTGTTGTGGTTATTATGCAATGTTTTTAAATAAGTTTTGGAATTTTGCGAAGGTATACAATATGTGAACTTTAATGACATTTTAAGAAAAGAAAAATCCCAAAACCAAAAGAAAAGAATAAATTTAAGAATTACTACGTCTACAGTCAGTGATAAAATAATAATAAGTACAAGCTATGGTGATATACGGGATGTGAGATTAAAAGGATCAAGCTTTCTACAGGATAAAAGGAAGTGAATATGGTCAAGAAACGAAAAAGCTTTGTGAAAGATACTCCAAAAGAATTTGCAAGGTAGCTAGAAGTCAAAAATTTTAAATTAAGCCACAATCCTTAGTCTAAAATTATCATACACCGAAAAAGACATAGTTAGAATGCAAAGACGTTATTAATGGTTGTTTGATATACAGAGTAAGGGTATCAAATAATCCCGTATTACCCTAGAATGTACTGTTTACCTAAGATAATAATAATAATAACATTCTTTATTGCCCGACAGAAAATAATTCGATTTATAGGACAATGTGACAATAACATAATATAATATAGCATAATATAGTAATAATGTAGTATATACAGTACAGTAATAAATTGAAATGACTGCTAAATTCCTTCCTTCGATCCAATGATGATACAAAGCCGTGTCTTGTTAGCAAATTCGCATAATCAACACCGCATCTAGGACAAGTGCCATCAATTTTGAAGGAGAGGTATTTTAAAAATCGTTCTTGCACTCTTTCAAGTAACACATGCAGATGAAGCTAGTGAAGATACCAGACTGAATATAAAAATGTATCGCACATGTAATGAACAACTTTGATAAATATAAACTGTTTCGTCTTGCGATTTAAATGAAATATACGCATAGTTTGTGCAACTAAGCTTTATTATTGACTGTTCAGTAAGTACAAAACAGGCGATTTAACATTGTTTATATATTTTTCTGTTAGAATTTTACTTTTCTGAGGAAATGTATTTTATTTTATGCATCTTTTTTCCTAATTTGTATATTTTATATGTCTATGCTTTTTGCAACCGTATGTATTAGCATTAATGTTATTTTATTTTCATTTCCTTGTCATTTATTTTTCTTCTCTTTGTAAAATACATATAATTTTATTTTGTAATATGTACGTTAAGCATCATATATGTATACATTCAACCTTTCGCCATATTCATACTACAAGACCCTATATTAGACCCATCAAGTACAACTTCGTCGGACGAATTTGTTCAATATATCTCGTATAGTGGCAACGTGTATCGCAGCTTCGTCGGAACTTATACAGCAACACGCTTACCAAGTACGATTTGTCGGCTTTCTATTATCGATCGTCGAGGCTACGGCGTCCTTTGTCGCTTATACGTGCATTTGGTCCTCTGTTGAGATTGTGGCGGCAATCGTTTTTGTAGCTTCGTCGGAGCACATGTATAGACATCCATAACAAATACAATCCCTCCGCTCCTAGTTGACGGTCGTCGAGGCTGCAGCTTCCGTTGTCATCTGCACGTTTGTTCGGTCTTCCATTATAAGGGAACTTTGGAATTTTTTTCATTTAGTTCTCCATCGATGCGGACGAGTTTCACAGACCAAATTTCTATATGTCTCATGCCGACTTCAACTCTGCCGGTTTTTGCTGGCTTTTTCCCTTCTATAAGAGGGCAGTATCAAAGAGCTTGAGAATAGATAGCGTATTAGTTTTATTACGAGAACGCCTGGGTAGCTGTGACATTATATACTTTCGTTTTAAGATCGGCTATTTCGCCACTGCTACCCTCAACCAAGCCTTCAGGCTCTAAGAGATAGGGTTGGGTTTCCCTATGAAAGTACAAATAACGAAAGTATTTGGTTCCTCTACCAATACAAACCAAGGAAACAGGGTCAGGTGCCTTAGACAAATTCAAGGCAAGGAAAAAGTATTTGACTCCCGGAAACCGACATATAAATAAGCACAGCACTGAGGTGCGTTTACCAAAATAGCAATCAAATAGGGTTGGCTCCCCTATACAAAGGTAGTGTTGTATCCGTACATATACAGATATTATTACGTGCCTTTAAAAAAGTTTTTGCAAAAACTAAAGGTGAAAGCATACATATACACATGCTAATGTACATTATATGTATAAGAGAAGTCGAATATCTGCAATTATGGTGCATATTATATAACTTACGTACATAGTTACTGTACATTGGCTAGAGTGGAAACAGTGAGCAGATTTTATTTTTTATGTATATTTTTTGCGCACGTGTATAAGTTTCATTGTAAAACCTACTAACCTATTAAATCTACTACATAAGCTAGCATTTTTTACAAGTAAGTATTGGTCAAGAAATTCTAGAATTTACGAGCAGGCTACAGTGACACTCTTCATCAACAGCAACACGTTGTGTAACATTTGAATATACGAGGGTGACGTGAAATGTTTTCGGAATCGGCAAGAGATGACGCACGAGGGTTGATGTGGAAAGGGCGACCTTCTTTATAGTAACTGACAAAATTTCGGACGTCTATTGTGTAATAGTTGTTGCTTAAGAATGTGTTTTGTGTAGCGAGTCAGGCGATTTCGATAAAATCGAATTTCGTGCAATGATAAAACATTTCTGAATGGGAAAACGGCCACGGAAATTCGAAATATTTTATTACACTACATACCGGAGACCAAGGAACATTCGAAGCAGTGGATTTTCCCGGGCGAATCGGCTCCGAAGAAAACACCGTTCTCTCATCCTCCATATTCACCGGACCTAGCCTCCAGCGGCTTTTTCCTATTCCCAAACCTGAAAAAAATCACTGGAAGGAAAGTGATTTGTCTTAAGTGAGGAGGACATCCTACTTCGAGGAGACTAGATCGAAATATAAAAGTAAAAAACCACACCAATACCGACTTTCTTGTTGATCCAGAAACATTTCAGGTTGCCCTCGTATAACTATACTAAATATAAACAAACTACGTACTTAGGGAAAGGTAGGTTTGCAAGATACCCCTACTAAAAATACAGAAACCTCAGTATTTTCTTCCAAAAATTAAAATCTCGAATTCATCCTCATATAATCCAATCTCCTTCCAATTCTAGCCCAAACAAATTCGATCAGAAGGACCACGGTAGCGAAACTATAACCGTACAGCAACATCAAAAAGGCTTCCTCGTAATGTCTTAAAGATAGCACCACATAGTTCTCCTTTTCAGCGATCCCTTCCCTCAGCAAGGTATAGTTTATATTATGCAATAGGATATCTTCCCACCATTTCCGCACAAATCCTTTTTCCACCATTTCTTTTGACCAATACCTTACCACTGGATTTAAAACGTTATTCGCTCTCAAAAAATAGCTTAAGGGAAGCGTAACCTTGTCGAGATTTGAAAAGATTATACCGTGAAACGGGATATTGTAGCGATAAATAGCCATTATCGTGGAAAAGGTCAAGACTGCTTTATTTGTGATGTCGCTAACATCTCTCAGGATATCCGCATCAGTTTGATTCAGTATATATATGTTGCCTTGAAAATCTTTATTGTTTAACTTATGGTATAGCGCAGTGCATCTTTCGGAATACCACGACATGTTGAAGAAAATATGATTGTAGTACAAGCTTTCAGTGTCTACGAGCTGGATTCCTTGCGTTGGTACGGTTAGCATTCCGCTCAGTTTCCCAATATAGACGTCATTTATATTGATGATGTATAGGCAATAGAATAACAGCAACATTCTCAAGCCAATTCTACTAGGCAATCGTCGCATACCACCTCCGATACTGAGACTGAAATTATCCAGTAATACGTGTCCGATTTCCAAAGTAGACCCGTACCATTTCAAAAACATGCAATAAGTTAAAGATACGAACATGAACAACGAGATATAAATCATCCAAACTTTAAAATCGAACGCTTTTAAAAGCCTTCTATAGATCCTGGTTGGTGGTGGTTTTGGTATGATAAACACGGACTTATCCTGAAAGAACATTGGACCGAATTCGATCCCATCAGTTGAGTTCATGAATAATTGGCCAATCAACACATCCGTTCTGTCATCTATTAAATATTTCGTAGCTTTAAATACGGAACCGTTATTAACGAATTCACTTTGGAATTCCGGATCGAAATGATAATCGACGTTGACCTTCGAAATGTATTCGAAAGTATTGAATAAATTTATCAGTAGACCGGGATCCTTTGCTTGAGAAGTGTTACCAACAAAAGGATACGCTTGTAACCAAGTTACTGTCAAAGTACAGCCAGAAGTTGAGGTTGGTATCTTCTTATTTTGAATTCGATCGACTTTTTCCAGGTTAAAATATCTACCACAAGAATTCTTTGTTGAATAAGGATTCCAAGTGTACACCTCCTTGAAACCATTATCGTTACCAATTATAAAAATGATATCTAAAATACCATTTCTAATTGCAATCTTGATAAGGTTTTCGAAAAAAATTGAGGTAAAGTAATTTTTTTGGATAACCACGAACAATTTGCCTTTGGATTTTAAATCTAAAATGCGCGTAGTAGTTTGGTAATCGATAGCTTGATTAAAGAAGACTAGTAAGTCAAATTTAGCGATCTGGATATATTTTTTATCGAAATATTGAAATGTTCGGTGCGAACCTAGATCAAAGACCATGTATGGGGAATTGGTAAAAGCTCCAATTAGAAAATTATCTGCTCGAATATAATTGGAAAATTTAGCATTTGTTGGTGGTAAAATCTGGCAACATAAGAAAACTATAACAATTCCAGAATACATCATACGAAATCTTCAAGTTTCTATCTTATATTCAGTTAATTCAACTCATTAGTGCACGACGAATCACTTTAATTTTCCGGATGTTTATTACGAGCCAATTTTCTTTTGTTTCCATCTATTTGTTTTCCCAGCGCTCAATCTGAAAGGAAAATAAATGAAACGCGAATGCAATTACGCCGCCTATGATTCATACTCACATAAAACGTTCGTTCGCAAAAATAGTTTTATCTGAAATTGCGTTTTATCTGCGACGTCTGAAATTCGGCAAGGCCGAAAGTGACCGAGACGGAGTCGCTCTAGATTTACAGCGTGGCCGCCTTGATGGTACTAAATTAAACAACGCCCGCATCATTCGGTCATCTACGCTTCTAAGTTCTTTTTTCCGTCGTTATTGATTGCCTTGAATTTTATTACTTCGTATACGCTGTTTTATTACAGTTCCTCATCAGACATAACAATTGAATAACGGGCTGAAATTGATGATGTTCGTCATAAATTGAAATGATTTCTAACGTTTTATGGAGGAATAGAGTACAGCAGGGAGTTAAAGTATCCTAACGATGCACGTTAAGGATTTAAAGTTTTGTTTTTGTTAGGAAAATTATCTATAATGGTGAAATACTTAATATTCTCAAATTAGAGAAGGATTTAGCAATAGTGATTACACTTTTCACGTGTCTTCAAATCTTTAGAAACGAATTCCGTCCACATTAGTTCGCTTGTGGCAATTTTTAGTATTAAAATCGTATTCGGTATAATTGGAAATATCATTTGCTCAGCCCCGAATCAAATCTAGGATGAGCGAAATTTTGACGAATTTTCGAAGGGGTACGACAAAGAATTAAAGTATATCAAAGATGTAGCGAGGTACAATGGTTTCTCTTCTATGGATGTCGACCGTATTTTAAGGAAGGTCCAATACAAACAACACATCAGAAATTCCACGACTTTGACATCAACAAACACCGGTAATAAGAAATTTATAACTCTTCCTTTTCACCCAACAGTAAAAGGGTTAAGTAAAATTTTTCGACAACTAAATATGAACGTGTCTTTTGTGTCAAAAAACAACTTAAAGAATCTCTTAGGGAATCCCAAAGATAAACCGGAGATGATAAAAAGGTCTGGAATATACCAAATCGCATGTAATGATTGTGAGAAAGTTTATATTGGACAAACAAAAAGGAGTATCGAAACGAGGTTCAAAGAACATATTAGACACTATCGTTTCGACAAACCTGAACTATCAAGCGTAGCAGAGCATATGGTAAAATCCGGACATAAGATTGATTTAAAAAATCTGACACTACTTAAAAGCGTGAACTCGTATAGAGAATTAGACGCGTACGAAACGGTATATATGAAAAAGAACGGAAACTTATTGAACAGAGAACCACCCCCAATTGCACACTCGAGTTTGATGGATTTATTACCATAGGCCCTGTTAAAGATACGGTTCGCTTTCGGTCCATCCTTTCCCGGAAAAGGCATGAGGCCATCTAGTAAATTGTAAATAGTCATATGGTTTAGAAATTTTAAAGCGTGCGTAGAAAATAATTTGCATGTATGATACAGTTTTTACTTTCAGTCGGTAACACGGTCGACAATGAGAGCCCACGTGCTCTCGAAACGCTGCGTTCCGCCTAATTAATTAATTTGTGCGAGTGGAGTTTACTGCTATACCTGTGAATTGTACATCCACACAGTCCTTGCAATCGTCATTTATTATATTGCTTATAAATTTGTAACAAAAGAAAGGAAACTAGAGTACCAAAGCGAAATTTCGTTTGGAAAACCATGGCTTGCTATTTTATTTAATATACTCGAGCTCATCAGCGCACCAATACCATCAAATCAAACGAAATCTTCCACCTTCCTCCCTCGACTTTAATAAGCGAAAATTGGATCACGAAATAACGTATATGATCGAATTATTTTATCGTACGTCTTCATCAGGCTCCTCCGCTCGGGTAACCGGGTCTCGTAGGCATCCGAAAACGGGCCGCCAAGTCAAAATTGTTACGTCAAGCTTAATAAATTGAATCCGACATATTTACTTTGCTATCTCGCGAGGCCGACGGAGCAGCGGAGGGAGGGGGGGATGATATCGTCAGGATTACATGAGGGAGAACAAGAGTAAGGAAAGGAGTTCTTAAAGTGGGCGGACGCTAATAGGAATTGATTTTTGTAATTAGACGGTTTTCCTTCACGCGAAAGGGTTGCCGGCAACGTAATGAAATTTACCCGATATTGTAATTTTGGAAGGGATAAATTTTCTTTCAAGTATTTTAAGGGTGCGTGTAGAATTTGTGCGAAAGTGGGGGAGAAATGTGAGATTGCGTCAAGATACGTCAGTTCGTCACCATTTCAA
This sequence comes from Trypoxylus dichotomus, assembly GCA_023509865.1. Classification (NCBI taxonomy): domain Eukaryota; kingdom Metazoa; phylum Arthropoda; class Insecta; order Coleoptera; family Scarabaeidae; genus Trypoxylus; species Trypoxylus dichotomus. Next base: position 2,772,139 of record CM042079.1, read on the forward strand.
ACAACCAAGCTTTTTGGGACCTAACATCGCTCTTTGATGGTATTAAGGTACATAATGTAGACGTAATTAAGCCACTAACAAATATCGGCTTGACTATCAATTAAAACAAGCTACATGAAACTAAGAGACTTAAAAAAACGATTAGAAAATTTTAAATTCACAATTATATTAATTTTCTTTTGAATTTATCATAAATAATTTCGTATAGACACAACTATATATAATAAATAATACCTCATTTCACCTGATACAACATAAACTAGCAGCTTATCATTCCACCATGACGAAAATTATGAAAAAAGAAATAACCTGATAACACAGATAGCATTCAACAATGGCTACAACTAAGTCTACAGGAATGAGTAGACACCCATTGGCGGCAATGATATATTTCGAAGGCGGTAGGACAAACCCGAAGTCAAAACGCATACACATATGGTTAGTATGTGTATGAATGCTGGATTAGATTAATGATGACGAATCTACAGCGTTCTCTGCTGTATTTGACGAGTGTTAATGGATTTCTTAACCGATTTCCGACGTTAGAATACATTGGCACTATTATTAAATGTACTGTTTGCAATATCGACATTTTACCGTACAGTGTTTTTGTGTGCAAAAGACTTTGCCAATAACCGTCAGCGTTAGTTCATGAGTACCATCGCGTAAGCGAGAAAAGTTGCTTTTTCTTTGGAGCTCTTGAGGTTTTTTTGCCCGTATGATGTGGTAACAGCTTCTTAAATAGTGCTGATTCATCAATATTGTATATCTGGTTAGGTAATGACTTAAGCTCGTTCGCTTTTTCCGTATATTTTTTTCAGAAAAGGCCACCGTAGGATGGCTTGACAGCTTTACCCCCCTAACTTTTACGCTGCGAATACCACGTCTTCCTTTAAATCGGTTAGGCCACCCCTTATTTGCAATAAACTTGTTATCATTGTAATGTTTGGCATAAATCTGTATAGGTTTTTCCTTTAGAACAGTAGTGGTTACGTTCGCGCGTCTTTCACTTTGTGACAAGAACAACTCACGAGGGCGACCTGAAATGTTTCCGGAATCGGCAAGAGATGGCGCACAAAGGTTGAAGTGGATTAGTCGGCAAGGGCAACCTATTTCACACGTCTACTCTCAATAGCTGTTATTTAAGAGGCGGTTTCGCAAAAATGGATAAAATCGAATTTCGTGCAGTGATAAAACACTTCTGGTTGGCTAGGAAAATGGCCACGGAAATTTGAAATATTTTCATAGAGGCCCATGGCGGATGTACTTCATCATTTTCGACCATCAGCTTCTGGGCGAGCGAGTTCAAACGTAGCCGCACAAGAATAAGTGACGGACCACGTCTAAAAACCGCTAACAACGACGAAATGGTCGATAAAATTCATGATGTCGTGTTAGTCGATCGCCGATTGAAGCTGAAAGAGATAGCAGAGACAACAGGCATCAAATAAGAATGCGTTGGCCATATCCTGGATGAAATTTTGGATATAGAAAGCTGTCGGCGCGATGGGTATCGCGTTTGCCCACACCTGAGCAAAAATGAAATCGGGTGACCGTTTCGGTAGAGTGTCTGGCCAGGATCCAACGCAATTCAAGAGATTTCTTCATGCGTTTCGTAACCGTGGACGTGATTTGAAACCACCACTATAACACATGGGCTGAAAAGTCTCGGGCCTAACACATAGATGATGCTAGTTTTATTGCAGTCACCTTTCTCTCAGTTAGTACTAACCTTCAAAAGACAGCTGTTAAAATTTCATGATATTCTATTCATCAGTTTGTGAGTTATTGTGCTAAGAGTCACGCTACTTTTGTTATTTTCAAAACAATGGATCAAAAACAATTTCGTGTTTTAATTTTACGCTCCTTCTTGATGGGAAAAAATACCGTTCAAGCGAAGCAATGGCTTGAAAAGTATTACGGGGACTCCGCTCCATCAGAAACAACAATAAAACGTTGGTTTGCTGACTTCAAACGTGGTCGTAGAGACACCGATGATGCAGAACGCAGTGGACGTCCAAATGAGGCGGTAACACCAGAAAACATCAAAAAAATCCACAAAATCGTTTTGAATGATCGAATAGTGAAGTTGTGTGAGTTAGCTGACATCGTAAATGTATCAAAAGAGCGTATTGGCTTTATATTGCATGAGCATTTGACTATGAGAAAGCTCTGTTCAAAGTGGGTGCCGCGTTTGCTCACTGTTGACCAAAAACAAGAACGTGTTGATGATTCTGAGCAGTGTTTGGCCATGTTTAAACGTAACAAACCGGAATTTTTGCGTCGATATGTGACAATGGATGAAACATGGATCCATCACTTCACTCCGGAATCAAAACGATCGTCATCTGAGTGGACAGCAACTGGTGAACCTCGTCCAAAGCGCTCGAACGCAAAACAATCGGCTGGAAAGGTTATGGCCTCGGTATTTTGGGATGTGCGTGGTGTAATATTCATCGACTATCTTGAGAAAGGAAATACCATCAACAATGAATATTATATAGCGTTATTGGAGCGTTTGAAGGCCGAAATTGCAAAGAAACGACCGCATATGGCAAAGAAAAAAATTTGTTTCATCAAGACAACGCACCGTGTCACAAGTCAATCAAAACAATGGCAAAACTACATGAATTGAACTTCGAATTGCTCCCACATCCCCCGTATTCGCCAGATTTGACTCCCAGCGACTACTGGCTGTTCGCAGATCTCAAAAAATGCTCGCCGGTAAGAAATTTCGCACGAATGAAGAGGTTATCGCTGAAACTGAGGACTATTTTGAGGCAAAAGATAAATCGTTCTACAAAAGTGGTATTGAAATGTTAGAGCGGCGCTGGAATGATTGGGTTGCTCTTGATGGAGATTACGTTGATGAATAAAGCTAATTTTGAACCAAAAAAAAACATGTTTTCTTTGTTAGGCCCGGGACTTTTCAGCCCATGTGTTAGAATCAATAGATAGCAACATATCAATATCTGCTTCTAACAAAAAAAGAATTGGATGAATTTTGTTGTAATGGAATAGAATTTTTTGGTCACTACGTGACAGAAGACCTTCAACTTCAGCCTTTTACATGTACATACACATATTTGCTTAACCGTGTAATAATCGGACAAAAATAAAAGCGTTCTAAAAGCGACGATCCCGATGATGACACAAAAACAATATACCCGTGAAAACATCAAAACGACAAACGTTAAAACAAACGCTGAAACAAACACGCACCATTCTAAAACTGCATACATGGTTTCACCCAAATCGCTCTTCGAAAACAATAATCTTTTTCGGAAAACCTCCCACTACGCCTTCGCGACAAGGTTACGCGATTTAACTTTACGGTGATACGGTGTATAAATTCAAAACAAAGGTGATGAACGAACTCACTCATAACAGAGAGAGTACACGGTCATCGATTCTGATTCATGAGCATAACGCAGCTAGGGCCACCGGTTCTACTACTTGCTGTTGGGTGGTTATTCTTCGACGGACGAAGAAGAGGTAGTGATCGTCGGAATACCAACGTATCTGTGCTCTAAAGTGCTATAATACGCCGGGAGATAATAATAAGAGTCGTAAACTGGTATAACTCGATTTGGCCCTGTTTTTGATTGTCGCCGTTTTCTTTTATTTTAATTCACGTTGATGTGGTCCTTATAAGAGAATTGCAGTTCATAATTTTGGGGTGTTTAGAAGTGATAGAAGGATGAAACTACGAAAGGTGAGTGATTGTTTGTTAATAAATTTAAACCATTGTTTCTGCCATTTATAGAGGGCAGCATATTCTTTTTAGATTATTTCTATTTCAAAAAACCATCAAAGAAACAGTTTATAGACGTCTTTGTGAAAGGATTATATTTGTCACTCTTAAAAGAGTAGGCTTATTATTATAATGTTACTTCTGTGCAGTGTATTCTTTATCCATACGAGTAACATTGCATTTTACCTGTTACGCAAGCAATATTACTTTTAGTTACTTATAAAATCCTGTAATAATTTGCATCTCGCTGTATATTACAATACACTAACACTTTACCAGGTGTAGAAGTATGGAATGAGTTCTCTTTTTCTTTCTAAAAATAAAATCCGGAAGAATGATAAAAAGTGCTTGATTCCAAGTATGCCCTTCGTCAGTTATACATTTTTCCCCTCTTTTTGGGCAATTTGTGAATACCATGCCAGTAAAAATCTTTCCCTTTCGCTGCGAACCATTCATCGAGCCATTTCTTCATATCTTCGTGCGAACTAGAGCGTTGATCAGCAAGTGGGTGGTCCATCGATGCAAACAAGTGGTAATCGGAGGGAGTCAAGTCTGGTGAATAAGCCGGATGGGATAGAACTTCCTAGCTGAGTGCCTTCAACGTGTCGCAAGCATTGTTATGAAGAAAAATGACTTTCCGTTGCCTCTTTCTGTATTCTAGTCTTTTATCGAGCAGCGAACGGTTCAAATTCGTCAATTTTTGTTGGTAACGTTTAATATTAACCGTTTTCCCAGGTTTTAACAGCTCATAATAGACTACGCCCCTCTTGTCTCACCAAACGTAGTGCATTGTCTTTCTACGAAAGCGATTCGGTCTTGCAGTCAATGTGGATGATACGCCTGGGTCTACCGGTGATTTTTTGCCCTTGGGATTTCCAAAATAAATCCCTGGTAACTATACGACGCAAAAACGATTTCCTTGTCTACTGAGCGAGCAAAATATCATATGTACCTTTGTTCTTTTCCATTTGCCTTTTACTCAATGGTTCTGAATCTTTACAATCATATCATAGTCCATTGGAAGCAGCTTCTTGACTAATAGCTTAGCAAACTGTTCTTGCGTTTGCGAACCATCTTCGTTCAACAATGCTTGCAATTCCGCGTCTTAGTTTTTTTTTGCGGTTTTCCACGTTCCTTATCTGCAGCATCGAAGGCGCCACTTTTAAAACGCCAAAATCATCATTCACACATATCTTGCGATGGAGCAAAAATTAATACTGTCAGCGAATGCTCTTTATGCGGTATAAATTTCGACATATCGAACAGAACAACAAAATACTACCACACACTTTTCCAATCTTTCACAAGTATGAAATTTTTATAACATAAACTGTATTGGTACGCCATCTGTATGTCTGAGATCTACATTTCATACCTGCACACCTGGTATTATAGTTTAAGGTTACATTGAGAAATATGTACATTATAAAGAGGTTCAATGAATTCCATTTTCACTAATTCGATCACAACAACCATGTCATATCATCTCTTATGGCAACAGCATTGCTTAATTCCGACCATACATTCTTCCATATTCATTTCTCGGCCAACTCGCTCCTGGAACAAAGAGATGCCGTCAATACCGTCCATGACATTGTAGTATTTAAAAAGTTGTATAGTAAATGTATCTTCTATATCAGTTTTATCAATCGGCTGCCAGAATGTCTGTCGAAGTAAATTTTGAATTTGATGTTATATCTCAATCCATTGGTTATAGTTGGCTAAAAATGCGTTGGATTCTAAGTTGGAGAAACCAATCCTGAAATGTTAATAGTAAACCAAAAATTTGATTGGACTTCCAAATTACTAGTAAAGATAATTTTGAAGTCTTAAGGATTTGGAATGATGAACAAGCAATGGTTTTAATTTAAAGTGTCCATTAACGTTACCAACCAATAGAAATATTAAACGACCTTTTGCTGCTTTAAATCCTGGTGCTCACTTTTCTTCACGGCGTTCTCTTCTAAAAGAAACCCGCATTAACAACACTGGAATCTAATTCAGGAGGTTAATTCCCTCTAGCAATGATTTCTCTTCATATCGTTGGAAATGTAACAGCCGCCTTTGTATTTTCTTTTACCGCTTCTGTAGTAATCTGTATAATAGAAAGATTGTTTCTATTTCTAAATCGATAGAACCACTCTCTACTAGCTACGAAATTTTCATTCTGAATATGGTTAGAAATAGTCTTCGCTTTTTCTATTATATTTGCTCCAGTTAACGGTATATGCCGTTTAACTTCATCTTCAATCCAGATGGAAAGATGGTTCTTTCATTTCTTCAATTAATATCATTTGTTATCCGATGCTGTCTAGGTTATATGAAAATGTCCAAGATATGGAAAAAAACTGTGGCCCAATGTGGATGAAGTTCTCGAAACAGATAATGAAAATTCACAGGTACAGCGTTCCGCATAATTAATTAATTTGTGTGAGTGGAGTTTACTGCTATACCTGTGAATTGTACATCCACACAGTCCTTGCAATCGTCATTAGACAATGAAAATGATGAGAATACTATTCCATAGATTATTAGGTATAGTCAGGATATTCACGATACTAAAGAGATTAGCAATATTGATATAACCAACAATGAAATTTCTCAGTGACTTGTGAGAAGCAATGGAGACATTTTAACTACAGATGAAGAAATAATTTCATCATTAAGAGTGGACCAAACAAGCAATAACGATGAAGATGAGGAAGAACGTTTTACAATCCATTTCACCCCCACAATTTCTTTGAGGTTTGAGTTTCGTTGAAAATACGTTGTTTTCTTTTTAATGACGTATCAATGCAAACTTCTCAAGATGATATCAAATTTATGAGTAGTAGTGTATATGGAAGGATTGCCTGAGTAACGAATGTAAGGAACTCTATCTAACGAATAAATTTATTTAAAAATTCGTTAATTATATAATTTAATTAACTGCGAACCTTGACTTAAAGAAAATATAAGACGTAAATAGAATAATAAATTATCACATATTAATGAACAAGAATACCATGTTAGAATTGTTTTCATTTTCGTATCTACAGCAAAGTAATGACGAAATTCCGTCCGAACTCTATCGCAATTCACTGATTCATCCAGGTCTATTACCATAATTAGTGGCCGCCGAGCTGTTATAGCAACGGAAACACTAATATCTCTAGTTAGCATTCGCTACATATGACATTAGTCTGTCAGGTTGGCAACACAATGCCCAGGACGCTGTGTACGCAACACCACGATTGCCAACGATGTGTAACGCGAAGGGATTATTATCTCGGTATACTACATAATGATGAGCAGCTGAATAATAAAAAAAAGAACAACCGACGGAATGTAGAGAGCCAACGACCTCAAAAAATTATAATTTACGAAATATTTATCTAATGATGATGTTGCAAATTTCACCTAGTATATACATGTAAGTGGACGAATTCTTTTTTTGTTTGTTTGTTAAACTAGATGCGCTAGTTTAAAGTTGATCGAAATATTTTAATGAGTTTTGAGTACGGAAGGTATACAGAGTGTTTTGAGAGAAATGTTACATATAGTAATAATAATAATTTACTTATTAAGTAATTATTAAGGCATATATGTAAAATATTGTATAAAGACAATACATTTACAATTACCATATAGATTGCCGAACGAATATGAAAAAATTTTTTTGAGCTAACACTAAAATGACTGATGAAAAATTGACAAACGCTAAGGGGAAGAGACCAGACAAAGAAAAAATCTGAATCAATGACAAATTTAATTGGGTCAACGTTGATGTCACAAAGATAAGAGATCCTGCTCAAGTTTGTACACATTTGAAATACTGGAGACCTTATGGGGACATTTGCCTTAGCACGACCAAAATAGAAAACAAATGACGACTTGAAGTCAGTTTTGGGAATAGACAAATGTACTTACTTAAGAATCAGGGACAGTCAACTACAGTAATGGAAAAGATCCTTCCCACGGAAAATAGAGATACTTTAGGAATCTTCTCAGCACTACCTCAGTGGAATTTATGTATTTTTCATAGATAAGAAACAAGACCAACTCTAATCACGATCGAATGAGTGAAACAAATAATGAAAGCAGAGTCCGCATACTCTGGAGGTCCTTGCAATTATATAACCAATGTACCACGGTGTAGTTTTATTTCTTTTAGATTTTTCTGATCCTTTACCAATTTCGTCCATATTTTACCCCATCTTTCTAACATTTTCGCTATAACTTTGTTCCAAGTCTATCCTGGACTTTCTCTTTTCTTATTTTTTGCAATATTTGCTTCCCAAATTCTTCTAGGTTATCTCTTATTATCGATTATTTCCAGATACCCCCACCTTCCCAGTTGTTTCTGCTCAATAAATTCCAGTACTGAATTGATTTCTAAATCTTTCCTTATGTTGATGTTTTTTAAATCTCTAGCATTTTGCGACCCATCTAATTCTTCTCAGATACTTCATTACTATGGATTGTACCTTACTTCCTTGTTTTTGGTTTGGTATCCACTCGTTAATATCGATCGATAAATAGATGTATATACTGTTCATTTTTTTTTAATCCTATGTCCATTATACCTTGCGGTGTCGGACTATTTATTTCTTATTTTTATCTTCCACAGGTTCCTGTTCTGAGCCAGTTCAATCCATCCTATACTTTTCTCTTTTCCAATGTTCTATACACCTGCTCCTTCCAGGTGTTTCGGGATCTACCTATTCTGTTTTTGCCCTCTGATTTAGCTTCAAATATCCTGTTTGTGATTCGATCTTCTTCCATTCTGTGTAGATGTCCAAGCCATCCCAGTTGCCTCTCTTCTATGATTATTTCTACTGGTTTGATACCCAGACTATTAGTGATTGTCGTGTTTCTGATTCTGTCTCTTCTAATTATTCCTTCTATTCTTCTTAGGAATCTCATTTCCATGGCCGTAACTCTGCTTTTGATTCTATTCGTGGTTATCCATGACTCACTACCATATGTTAATGTTGGTCTGACCACTCTTTTATACACCACTGTCATTATTTTTTTTGGTATTTGTTTTTTATTCAGAAACGAATTTCTCAATATGTTATATATTTTTCCGGATTTCTTTATCCTCTCATTTGCCTCTTTCTCTATTCTCTCATTGTCTTCAATGATTGTTCCTAAGTAGTTGTAACTTTTAACTTGTTCCAATGCTTTTACCCCGATTTTGATGCTATGTTTTCTTTCTTCTGCTGCTATTATCATTGTGTTTGTTTTCCTCGTGTTTATCTTCATGTTTATCTTTGTTAGTTCTTCTTGGTATATCTTCAAGTTTTGCTGTAATGTCTCTTCCGAGTGTGCTATCAGTACCATATCATCTGCAAACATTAGTTCCTGTACGTTAATTGCATTCATTTTCCAGTTTCCTACTTTCATATTTTTTCCTTTTTGTTTAGCTTTTTTAACAGCGTCGTCTATTAATATAGAGAATAACAATGGACTCAATACGCATCCCTGTTTTAATCCAATTTGCGATTCAAACTCAGCTGATTCTGCATTGGAAGTTCTCACATTATTCTTATTGCTTTTATACAATGCCTTAATCATCTCTATCATTCCTTTCTCTAAACCTCTCCTTTCCAAGCTCTGCCATACATCTTCTCTTCTTACCCTATCAAAAGCTTTTTTAAGATCTATAAAACATATATGTATTTCCTTTCCTTTCCCTATTAGTTTTTCTCCTAATTGTCTGATTACAAATATTAAATCCTGGGTGCTTCTTCCTTTTCTAAATCCATATTGAGTATCTTCTAGTGCTGTTTCCAGTTTCTCTCGGAGTATTTTTTCTAGTATTAATAAATCCATCTATTTTATAACATCGAGATACTATCTGATTGTGAGTTATGTGATCAGAAAACGACAACGTGGTATCAAGGAATACCTCCAAATCCTTGAATGGAATTCATACATGCAGTGGTGTTCCTTCAACGTTATAATGTAATACTTTATTGATTTAATGCACTTCAGTGAAATGCATAAAAATATGCGGGATTTAAGATATTTTCCATGATATGGTGTCCATTTACTAGTGTCGCACTAGCGATAGAAGCAAACAACTTCTTGAACATAACCATTTATCTTTTCTTTCTGATATGTAAAAGTTCGCGCCATATATTTAAAGTACGTGACATAGTATAGACGGTTGGTAGTGAAACTCTTCAGTTGATAAACAGTAGAAAAGAGAAGAAAAAGGTGAAATATCTGTTTTATGCATCAGAATATTGTGTATAGTATGAAAAACACCATTTTGACTAATTCTTTTATTGGGCTCTGTATTCGAAGAGAATAAATCCTTACTAGGGTTATTAATAAAATTGATATCTTCCATTTTTATTTGAACATTTTGATGATACGATTTAGACCATTAAATGATTTAATAAAATAAAAATAAATCAGAAGTTGTCATTTTAAACTTTGTCGATGACGTTTCCACTTAAAAACGAAATCCCTACTTTTGGTTGTAATATTGATGCATATGTCTACAAAACAAAATTCACTTATTCCATGAGCATTTCTTCGAAAAACAAATTGTTCCCAATTTAATGACTTCACGCCGTTATTTTGGCGTGTACAGAATATATAAATTATTCACGATATTTCACGGTTTATTTTTCAGCTTACGGCTATTTAATTCAACATTCATTTCGTAATTATATAACGCAAACTTCATAGCTTAAAAGTTCTGCGCGTATACGTATATATAGTGATCAAAATCGTAGATTTGGAAATGCTCAAATAAATAAATAAATGAACTCGAATTAAAAGCGAAAATATCCATTTGCACAAATTATCAAACCGACCACCCCGTTCCTTCCCATCCACTCTACTGCATTCATTCGCCACTCCTAATTTGTGACGATTTAATTAATTTATCTAGTTATATCGGGTAGAATGGGGTTATGCAACTGATTTATTTAAATATTTAACGCAAATGCGTATGTGAAAAATTGATTACGTATATATAGGATGTCCGAAATTATTAGCTCTCAGTCGCTATTGAGAATAGTTGGAAAAATTAGAGGAATTTAATAGACATAAGGGTTATAAGGACGGTGTGATTGTATAATTCACAGATATCGCAGCAAATTTCATACTACACAAATTAATAATTTATTTCGAATGTAGCGTTTCAAGAGCACACTGACTCTCATTGTCGGTAACTCGATTAAATTATTTGTAATACCTGTGAATTTGTTGGAGTTTCCCTTACGGATTAGTATGTTGAAGACAGATTTCACTGCAGGAAGCAGACAGCTCCATATTGGGACAAAATTGAGTTGTATATAGAATTTGAGTTTACTTTGGAGACATCGAACTATAACATAGCTTACATGATAATAAACTAACTGTTTCCGGAATTGGATCGTGTCATGACAAAACTTAAGAGAATAAAATAAAGTAAAAGTGAAGGTGAAATCAAAAGAACTTCTGACGATATCACATCCTTGTTCTAAGGTTGTGCCTGTATGCAAGGCTAAGTTAAAAGTTTTATATGACTTGTTACGTAGCCATTAACTTTCTTAGTTGCGCAAACAATATTATCAAAATATTTCGGGCTTGAATGCATCAAATAAACGTTCAATTCTTATTATATATTTAACTAATTAATAGTCTCATCTTCTTCGAAATAGTTCTTTTGATTTGTGCTTTCGTTCTTCTTTAGCTGACTTTTTGCATAACTGCGTATGACAACAACTTTCATATTAATTTGGGAAATATTATCCACGCTCATAATTGTAAAGATTTCACTATTCAATCTTAATCAATTGTAAAAATAACTGGATGGTCCACTACAAATTTTAAACATTTGCGCTTCAGATAAAGGGTTATCTCTGGCCCCAGATTATTTTCTTTGACGTTCTAAAAATGTTCCTTTTGAAGAAGCCAAAACGATTAGAACATCTAACATAACACATGGGCTTGAAAAGTCCCGGGTGTAACACATACATAGATGACGCTAGTTTTATTGCAGTCACCTTTCTCTCAGTTAGTACTAACCTTCAAAAGACAGCTGTTAAAATTTCATGATATTCTATTCATTAGTTTGTGAGTTATTGTGCTAAGAGTCACGCTACTTTTGTTATTTTTAAAACAATGGATCAAAAACAATTTCGTGTTTTAATTTTACACTGCCTCTTGATGGGAAAAAATACCGTTCAAGCGAAGCAATGGCTTGAAAAGTGTTATGGGGACTCCGCTCCATCAGAAACAACAATAAAACGTTGGTTTGCTGACCTCAAACGTGGTCGTAGAGATACCAATGATGCAGAAGGCAGTGGACGTCCAAATGAGGCGGTAACACTAGAAAACATCAAAAAAATTGACAAAATCGTTTTGAATGATCGAAAAGTGAAGTTGCGTGAGTTAGCTGACATCGTAAAGATATCAAAAGAACGTATTGGCTTTATATTGCATGAGCATTTCACTATGAGAAAGCTCTGTTCAAAGTGGGTGCCGCGTTTGCTCACTGTTGACCAAAAACAAGAACGTGTTGATGATTCTGAGCAGTGTTTGGCCATGTTTAAACGCAACAAACCGGAATTTTTGTATCGATATGTGACAATGGATGAAACATGGATCCATCACTTCACTTCGGAATCAAAACGATCGTGATCTGAGTGGACAGCAACTGGTGAACCTCGTCCAACGCGTCCGAAAGCACAACAATCGGCTGGAAAGGTTATGGCCTCGGTATTTTGGGATGTGCGTGGTGTAATATTCATCGACTATCTTGAGAAAGGAAATACCATCAACAGTGAATATTATATAGCGTTATTGGAGCGTTTGAAGGCCGAAATTGTAAAGAAACGACCGCATATGGCAAAGAAAAAAAAATTGTTTCATCAAGACAACGCATCGTGTCACAAGTCAATCAAAACAATGGCAAAACTACATGAATTGAACTTCGAATTGCTCCCACATCCACCGTATTCGCCAGATTTGGCTCCCAGCGACTACTGGCTGTTCGCAGACCTCAAAAAAATGCTCGCCGGTAAGAGATTTCGCACGAATGAAGAGGTTATCGCTGAAACTGAGGCCTATTTTGAGGCAAAAGATAAATCGTTCTACAAAAGTGGTATTGAAATGTTAGAGCGGCGCTGGAATGATTTCGTTGCTCTTGATGGACATTACATTGATGAATAAAGCTAATTTTGAACCAAAAAAAAACGTGTTTTCTTTGTTAGGCCCGGGACTTTTCAGCACATGTGTTATTTCTCATTTTCTTATAAAGGACAATCGCTTCCAGTATCAACATTCCTGTGTTTTCTTTCCGGTTTTAGTGAAGTGATTTAAATATGCAAAATTCCTCTGCCTGAGTATTAAATTTAAAATGTGCCTTTTAGTGTCCTTTGCCTTAAAACTTCTTTTTTTTTGCTCCTGTACGATTTTGTTGAAAGTGTGAAAAGTGTGTTATTTCCTAAAAACAGTAAGGTCAAGAATTTTTCTTTGTCCATGGTTTTGACGTAATACAATGTTCAATATCTTCTGACGCAGTTTTGTTCATCATTTTACCAAATCTTATGATTCTCTTATCTATATTTTTTATTTGTTGGTCAATTTGCTTAGGAGATGCATTTTCACCATTAGTCAAATTAGCGGTATTTTCGAGTCTGAAAAACTAGACTCCAAATCTGAAGTAGGTTCTGGAATACACCCTGAAGATTCTGAATCTGATTTTACTGCATGCATCATCAGTACAAGGTTCTAGCATACACTCTCTAAATTCGAAAGTGAGGTCTAAGTTCAAAGAGCTTTGCTTTTGTAGGTGCGACAAGAGAGTCAAATGATTTTTCTGTATATTTTAACTCGGAACTCGGTATACATTCTAGAGCTTCACAAGTACCGTGTGAATTTGAAGCGTAATTATATGATGTAATAGGATATTCATCATTATCGCACGAGTGTAAATTATCTGCAGTCTTTATTATCTGTTCTGGAGATTCGACAAAATGATAATCTGTATTTGATGCAGTGTTTTGCTCTAAATTGGATAAATACCGTAACAAAGTTAAGCCACTCGGCACGAAAAAAACAAAGAATATTTTAATTTTTAATCACTCTTCGTTTCAAATAATTTGTTTACGTCAATTATAATTTAGTTTCCCTTAAAATTACTTCCACGATGAACACTATTTTTTTCTAAATTTGTATCCAACGCTAACTTTTAAAAAATGTATCAGAACAAAGACGACGAAACATTTGTTCTCTCATTTGTCTCTATTTTGTTATCAATGATCAAATAGTGCCAACACCGCAGGACTAAACGTCTACATTACACACTTCCGATTGAGTCGGCCGATACTTGTTGGAAATCCATATTGAAGAATGTATCGAAGAAGTAAAACTCAATTTACAAAATTTTCAATATATTTATTAACATACTGTTAATACTGTTGATAAATATATTGGAAATTTTGTAAGTTGTATATTGTATACGCTAAGCTTTGGGAAACTATGTTTCTATGTAGAGGGTTTAACAACTAGCCATTCCTATGGTAGTACATGGTGCTTATAGGTATATACAGCTGTGGCCATATGTATTCGCCACTCTCGTTTTGAACGTGTTACACGAATATTATTGTATTTCTAAGAAGCAGGGTCGATGACGAACTTAACTAGGTACCTGGTAATGAGGGTTTAATGGTTTATTGTAGGCTATTCTGAGTAAATTAGAAAATAGACGTAAAATTGTAATTTCTGAATATTTCTTCAGTCTTTCTTAAAAGTTGTAAGAGTAAGATTGAGCTAGTTAGAGTGAAGATATTGTGTCTGTGATTTTGTCTGTGTAATAAGATAGTATACAGTAAAAAGTAATGCGGAAAACACGCGAATTGAGGGAGGTAGAGCGAGGACAAATTGTGGTGTTAGAAAGGCAAGGGTTGTCGGTGTCTGCTATTGCCCGACAAGTGAAATGTGCGCGATCGACAGTTAGAATGACGTTAACACGATACAAAGGGAGTGGATTTTTGACAAACAAACCGAAAACTGGTCGAAAAAGGAAGACAACTAGCAGAGATGAGCGAGTCTTAGAGCGGATGTCTTTGCGAGACCGGAAAAAAAGTTCTAAACAGCTTTCCAGTGAGCTTTCCCGGCTACATAATGTTGCTATTTCTCCTCGCACGATTAGAAGACGCCTTTGTGAATTAAATTTAGGTGGATACAAAGCTCGACATAAACCACGGTTGTCTCCGCAACAAAAGAAAAAGAGACTGCTGTGGGCTAAAAGTCACCGCGACTGGACCATTGACAAATGGTTATGTGGACGGATGAGTCAAATATTGAGGTAAGTAATACATAATTATTGTATTTGCGGTATTCTGTATTCAATTCCTGGTATCTACAGCGCTTTTATTCTTTTTAATGGGTTCCAAAATGTAACAGTATTCATGTTTCTGTTGGTAGCTTTGTGGTAAACTGGACCTCAGTACGTGCGACGCAGGCGAGGAGAAGCCTTCCATCCAAACTGTATCATCCCGACTGTCAGGTTTGGGGGTGGTAGCATAATGGTTTGGGGTTCCATGAGTGCAAAAGGCGTCGGAGAACTGTTAGTCTGCGAGGGCCGAATGAACAGTCGGACGTACATCGACATGGTGGAAGAAGTTCTGGAACCGTGTGCGTTAAAATTACTCGATAATGATGAGCGAGAGTATTACTTCCAACAAGATAATGCACCGTGCCATAAATCTCGCGAAGTAATGCGCTGGTTCGAGGAAAATAACGTGCGGGTCCTGGAATGGCCGGCACAATCCCCGGACTTATCGCCAATTGACCATTTATTATACATTCTAAAGCGAAATGTAGCTAAATGTAGCTAAATACTCATCTACCACAGAGCAATGCTTAAAAACAAAAACATTCGAAGAGTGGAATAAAATCACCCCCGAACAGTGCTACAACTTAGTGAGCAGTATGCCCCGACGAATTCGTGCGGTAATAAAAGCCCAGGGAGGAGCTACCAAATATTAAGCAATATCTGTATATATCTGTACACACTCACAATGAAACATTTTCATCGATCAATTTTCTTTTATTTCTTATATATTCGTCGAAATAAAAAACAAAAAAGGGTGGCGAATACATATGGCCAGAGCTGTATATATACATATTATATATATATATATGGCTGTTTGTAGATAACTAAATTTTGTTATCTAGCGCACCCCAATCTCCAAAAGATGGTTTATTTAATTCCTTCCTCTGAAGTTGTTCTTGGTCCTCCTTTTTTTCCTTCTATTAGCAGGTTTCCATTTCCAAGCCTTTTGTGGTTGTCTGTCCTAATTCATTTTCCTCATATGAGTATACCACAATAGTTGGTTCCTTTCTATTCCGCGTATTAATGATGTGTAAACTTGCATTATTTCTCTTAAAGTATATAGACATACCGTTTCCCCTGTTTCTCCTGAAGAAGCCTCCTACGACGGAGGCGAAACGTCGAGATCTCACCTTTATCTTTTGTTCCTTCTTTTTCACGCCCCCCTTTTTTTCTTTCTTTTTCCTTTTATTTCTTTCTCCTCTTTCCCTTATTTCATTTTTATATATCTCACAGTGACACGGTCCAATTCCGGAAGTAGTTCGTTTATTATATATACATACTGTTCCTCGAGAAGCACCTCCACGGGCGTACATTTCTTTTTCCAATCCCAAGAAGAAGAGAAAAATGAAAAACAAGGGGAAGAGAAACAAGGGAGGGAGAAGGAAAAGAAAAGAGGCGGGATCTCGACGTTTCGTCCCCGACGTAAGAGGCTTCTTCAGAAGATAAGCAGTTTGAACCAAAGTGGCACCATAACTCGACGTGTAAACCACGCTAAAGGCGAAACCACTTTGGAAGAGGGTCATGGTAACACGAAGTGTTAACCACGCTCTAGCGTTATAAGCTTTCTAAACGTGGTGTAATAATTTATCTCCTTCAAATTCTTACCAAGGAAGGAACGTGTAATGAAAAATGTTACATGTTGAAACATCACATAACATCCATTAATTATTACGAAACACCCTATATGTAGAAGACTTAAATATTCTTGTACCGTACCGTATCCAATAGTTTAACCTTGCCTTTAAACCGCATATCCTACCTACACACATTGAACCAACTCGACCTTGTCGAATTCTTCGACAATAAACATTGTTAACAGGTAGAGCATCAAATACACCCATTGTCTCTAACAAAACCTTTTACGATTCTTTTGCAGCTGGAACGATTCAGATTGCACATCTTAATCCTAGCGATTCTAACCTCAATTTCGCACGTGAGGACGACGAACGTGAAAGATATCTTCAATCTGAACCAGGATGGAACACCAAGGTTGCCGCGAGATAGTAAGTACTTCGTCGACAGGTCAGATGGTCAACGCGATATCACGTCAAGTAGATTGTTGAAGCCGGAAGACTCGCCCGAGGCTAGAGATTCGCAAGCAAATACGGGAATAGAAAAGAGATGTAGTCGTTGCGATTCTTATACGGATTATAGGGGAAGTTCCGGTGGCGCCCCGTATTACCGTAGCGACTATACCAGGTATCAAGAGCCTGCTAGATACGATTCTAGAAGGTATTACGAGGATAGATACGACACCTATGATAGGTATGACAATTACGATCCTTATTATGACTCATACTCCGAAAGGGATCGATATCGACGTCCAAGCTATAATACCAGAGATGAATATGATCGATACGAACCTAGAGATAGGTATTATAATAATTATAATTCGGGAAGGGATCGTTACTATGACCGACAGTATGATAGAGGGATTGGTTATGATAATATCGGATATGATAACAGGGGATATGACAGTCGATATGGATCCAAACCGTATGATGAGACGTACCGAGGGACCTCTGGTTGGGACAGCAGCGGAAGGGGTTACTATTCCAATAGGGGTTCCCCCGAAGGTGCTGGAAGATGGGGTACCTACGCTAGCAGTTGGGGTTATGGAAGAGACGATAGGGATCGGGGATATAAGGATTATGGGTAAGTGCTATTCAAACGTATCTTTAAAAATAGTGATGCTATCGTTTTGAAATGTCTTGGGGCGTTTTCTATGAAAATTTTTAATTTCTTTTTCATTTCTTATTTCAAATACAACACGTCGTATATATTGTAATGATATATTATTGACTGTTATATCATTTAAAATATGAATGTTTCTCAATTTTTTTCTTATACTTCTATATTGGATTTTTATTGTTAATGTTGGAGGCGAAGTACAGTTAAGATTCCCTCTTCTTTAATTTATTTATATTTATTCCGTGCAGTTTTCTTTCTGTGTATTAAATTCTACAGATATCTACTTTAGTTGTTATTTTATTATATACGAGGGGAGGTCCAGAAGTTCGTGGAATGGAGGGGATGGAGTGGGGATAGGGGCGCTCGCTAGGTGTCATTCTGATTGGCGACTCATCATTAGTATATAAGTTAAGTTGCAGCCCTATAGCGTCAGTCGTTTACGAATAGTTGCCTGCTAAACAAGTCAATCCGGAAGAAAACTGAAACTATGGAGGAAATTGAACGCCGTGCTGTGATAAAGTTCCTTACAAAGCAAGGAAAGAACGCTCAAACCATATTGAATGAAATGGAAACCGTTTATGGGGAACAGTGCCCTAGTAAATCAATGATTTATAAGTGGCATGGTGTTTTTAAACATGGTCGGGAGTCGATTGAAGACGACTCCCGCTCAGGACGGCCAGTTAAGGCCACTACATCAGACATCGTCGAAAAAGTGCAAAGTATAAGATACCACCATTTTGCGTCTTCTGCATGACCACATAGGTATCACAAAAGTCAGTGCAAGATGGGTACCGAGAATACTCACGCCGCTGCAGAAATAGCAGCGCGTCTGTGCGTCCAAACAATTTTTGCAGCCGTATGGAGACAAACCTGCACAGATTTTGGAGCGGATTGTTACCGGAGATGAAACATGGGTTTATCACTTTGAGCCTGAGTCCAAACAGGAGTCCATGCATCGCATGAAATGAGGACACCACCGCCAAAGAAATTCAAAGTGTCAGAATCGGCTGGAAGGTTGATGGCTACTGTTTTTTGGGATTGTGAGCGGATATTATTGATTGATTACATAGGAAGAGGTAGGAGCATAACTGGAGAATATTACGCAGCGATATTAGAAAAATTAAAGAGGGCCATCAAGGAAAAAAGTCGAGCAAAATGGACCAAGGGTGTCTTGCTCTTGCAAGACAATACGCCGGTTCACAAGAGCAAAGTTGCAATGGCTTCTTTGCACAAGCATGGCTTTCAATCAATAGTCCATCCACCCTACAGTCCAGACCTGGCACCTAGTGATTTTTATTTGTTCCCCAATTTAAATAAGGGCTTACGTGGAAGAAAGTTTTCCGACGACGACGAGGTGAAGGAGGCAATTTTGGCCCATTTTGAGGAGAAAGATAAAAATATTTTTATGATGGTTTAGAAAAATTAATTCATAGATCTAATGAATGTATTGTGCTTAAGGCTGATTATATTGAAAAGGAAAAATAGATTTATTGTTTTATTTTATTTAGAACACTTTCATTCCACGAACTTCTGGACCTCCCCTCGTAAGTATACGTCATAACCAACTATGACTATAAGGTTTCGTGGTTTTCCGTGTATGTATCAGAAAACATAGGGGAACTAAAGAAACATATTCAAATGACAAAACTCTCGAAAATAACGAACTTCTGGACCTCCCCTCGTATATATAGTTTTTCGTAAATATATTTTTATGTTTAATTAAGATTCCTTCCAAATTTGTTTCTAAAAGACGTATAATGTACTGTACTCACACATTTTTATCATATTATTAAAATGTGTATCGTCCCGAAATTAAAACAGACTATCTTCGAAAATTCTCGTACGTCGGATGAATGGCACGCCTGGCAGCTTTACTTGTAAATAATTTCATTCCGTCAAGAATGTGTTTACTGTGTGGCCTATCATATAGGTAATATAATGAGTGTACCCCCGAAAACGACCTGATATAAAATAGCGATTGTGTTAAAGTCACAGATGTCGAAGTTCTCTCTCCAGAGAAAAATTCGTTATTTTTCGAATTAATTATAATATGTGAAATTAAAAATTACATTAGGGACTTCAAATAATAATAAATGAAACATTTTTATATGTATATATATACATTTTGGTTTGTCAATATATATATATATATATTTAGATTCTCACATTTGGCTATTTTAATTATTTAATATTACTTATATTCGAATTTAAAACAAAAAAAAAATTAAATAAAACACCTCTTTTGGCAAATTAAGAGCCCGAGATTTTCCACCACAATATAATGAATTCTTCAGATAACTATTTTAAGAGTAAATCCATCCATATTACATACCATAGATCTAAAGCATATCAACTTTGAAAAATGAATTTTGACTGTTGCAGTTTGCTCTTTCGTAGGTATAAGCCACCTAAATCAGTTTTGAGATATTTATTGACAACAAAACTTTCATACTGGGTGTTCTGAAAATCTAGTCTGAACAGGTTCGCATATCAACAAGAAAAAATTATAATTCTTTTAAATACCACCCTTACCTTTGACTATTTCTACATATTCTATTCGAAACATTTGAAGCGCAATTAACAAAGTAGGCTTTGCTTTCCTTAAGGGAACAAAAACACTGTCAGAATGATATTTCATTTAGATCTGTGTAGATATTTTACATTTGTTTTGTATATACGATTTTCAGTTTAGCGATGATTGTAGTTTAATAAAAATTTGTACGGAACACATAGTTTATTCAACTGTCAGAAAATTGACACATTGTTTTTTTTGAATATCGAACGTATGTTTTATGTATTTAAAAAATATC
The DNA here is from genome assembly GCA_023509865.1 of Trypoxylus dichotomus. Taxonomy (NCBI): domain Eukaryota; kingdom Metazoa; phylum Arthropoda; class Insecta; order Coleoptera; family Scarabaeidae; genus Trypoxylus; species Trypoxylus dichotomus. Next base: position 2,792,720 of record CM042079.1, read on the forward strand.
CTTAAACACATCAATCTGACAAACCATATAATTCTTTTACTTAAACAGAATTTTTAAATAAAGAATTTGACTAAATTTAAATCCCGAAATATTTTTCATTATTATTACTACCCCTATTTAATCATTTGCTGATGGTTCTACAAAAATTATATAGAAAGCGACCTATTCATTTCTAGCAGCAAACTAATCAAAACCAACCAAAGATATTTAGAACAAATTTTTGGCACTACGTAAGTAGGCCATTCATGAAGAAACTCGCTTTTTCCTCATCTCTAACGCTAAAAGCATACAAATCGTTATTTTCCTCAGGGTTCCCTACATATATTTAACATAAGATTAATAGTGCACGTCAACCACCCCTGACACAATGCTATAATTTATTTGTTCTCGACGGTAGTCGTCCAAGTAACGAGTTTTAAGCCTGCAGTAAACAAAAACCGCGACAAAACGGATGTAATTTATTATACACACATACGGTGTAATTATTATACGTTTAGCTTATGTGTGTTTGCACGTATTCTGTTTATTTTATCGCAACATTTCGAGCTGAATTTTACTAAAATTAGATGTGGAAATTCGTATGTATGGAAGAGTAATAATGGATAGTATTATATACCTTGAATTTAAGCATGTTATACTCTATAGTACTACTTACGTCATGAAAGTAATTCAGAGGTTTAATAATCAAATTTGGACAAATTTTAAATAATTTTTTTCGCTGTACAATCGAAAATACTTACAGTATATTAGTGATTAGGTGCTTAACCTTTTCCATACAAATAAACAACATAGACGAAGAGAACTGGGTAGAACATTATGAACAGCTCTGGTGCAAGGCAGATATTGCCAAAACAACAGTACAAAGAGTAGACGTAAAAGGTTTAGATGATATAGATCTAACATAACTGACCGAAACCTATATAGATGGCATCAACACAGAGCTTTGGAAATACGCTTCACCTATACTACACCTAAGACTTCTATTACCTACGTCATGAATAGTGGTGCTTGTTGATATACTTACCTTGAGCGTAGTCCAGATGTACAGTAGAACACGTGAAAACTTGTTACGTTATGGAGGTATTCTTCAGTTTTCTGGTATTCTGTCGTGTAGAAAGTTTGTAATGCTTAGCACTGTTCCTGAGAACCGAAGTAAATGATTGTTATTCACTGGGGTGCGGGAAATTCTATCTAAATACGTGGCAACTGTAGTCGGCTTTCTCTATTGGTATCGTTTAGATTTGTTGGTATTTTAATGGCTTCTTTGTCCAATCTTCTCCAGTAATGCAATGTGATTGCTGATTTCCTGTATTTGTCAAAGTTTAGTCCATACATCGTATTTCTCGAGTATTCTGCTATTGTTGATTTTCCTGTGTATTTGTACTTTTGTATATCATACATATCCTATTAACCTGATGCTGATGTTTTTGTCTATTTGTCCGATGTATACTTCCCCATAAGTGCAAAGTATCTTATAGACCTCTGGATTTTGGAGCGACCAACTGTAATCTTTCGGTGAAGATAGTTTGATACACAGTTCTTCGGAAATATCGAAGATTACTCTGATATGGTTTTTGTTTATTTTTCCGTGCATCCTTTGATATATGGCGAATAACTCGTACCAATAACAGTTATTATTTCTTCCAACTGTTTAAATTGTCTAAGGTATCCGCAATATCTTTGAATCTATAGTTGTCTTATCACAATATTCTTGAGATATTGGAGTTCGGTTTCAAGGTGTTCTTATGTTTCTTGGCGACTGCTTCAGCATGATGTCCAGCCTTGCCTAGAGTTACGTGGATGGCAATTAAATGATTCACCATCTCTTTTATGATCTTTAGGGTTTGTATTTCTTTTTACAGTTAGTAGATTTACTGGAAATGTACGTGTATTTGGTGTAAATTTCTTCCAATGGTATTTAGCTGGATTCGAGTATGTTCAGTCGTAGGCTTTCCAGTTTCTTTGTAAGTGTAAACGTTTCTTCTTCGTAGGGACATGTTAAAGTAGTCTTCAGTCTTCTATTATTGCGCTATGGAGGATAGAGAAAATAAGGAGGAAATTTGAAAAAATTTAATTTAATCCATCGGTATAAATATTTATTTGAATTAGAATTTTTAGAGACTTGCTCATTTTATTGTTCTATTTTCTTCCTCAATAACACGTTCAACACATTCGCTTCCAATTGGCAGCAGTAACATTTCGAATTGCTTGTAATATGCGTTCTCTAAAGTCTACCAGTTTTGTTTTTTTTTATTTTAGCTTTGGTACGGAGGTAATCTCGAAACGGTTTTATCGTTATCTTTGTCTATTCTATCAGTTACACTCAAAAGAAAGAGAAACAAGAACCATACAGAACTTCACATGTCATTCTACATATTTCATTCTTCATCACGTTATCTTACGGACCGATCAGAACAGACACCACATTGAATTGGTCATACATCCTCTAATTTGTTGTATATGAACAACTATAGTAAAGCAGTTGTAACCTTTACTGTGCTATAAGTAAAATATAATTTTAGAAACTTAACAGAAAACCAGTTTGGCATATTGTTAATATTGTCTTGTCCCCCACCCCTCAATTACTATCTTAACAGCATCGTCCTTGACCTACCCTCTAACATCAACTTTAAATCAATTTAAGCCCAATGTCTCGAACATTCAGTCGTCTCCTAACGTCCAAAATAAAGTCCACAATCCTATTTCGATATTGCATTTAAAATGGTAAAGCCGCCTTCGATTGATCATAAATTCATATGATTTCCTTAGTTAAGCTTTCTCGCTCCGCATTCCATTTTCCAGCAACACTTTCCCGTCTTTCATCGCCACTCCGAACTTGCAAGAAACTCCTCATCACATGTCGTCTATTTGTTCCAAGTCACTTGCCGACTTTCCACCACGTCCTAACAAATTTCAAGGGAGCAATTATAAATTAAATAGTCTCTAGGTGGCGCTTGGTCCGCCATCTAAACCCGCCAAACGTTCGTTTCCCCTTCGCCACGCCGCCACATCCACCACTTTCGCCTCATCCTCGTGGAAACTTGGATCGGAACTTTTATGACATGATATATTGTCCTGCGGTCCGATCCTGGAGATTACCCGACTTTTGTTTACGGGCTACGTCCACTGGTGGAACGTGAAGGCGGTGCTGTACGTACGCCGGTACGCTTGTAATTTCGTAAATTTCGCTAGGCATTAGCGTATCTATTATGTAGAATATGAGAGAGTACAATTAAAATTGTACGATAATAGGCGATGTTCTGGAAGTTATGAGAAAAAAAGAGGATAATTTGCGTGCGAATGGTTTGGAAAAAATATAGGTGTAATTACGCATGAACGTCGCAATCAAGTAGGCCTTGCTTTGCAAATTAAGAGGTGCAGATTACGTTGGAAGAGTAAAATATATTTTTTTTCTGAGCTCAAAAGATGGTATCGATGATCTGGAGTTGCCCAAAGTTATTGTATAGGTGGCTAGGATACTGCCACACGATGCAAGTTTAGTGTGAGCTCACCACAATGAGACAAAAAAAAGAATAAAATACGAGGGCCATTCGGAAAGTTTTCGTTTTTTTTCTATACAGAATTTTTAAGTTACTCTTCTATGTAGTCACCGTTCAAATTTAAACATTTCTCGTACCATTCTATCAGCTTTTCCATACTTTCTGCATACACAGTTGCCGCCAACTGACCACTGATTAACGACTTCTTTAAATTTATCAGTTCCTTCGTGGCGTTGTACACCCAAAAAATCTTTAAATTCGGGGAATAAGTGAAAATCCCCTCTCGATCGATTTTTGCAAAAAATTAAAAATACAGGAATTTAAAATTTTGCGGAGAAAAAGTAAAAATTACAAAAATTACGAAATTGCAAAAAATATTTTGCATGATAATTACCCAAGCTAATCACAAGTACTTGATAAGAAAAATACAAAAATTAAACAAATGCAAAGATATTTTATAAAAAACGAAACAAAGCAACTGTAAATCTGATAAATTATAACCTAATATTAATTTTGTAATTGGTATCGTTAAAATTTTCCGCAAAAATGTCAGTCCCGATAGGATTTGAACCTGCGTCTTCTCGCTTTCCGGGCAAACGTCATATTATTAGACCTCGAGACCATATAATGGTTTTAATGCACTTTTTAATATACAAAGGGTTCCCTTCTGCCACTTCTGTTTCTGGTAGCATACTCTAGGCATTAGAAGTAAAGGCATCTTCTCTGTGCATAAGTTGAATTTATTATAATTCTTAAGGAAACGTAAGAGGCCACAAATGATAACGGGGGAAGGATAATGGAGATATGCATTGAAAACGACATGATTATAACTAATGCAAAATTTGAGTGTAAAGACATCTGGAAGAATATGGGAATAATTATGCCAATATATACGAAGGTATAACGCTAACAAGCATCTCAGGAAAAGTATTGACAAGAATATAAGAAGAAGAAGGCTCTGAGAGAAACTGGAAATAACAGTAGAAGATACTCAATATTGAGTTAGAAAAGGAAAAAGCACCCAAGACATAATGTTTATAGACAACTAGGAGAAGAACTAACAGGAAAAGAAAAGGAAATTCGCACCTGTTTTATAGATCTCAGAATCAGCTGAAATCGAAACATAAATTGGATTAAAGTAGGGATGCACATTAAGACCATTGCTTGAAAAAGCCAAACAAAAAGGAAAAAATATGATAGTAGCAAACTGGAAAATGAATGCAATTAATGATCGCAGATGATATAGTATTGATAACAGACTCAAAAAAGACATTACAGCAAAACTTGAAGATATACCAGGAAGAACTAACTAAGATAGACATGGAGATAAACACGATTAAAATGAATACAATGATAATAGCGGCAGAAGAAGAGAAACATAACAACAAAATCGAGGAAAAAGCCTTGGAACAAGTTAAAAGTTACAACTACTTAGGAACAACCATTGAAAGCAATGGAAGAATAGAGAATGAAATAAATGAGAGAATAGGGAAATCCGTTTGTCGTGTATTTACATTTTTATTTGACGTTTCGCCGATCATGCTGTCAGCTTCTTCAGAAGGTTTCTATCATCAAGCAACAACTAATACCAAAAGAACTACAGCCGGATCTGATTAATTTCTACTTCCTATGGAACGGAGAATTCTACGAACAAGCGAGTGGTGGCGCAATGGGATCTCCTCTATCACCTGTAATAGCCAACATCTTTATGGAAGCATTCGAACATGAAGCCAGCGAATCTAGCAGGATGACACCTAAATACTGGTACAGATATGTAGACGACACCTTTGTCATACGCACGGGCCAAGGCCTTAGAGGAATTCCAGCAACACATCAATAGACAACATGTTAAAGTTAACTTCACCATGGAGATCGAAGAGCACGGCAACTTACCATTGCTAGATGTCGTAGTGGAGCGTACCGACCGCAACGAACTGGGCCACAGTGTCTACCGGAAGAAGACTAACACAGACCGATACCTACATGCAACATCCCACCACCATCCCCAACAGAAGATACATTGTTAAGAAGAGCGGTGAAAATCAGTGACGAACATCACAAGAATAGTAAATTACACCACGTCAAACACGCCTTGCAGAAGAACGGCTACAGCACAGAAGATATAAGGAAACCACGGAAACAGGAAAAGGACGAAGACCAACAACTACTAGCAGGTTACGCATAACCATAGGAGGAAAGAATATTACCACACGATACAATACGGTGACCAAAATTGAACAGCTACTCCCTCCCAACAAGGACGTGTTACCAAAACTACGAAGAGGCATATACGAACTAAAATGCCAATGTGGAAAAAGCTACATCGGTTAAACAGGACGAAGTATTCAGTGCAGGGTGAAAGAACACGAGAGAGACGCACGCCTCAGGCATATTGATAATCCGCAGTAGCAAAACACCTGCACCAACAAGGAAACCACCGGATAACCTACAGCGACGTTAAGGTATTAGCCAGGACCAGCCACTAATGAAGAATACCAACAACTTCAATTCCGAAGAGGGATACAAGATGAGCAACACGTGGAAGTTAGGACAGCGAAATCATCATACAACGAACGACCCGATTTAACGGAACGGAACGGAACGGTTACGGATCAGCAAAGCGAGCAAAGCGAGAGAAGAAAGAGACAACACCAGTCGTTAGAAACCTTCTGAAGAAGCTGACAGCATGTCACTGATCAACATCAAATAAAACTGTAAATACACGACAAAATCCGAAAAACATTTCTACTATAGACCACGGTCGTGAAAGCCTACACTCAACCATATAATACATTTCTAGATAAAAAAAGAAATACTAAAACAAATAAAGACAGAGGTGTATAAAAGACTGGTCAGACCAACACTAACATATGGCAGTGAGTTATGGACAATCAAGAATAGAATTAAAAGCAGAGTTACAGCCATGGAAATGTGACTCCTAAGAAGAATAGAAGGAGTAACAAGAAGAGACAAAATCAGAAACACGACAATCACAAATAGTCTAAATATTAGACCAATAGAAATAATCATAGAAGAGAGACAACTGGGATGGCTTGAACATAGAGACAGCATGGAAGAAGATCGAATAACAAAGAAGATTTTCGAAGCCAAAACAGAGAGCAAAAATAGAATAGGTAGGCCCTGAAATACAAATAAAAGGACAAATGTATAGAACATTAGAAGGAATTAGTATGGAATGGATTGAAGCCAAATAACTGGTTCATAACATGAAACTGTGAAAGACAAAAATAATATAATGGACTTGTTTTGTTGTAAATCATTTCCTTGTCACTCCTTTTTATTCCATTAATGACTTATGAAACGTTTGGTAATATACATGAGCCATATATCTCTAATCTGCTCATTTTAAGGAATATAAGCAAAAATTGAAACATCCAAAATTAATTAAATTCATTTGACAGAGTTTTTGGGGTAATTGATTCACTCTGTATCCAGAGCGTATATTAAAAAGAAAAACAATGTATTCAGGTTGGATGAAAAAATGAATAAAACATGTTACAAATAAATTACATTAATTTAATAAATGAATTCGTACAGGAAAAAGATGGGCGTGGAAAAGCTATTAGCAACATACTACTAATACGTAATATATTTGGAAGCACACCGAGAAATGAAGATTGAAATATTACAATTAAGTAAGCAAACATGGGAAAAACAGTTAATAACACTAAATTTATAAAGCCATTGGTAGCATCTCAAGCGGGCCAAAATTATCTCCCAACTCCATGTATGCGAACTTCACAAATTACGTCGTCATTAATTACGAAGCGGATTCGATAGAAGCTTTTAGACGACTTAAAGCGCCGAACGTCGTAGACGTATTATAGCATTATTGGCGCAGAACATCCGCGTAATATATCAGAATTAATATTTCAAGCCACTTGGAAACGTAGCAAGTATACAACTCCGCGCAGAAGTTATAGGCATTTGACTGCATTTGGGTATTACAAATCTTTCTAGGGTTGAATCGAAAAACTGTTAGATTTTTAGGAAATAATCGTAAATAAAGATGGGTTTCCCTGTATGCATTGCCTTGGTTTCTATTTAATGGATGAGGAAAAGCAACTTTGTCCACATCTTATGGGTGGTCGTCCTTGTTGTCTCTTTCCTCTCGATCTCTCATGTTTGCATATATACGCTACTCTGTTGCTACTCTGTGTTGCATTCTTTGGACATGGTCATTCCATTCCTTTATTCCTCGCTTACTCCACTACATCCTGTATTTAGCATCTTTTTCCTATGGATTTACTTGTCACTGTATCTCCTATTGTTAATGCGACATCCGCTATTTTTCTAAGAATCTTCATTTCTACCGATTGCACTGTTTGTTTAGTCTTGTTTATGTTAATACAGAGCGTACCATGGCTTTGTATATCCGGACTTTTTCTTCCTTATTTAGATATCTGCTTCGCCACATCATTGAGTTCAGATAGCCCGTTACTTGTGTCGCCTCCACTGCCTGTTGTTGGATCTCCGTAAGGAGGTCTCTTTGACTTGTCACCTCAACACCAAGACACCTACGAGATCGACCTGAAATGTTTTCGGAATCGGGAAGAGACGGCGCACGAAGGTTGAGATAGATTCATTGGTGAGCAAGGGCAACCTTTTTTATGACAATTGTCAAAATTTCGGACGTCTACTGTCAATAGTTTTTGTTTAAAAGTGTGTTTTATGTAGCAAGTCAGGCGGTTACTACATCGAAAAATAAAAACAAAAAACCACACCAGTACCGTATTTTGCTGGTCGATTCCGGAAACATTTCAGGTCGCTATGGTAAAGCTTATCATCTGCTGAATGATGGATCCATTTAATTCTATTCACAGGTATAGCAGTAAACTCCACTCACACAAATTAATTAATTATGCGGAACGCAGCGTTTCGAGAGCACGTGGGCTCTCATTGTCAACCGTGTTACCGGTACCGACTGGTCGGTAACACGGTTGACAATGGAAACTCACGTGCTCCCGAAACGCCGCGTTCCGCATAATTAATTAATTTGTGTGAGTGGAGTTTACTGCTATACCTGTGAATTGTACATCCACACAGTCCTTGCAATCGTCATTTCATTTAATTCTAGTTTACAATGAACTGGCTGCTTATTTATAACCATAGTTTTATCTGTTAAGATATTTATATTATTATATATTATGAATCATCTTTCAACTGCTCAATATGGTTTTCGTGATAAACGGTCGACTATTACTAATTTGGAAAACTGTGTGGAATACCTTGCGGAAACATTCGATCGTATTGATCATGGTATACTGTTACATAAATTACATAGTTTCAGTTTTAGTGATCGACTTATTACACTAATGAGTTCACACTTAATTGATTGTATGTTTTACGTGTCCTGCGGTGGTCTAGAATCAATGGACGGATTAATTACACCGGGTGTGCCGCAGCGTTCCAAATTGGGCCCTCTACTGTTTCTTTTATTCATCATTTTTCCCATTAGAGATTGAATCATGCAATCCATTATTAAATATTAAATAAAAAGGAATCCCCTTGCCGTATGCCAATGTTTATTGTGATTGGTTCTGTAATTCCATCAGATATTTTGATTCCAGTTGAAATGCTAGAGTCAATATTATTTATTAAAATTTTCAAGGCGTCGTTTCTCCGAACACGATTAACAGATTATTATATTCGATTGACCCTTTCTAACAATTGACATATGATAAAATGAGAGCTGTTCTTCTTGAACTCTATATAGCTGACTGCAATCTTCATCCCATTATTCAGTTTTGACTGATCATATTTGTATATTTTCTACTACTTCCTTTTTCTAATTTCGCAACGTCTTCCATGTATTAAACTGAAATTTTTATTTTGAGGTTACAATCTTACGTCGTTTATCGTAGCAGAAAAAGGCTCAATAAAAACTTTATAAGAACTTTAAAAGGTATACGAGGGCCATTAGAACTAACGGTGCAAACTAAATCTACGTCAGGTTAGATCCATAAAATTTTTACTTTAACGTTACGAATGGGTATATTGGCGCTAGGGCGAAATGGCGGTCAAAAGCATCCGCAAAGCAACATACCGACTAAATCCCACCACTGCCTTCTGAGGCGTTAAAACTTTTACGACCGAATGGTCTGCTCTAAGAGACTTATTAAATTTGCTCTAGCTAGTACCGGACACAGCAACTAACCGCCACGAAACACGCACAAACCTGAAACGTGGCTTTGTATGTGTCGACGTATATACAGCAAGATTTCATTTACAAGAGAACGCCGTCTAATTTTCCCAAAACGTTCTCTACTTGTTTATGTTTCGGGTTGGTAAATCTAAGTTTGTTATTCGAATTACTTTGTACTTGGAATTTTAATAGTGAATCGTGTTTAATGTGATCCAAAACTATTTCGTGTTATAATTGATGGTACCGTGGTACCCCTTCGAAAGTATAAAACTTTCGTTTGTGGTTCACTGCTCTGTACACTACCAGAGAAGATAGTGCTTGTCTGTTATGATACTTACGAGGGACAGTCATTAGATAAGTCACAAACTGCTCCGGGAAAGCTTGCAGTGAGCTATTTCCCTATGTCACTAGGTGTCAACACAATCCAGCTCTATGATACTCAAAATGGCGACCTTGCTCAAAGATTATACTGTGCAAGAGCAACGTGTTGTTGTACAACTTCCTGCAAAAGACATGCATAAGGAAATGTCTCCTGTTTATGGTGAAAAGTGTTTGTCACGTAAAGCTGCGTATAGCTGGGTTGAGAAATTCTCTCGAAGGCCCTCAAAAGTTGTTGACGATCAGCCAAGTGGTTGCCACGTTCAGATTCCAACAGATGCAACGCTTCGACGGATGGAAGAGATGATTCGAACTGATAGGTGGGTAACAATGGACAGCATGGCAACTGTAATAGGGTATTTTCATGATTTAGTCTGCAATTTTCGAAAGGTATGCTGACGATGGATACCTAGACAACTGACCGAGGAACACAGAAGGATTTCAATGGGCTTGTCCTTGCAATACTTCTCTCGGTACGCAGAGGAATGGAGAGAGATGCTTCACATAAATGCGCTGCTACCACTCCGATTTCAGTACTGTTTATTTTGCCGCATCATCTATTTATATTATTATAAGTTACATATAGGAAATTATATGGCTTTGTAGGTAGAAATATATTCGTACGGTATAGTAGCTACATCCCTGATTATACAGTCTTTTTAGATAGCATGTACATGCTTTCAAATGTTGTAATATAACTAATTTTTTCAGTAGAATACATGAGATAAACAAGTATTTAATTTTCAATAACTACTGGGGCATAAATAGAAGAGATTTTTATCAATATTCACTTTTGTACTGGCGTCATTTTATATAAATTGATATTCAATTTCAGAACCAATAGAAACCCGTACAGACCAAGGGACTACTTCAGCTATGGCACGAGTTATCTCTACGGAAGGCCTTCTTCATCGACCACTACTTCAGATCCATCGAATGCTCAAGATAGCGACAATTCCGTAACGGATACACCGAATGATACCTCATCTACAGGTTAAATAACTTCTTTTCATTTAATTTTTAACTTTCAACAACGTTCAGTTAATTCTTTTAAATACAAATATTTCTTGAATAATTTAGTAATATTTGGTACGAAATATTTTTGTATCTCGTCGAAGAACAATTGATAAGAGAAAGAAACGAAGAAGTTATAATGTGTTAATAAATTTATATTTTCCAGATCCAATATTCTTCAACATTATGTCACTACCATTAAAAATCATTGACAAGAAATCTGTATAATGAATGCATTTGTAAAAGACTTGGAGCGCCACCTTTCGTCTTGATTTGATTCATCCATGTTCTCCATCCTTCTTCAACTTCTATTACTGTCACCCACAAACTACACTGCCTGGTAATCTTTCTACATATTTTTATAATTTATAATTTATTTCTCTTTATAGATTTTGTATAAATATTATTCTTGATATGAAAAAAAAAACAAAATAATAGAGAACGTACAAATTTTATTATCAAAGATTTATTTATGCTTTAATAAAGAAATTGATTTATATTACTTGTAGATATTTTGTACCAAATATTATTATTAATTATTTTCATTTATTTATTTAAATAACTTAATTGCAAAGGAAACTGCCTTCATATTAACTGTAAGTAGACCCTTATTAATGTTTGAAACTTAGTTTTATAGTTAACAAACTTTTTTTGTAAGGCGTATTTTTTTGTGGTAAAAGAAGATTATAATTTCATTATTATTATTTTCTACCAAAGAACCTTTTATACCTGTAGTGGTTTTTTAATGTAATTCTACAACTTTTATAAAATGTAATGCTAAAATAAATTTGAGTAATGCAGAACTGTTTTTTATTTAAATCTTTTTTACGCTTCAGCAACGCAAGACATGCAGTAGTGACCATGATTATAGAAACAGGTTAAATATTTGCGCTATTATAAAAATAAAAACATTTTCACGTGTGAAACTGGTATTCATAACATTAGTTGGTTATTTACAGTTTACAAGTCATAATATATATTGAAGGGATACCGGTAAAACAAAGTCCATTTTATACTTTATTTTTAATAATAGCAAAACGAAAGTATGTGTGAATTCCCCGTTTATATGACCGAAAGGAATGAAACAATTCGGGGTCACGGTGGTTGTGCAATAAGGGTTTAGTGTTCTAACACCAATGGGTAGGGGCAAATCAATTTCCTATAATGTTAAAGGAAGGATTGTTCGTGCCTTTCCAACCGGTATGGCATCATAGGAAAATTAAAAAAATTATCAGATTAATTGGTCATTTGTGTCTCGTTTTATTAACAGATATAAAGAAACCAGTACCAATGACCGATTAAAAAATATAGGAGGATTTAAGAAAACTTCAAATCGCACTGACAGAAAGATCTGCAGTTTAGCAAAAGCTGTTCCTTTTCTTTCATCCAGAAGAATATTGGAACAATTAAAAGAAAATGGGGAAATCGAAATTGGTACCAGAACAATCCGAAGGAGGCATTTCCACGCCGGTTTGCTTGCTAGAGGTCCTGCGAAGAAACCGTTATTGTCGAAGAAAAACAGACGAAGTTGCAGTTTGCAAGAGATCACCGTACTGGACATATGACATGTGGAAGCGAGTATTTTTCAGTGACGAGTCCAAATTCAATTTATTTAGATGTGATAGTTTGTGTTATGTGCGACGTCCACGCTAAGTTAGGAATTCTGGCTGGAGATCCACACAGGGTTACTCAACAATCTCGAACGAAAAATGCGTGGAAGTCATCTTAATCAACAGTAATATTATATTACAACTACCTAGGAGCTTGTAACGGATCCAATGAGATTTCTATTAAGGGATTGCAACTTTAGTAAAGCTTGTGAATCGGGTACGAACATTTTGGAACATTCATTTGGTGAAGTCTAACCAATATTGTTGGGATCAGGAATGGTCCTATTTAAAGTGAGACATCCAGGTATTCCTGAGGTACTGCGACACATGTATACATATTTACAGATTAGCACAGGACTTTGTGCTATATCTTCAGCTTTGTATTATAATTCCTATTCTTAATTTTCACTACTTTCCTCTCTAAGTTTAAATTCAACGTGGTAAATATCCAATCCATTTTTGTTCCACCTACGAAGGTAATAATTTTTTATTAGGTCACTTTCGTAATTATACCAAGGAAGATAGATATCTTGGTGAAGGATGTTTGGACAAAAGTATACACAGTGACTCACAGTGAAAATGATGCAGTGGTATATAATTTGCTAAGAATTAATTCATTACTATTGTAGGTGCATCATTTTCACTATGATATTGAATATATAACCCGTTGTAATGTTATCTGATTAGAATTCCTAATACCTGTTCGATTTAGGTTTGCTTTATTTTTTGTAATATAAGGATAAAGGATTATTATTATAATTAATGAAATTATGAATCGCAATATGGATACCGGAAGAATAGGGGCACCATTGATCTCTTAGAGCGCGTGGCTGATATCGTAAACGGCAAATTGAATGAACATAAACATGTGTTGTGCCTCTTTATTGATTTCAGCAAGGCTTTTGACAGAATCAACCACGACAGACTCCTAAAAATATTGGAAGATCTGGGAATTAGGGGGCCTCTTTTGGATTGGTTCAGGTGTTTTCTGGCAAACAGAAGATTTTGCGTAAAGGTGGGCAATGAAGTTAGTAGTCTGCGGGAACTCGGGGCAGGAGTTCCCCAGGGTAGCATTCTGGGACCTCTACTTTGTCTCCTGTATGTAAATGACGTACAACATTGTTTCCAAGATTGTAAATGTTTTCTGTATGCTGATGACACTCTGATTCTAGCGGTACACAAAGATATTAAAAAGGCTGAAAGATTTACTAATTAACACCTCAAAAACGAAACTGATGCATATTGCGTCACCACATTCGGGGATTGATTGCTACTTAAAATTAACTGTTCATGATACAGACTGTCTGCATATGGAGAATATGAATCACTACAGAAACTGTGAATGTGATAACATAATAGAGCTAGTGTACCGCCAAAAGTATTTGGGCATTTATATAGACAGTCGATTTCTGTGGGATGTTCATATCGGAGAGATTGGCAAAAAATTGAGCTATTTTGCAAACTGTTTTTATTATCTGAGTGATTTTGTGCCAAGGAATGTACTGCGTATAATATACCACTCATTAGTCGAATCGGTTCTCTCTTACGGAATAACAATATGGGGTCAGGCATCAATAAGTCACATTAATCGGTTGAAATCGGCGCAGGGTAGAATTCTAAGAAACATGGATCGAAGTGTTATTGTTGGCAATATATATAAAAAAAAATATTCTAAGTATCAAACTGTATATCTTTCGAGTAGTTATTAATAACTATTTTAAATCTCGGGATCTGACGACTGTTCACCACCCTCATGCTACAAGAGCGAGAGAGCGTGGCATGTACGTGGTTCCGAAGGCTAATAACAAATATGGTGATCGACTGGTTAGTGTGCAGTTACCGAAGATCCTTAATGATTTACCAGAAACTATGTTGAATCTACAAAGTTTTTCACAAGTAAAGGCAGACCTTCGCAGCTGGTTGGTAAGCCCAGATGATGAGATTAAGTAGATATAAGAATGATCGAAATGTATAATTTGTTCTAGTTTTACACATAAAATACTAAGGCTAGAGCGTTACTAGACAGGTACTTAGCTTTCTAATTAGACTGTAGTATGTAACTTGGAACAAATTGCCGCTGACAAGCCTTTTGGCTTAGTGGCAGGTTATGTAATATTGTTTAAGTTTAAATTAGAATTACAATTATCTTCGTTGGAAAGAAGGCCTGCTTCACATCTCTTTATTGCGATTGTGAGGCGAGTTGGGTGGAGGAAAGCCCTATATGACGGGCGGGTTAGAAAAAAATTATTATTATTATTATCACTATATACCACTGCATCATTTTCATTGTGAATCACTGTATGTATAAACATCTCATTCTTTTTCATTGAACTTCAAGCACTTTGCCCAATCACAATGTCACCGCAAGCTCTCCGTACTCGTTAATATTTCTAGACACGTACAGTTAAATTGTAAAGATTTCTTGCCAAAACTCGGCGCATCCGCCAAAATTACAGAAGAAAAAGATACACCATCATACATTCGTCAATTCATTTTAATAAACGGACTTTATACAGCTTAAAGATCGTCCAAACTTTCAAATTTGGGAAGATGGCGTTCATATCGATTACACTGGCCGTGTCTTGTTCGTGCATAATTTGTTAAAAGGATGCGACCGTGGCGCTCTCAAGCGTTGTCCGACCAAATAAACTGCCTTAATTTTCACACGGAAATTGCTTCGTAACATTTGACAAAGATAGATTGCCGGCGTAGAGACGCCGCCTCGCATCATGCTGGTGATGTATTACTCGAGTTGAAAGTGGTGTCTCTCTTGAGTTGCATACGAAATACACGCGAAGAAGATGATAGCGTTGGCGGTTTAAAGAAAGGAAAAAAAGGTGAAGAAAGGAATAATGATAAATAATATATATATTATTTATTATCAGGGACCGGATTATATGCAAAGAAAAACTAGAATATATGGGCATATGTATGCATCGATTTTTGAGAAAATATGCGTAAACCTGGGGATTATGTGCAAAAAAAATTGCGACAATATGCAAAATTTTTACATAAAATAAATAAGAGAAGAAATTTAAACATTAACTTTATTGCACAAATTGTTTATATTTCTAAACCAGTTTATAATTAAATCTTTTTCAAAATTGTGTAAAAGAAAGTTTTGTCTTCTATCAGAATACATATGTTTCGAAATAGAAAAGCTTCTTTCAACATCCACAGATGTAATTGGTGCATTTTCTAACTTTGCAATACATTCTAAACTAAAATTAAAGTCGAAATCGTTTACTGTTTCACCTTCCAAAATTTTCTTAACTTTCTTCAATTTCAATTATCCCGCATTTTTATTCATCACTTTTTTAAGTTTATCGTATATAGAATTACCTATTGTACCCTTCATCTTCTTACATAGCATATCAAATTCGTCTACTATTTCGACTGTTTCGAGAGCGATATCCTTTGCCTTTCTAACTTACGAATGGAACTTGAAACAAAGCTATAATTTGACTTAACGTACAAAAGGTTTTGTAGCAATTCTGTTGATGTTACTATATTCTTACAGTTTTCTAGAGCAATGCAGTCAGCAGTGATTTCAAGAAATACATTTTTTATTCCTTCAAAATTATCGGCGTAAAAAATTGCGGCGTCTAACCGTGTACGCCATCTCGTAATAAACGGTTCAGGAGGCAACTTAACACCGCGAAGTCGCTCCTTACAAAATTAGATTCGTAAAGGTTAAAAATACTTTTTTGACATTGCTTATTAAATCGTTAATCAAAGGAAATTGATTCCTAATGTCTTCGGCTACACGATTGAAAACATGAGCTAAACAAGTGGTATGAATAATGTTAGTATAAAAAATTTTTAAATTTTGCGCGGCTTTTATCATGTATGGTGCAGAGTCGGACAACATTAGTAAAATTTTTTCACAATGTATACTTCCAGATAAAAAGAAATTTCATAAACCTTCCTGAACGAATTGGGCAATTGTCACATTATTTGTTTTTTGAAATTCTTTACAATAAATTGAATATGAGTTATCTACAATATCTTCATGAAGAATTCCTACTAACAAATGGGCAATATAACGGCCACACTTATCCGTACTTTCATCCACCATGATATAAATAAAATTATTCCCTACCAATTGTTGAAGTTCTGCCGTTGTTTGCCGGTAACAAGATGTGACATAATTTTTCGTAAGGTACTTTCGTCAGGTATATTATGTTTGCAATATTTTTGCAGAAATGATTTCAAATTAACATTGTTTAATCTTGCTAATGGTATGTTAGACGACTTTAATGCGTTACAGAGATCCGTATTATATTCTTCTTGTTCTGAGTTTAGTGAAGTTGATGCTACAGATTGATATATAGATTGCTGCACACATGTGGATCGCTTTAGTTTTTCACATTTTCCAATATGTGATGGAGTTTCAGCGTGTTGATCAGTCAGGTATTTTCTCTCACAAGACACCTACAACAACAATTGTCATTTTATATGAGAAGTTAAGGAATTTAAAAACATTTGTAAAGCTTTTAGTAAAATTAAAATTGTCAGTTTACTGCAGGCTCGGCAACATATTTTGTCGTTATTCTTTACCAGTTCAGGATACGGCATAATCCATAAAGAAATTTAGTTCGCTATATTCATTGTATGTACCCATGGTATTTAAAAACGTAACACAATTACATCAAATATATTCAATGAATGTATAATTTATTTGGGTTTTAATAATAATAAAACGTACTTACCACATCCCTTCCGCTAGGTCAAATTAAACACGTGCAATTCTTGGAAAAAGTATAAGAGAAACCAATGTAAAAGATTTATCGTTCTGAGAATTGTCCGTTGTCGATCTACATTAGGAATTACTAGGAATTTTTACTAATAGAAAGGATAAGAAAAAGCCTAAATATGCAATATATGCAACTTTTGTAAAATATGCATAAAAATGCCTAAATATGCAATCACTAATTAGCGGTAATTAACTTCAATTAGTGTAATAGGTTATTATTATTATTATTATTATTATTATTATTATTATTATTATTATTATTATTATTATTATTATTATTATTATTATTATTATTATTATTATTATTATTCTTATTATTATTATTATTATTATTATTATTATTATTATTATTATTATTATTATTATTATTATTATTATTATTATTATTATTATTATTATTATTATTATTATTATTATTATTATTATTATTATTATTATTATTATTATTATTATTATTATTATTATTATTATTATTATTATTATTATTATTATTATTATTATTATTATTATTATTATTATTATTATTATTATTATTATTATTATTATTATTATTATTATTATTATTATTATTATTATTATTATTATTATTATTATTATTATTATTATTATTATTATTATTATTATTATTATTATTATTATTATTATTATTATTATTATTATTATTATTATTATTATTATTATTATTAAATAACGTATTGTTGCAATTACAAAGCATGCTAGCATCAGTGTTTAGTAAAAAGCTAATATGCCACAAAACAATGACGTTTTTAATCATCAAAATAAAAGTGTAATTTCTGATTCTCTTTCTCCCGAAATTGATCGACGTTTACATCGAAATTTACAACATTTTAGACGCCATTACATCGTCTATTTCTAATCTCAATCATTCGACACGGTTTCATTTCCTCTACCCCTGTTCTATACCGATTTTATCTTTTTTTCCAAGCCTCCTACACGAAGACAAGCTACCACAACTTGCTCTTTGCTTCAACTGGCAACAAACGAGATTAGGAGAGATCTTTTAAGGGACAAGAAAGAAGAACCAACTGACACAGACGATTTGAAACAACTAGGGCAATACGCAGCGCTCCGTCATGCCGATACAGACAAGGACAGACTCTCGGAGTAATGAAAGCACCTTCATTGAAGCGATCGCTCGAATAACACGCGACGTTTTCGATGTCCCCGCTTGTTACTAGTCCCGAGGACGTCCGCATGGTCCGGTCGTATCGAGTATGTAAAGCACGTCGAACCATCAAGGAAGAGGGTTGGAGGGGTTTGGGGAAGGTTGAAAGGAGATTTAATCTAATAATCTTGTTGGCCGCGGCCATTAGCTAGCACTTACTGGACAGTTGCCGGAGTAGAGTTATTCCGTGCACTTAGAAGGTTGGAAAGTGCGGAAATAGGAGAAGGAAATGCTAGAGAATTTAGTAAATTGAATTCGTGATTAGAGATAAGGATAAACAATTGTTAAATAATTGATATTATTGAATTGATAAAATTGGATAAATAACATAGAAGGACCTATCGAATTTAAGATTAAAACAAATGATTGCATTACTGCTAATGCTTTTGTCATCGGTAAACTTGAGTGTAGTACCGTAAGATGGCGCCTTGTTTATACAATACATTTTATACATGCTGAAACCTGATTGCTCAGGCCCCGAGTAGATACTACTGTTGGATAGCTATAAGATGTTCGTGAATTAAGTGTTGGGTGTTGATATAGCCTTGAAGCTTATATTTGGGACACATCTTGACTATCCACGAGTGTGAATGTGGAAAAATGTTAAGTTTAAAATTTTATGTCTCGTTTCTAAAGACGCAATTTCGTGAATACTCATAACCCCTAACAGGGTAAATTCGATCGGTAGAAAACATCAAAAATTTCAAAAATCGTTTCTGAATTCGTTCAATATCTGTTATATGTACAGAGTAAATGGGATAACAGACCAGTGCTCCATATTCCAATTTAAATCGAAGTCATGAATAGTATAATAGTTTCAAGCAGTTTACATTATTGAAATCTTTGCAGTCTCTTTATACAGGGCGCAGTGGAACGAGAAATTTTGAACGTTACAGTTGTCAGCACTGTAGAGCCGGAAGTTGTTCGTAACGTCGCATAATTGTTGTGAACGCATTGTCATTTAGTAATCATGGATCGTTGGACTGGTGCGGAACGTGCAGTAGCTGTGAGAGCGTTTTATAAAAATGGTGATAGTGCGACTGCCGCGCAGAGAATATTTCGATAGCATTACCAGCAGTTTTGAAGAAACAGGATCTGCCTTGAAAAAGAAAGCTCCAGGTCGCATTCGAATGGTACGTACCCCAGACAACATTGAGGCTGTTAGAGCTGCAATCGAGAGAAGTCCTCGCCGCTCCGTTTGACAGCATGCATCTACGCCAGGGATTAAGCGACGAAGCTTACAAAGAATACTGCACGAATTATATTTCCATCCCTATAAGTTGCAGATTGTGCAACAATTACATGAACGAGACCCAACGTCACGTATGGAGTTTAGTAGGCGCATATTAGCTAAAATTAACGAGGACGCGAATTTCGTTGGTAACATATGGATATCAGACGAAGCCCATTTCCAGCTGAACGGTTTCGTAAACAAACAAAATTTTCGTTATTGGGCCAGGACAATCCTTGTGAGTTACACCAGCGACCACTACAAAGCGACAAGGTGTTATCGACCTTTATTTTTTTGCACGTGAGGATGGTAGTGCAGCGACAGTAACATCCGCTCGATATGTTGAAATGCTTCAAACATTCTTTACACCGAGACTGTACGAGCTTAATCTTAACATGGAAAACATGTGGTTTCAGCAGGACGGAGCCACGTCACACACTGCTCGACATTCGATGGCAGCAGTTCGTCAATTGTTTGGAAAACGCATTACTTCACGTAACGGTGACATTGAATGACCTGCGAGATCCCCTGATCTTAGTGTGTGCGACTTCTTCCTGTGGGGGTATCTTAAAGGCAAGGTGTACCGTACACGACCTGCAACAATCCATGAACTGAAGGAGAACATTCAACAAGAAATCACTGCCATTCACCAAGATTTGCTACACCGCGCATTCCACAGTTTTCATAACAGGCTGTTAGAGTGTGAACGCCGAATGGGAGGACATCTTTCCGATGTCATCTTTAAAAAGTAAAGAGACACTCTTGGACATTTTTATTGTAAAAACATAAATGGCATGCTGCATACATGCACTTTCGTCAATAAATTACTAGTTTTATGAATTTATTCATGGAAATGACCTTATTTCAACATTTCCTGTTCCCCTACGCCACCCTGTATAAAGCCAAAAATACGGTAAGCACTGGCAACCATATCAGTAATGTGGTTTACAAATCTGAGTTGACTATCAAAAGTAATGACTAAGTCTTTTGCACCGCAACAACGCTAAAGTTATGTAATTCGTTCTCCTAGTGTATGTCATAACCCTACATTTATTAGCATTCACGCGTAAATGGTTCAGCCTCCTTCAAATGTCAAATATAGATAACATCTCCCTGTAGTAGCAAAAAATTATCCAAGAACTCCATCTTACAGAATATCTTCGAATCATCTGCAAACAGTTGCTTTTGACAATGCAGAGTCTTGGCAATAAGGTTAATAAAGACCAAACAAAAGGATAGAGCCCAGGCTGAACCCTTGTGGTACACCGTATATTGGTGTGAACACATATTGGTGTCTATTGGTAAAGTAAGAAGATATTAGTTTGCGGAAATACGGGAAAAAGCCAATGTCCGACAGTTTTCGCAAAAGCACATGACGATCTATTGAGTTAAAAGTCCTCCGAAGCTCTGTGTAAATTACATCAATCCAAATCTAGATCGGGCATTTACCGTTCTTATTCTTTAGGTGTACGCTTTCGATTGAATCTGCTTTCAATATTAGTCTGATGTCTATGTGGAAAAGACACAGTGGGCGACACGTTCATTGTAGAAATGGCTCCAAATAGAAAAATTCTCACGCTTAAACAAAAAAATTGAGATTGTTTAAGTTTACAATAAAGAGAAATTAAGTGTTTTTTGAATGTAGATGAAGATTTGTATGTTGTAGATCTAGATTCAGAGCAAGAAATTGCAAATCCAGTTGAAATACAGGAACTTTCAGAAGATTCTGATGACGATGAGGTTCCAGTGCCAACAGAAGCTATCGCAAATTATGGTAAAGCTAATACCCTGACCAAGCAGCTCAAAAGTTTTGTCGAAAATCACGGAGATACAGAGTCTTTGGAGCTTCTTTCTAAATTAGAAACACGATTTCAAGACGCCATTTTAAAGAAAAAGAGAAGACAAACAACAATATATGAATTTTTGCGTCCTTAAAATGACTATTCATGTCATTGTTTTGTATTACATACTACATCTATGTATCTACGTACATACATGTATTATACTTTGTATGTATATATCTAAAGGAAATAAACTTTTTTTTTCTTAAGTTTAAAGTTTCTTATTTATTTTAAAAACATTTACATACATATACGATTTAAATGTCCCAGTTTCTTTAATATATTCATTTTTAGTTAAAACACGTTTTTTGTAGTATCTACTACATATTTCTTTTATGCTGACACCACTTCTGAACGGATATCTTCAATTGGTCCCGTTGGCGTCCGTTCAAGGGAGATTTCACTATATATTTTATTATATACATACTTATTCACATTTTAACTGTGCCGTTATCCACTTTATCGAAGTAATCTCATGGGTAATAAAGCTATTTTTGGAAATCATCTGGAAACACATCCGTATAACAGATTTTTTGTTTTTGTTATTATTTGTCCGGTGCTACATTAAATACCCCGAAGACTACAATAATATTTAGTTTTTACCAGTAACAATGCCAACTATGCATAGTATATCGAAACAATAACTTCCAAATTGGATACACTATAAACGTTGCTTGTTAGTAGCGTGCGTAAAACAATAGAAACCAATCCATAGATACAAATAAACCCCTGCCGAAAGCATGTATAAAAACAGCAAACCTGATGTTCCGCAATAATAACGATTTCTACCTATTTTTTTACAAACAGTAAGGCTAGCACGGGCGCTATTTGTGTCGCTATTCAAAGGTTCGACGGGAGAGAAACGTGCCTACCATAAATTCGCGAAATATTCGCATGCAAACAATAAAATTACCGAAGCAACAACTGTGAAAAATAGAATACATAATGCATTGTATACATGTAAATATACGCACGTGTCACGTGTGTGAGAGTGTGTGTGTGTGTTGTGCCACTTTTAAAATGCGAATATTCTGGCGGCCGCTGCCATAGAATTTTGATGATCGCTATCGCAAAATACCCGGATTTAGTTCTACATACATACATACACGTATAAAATGTTATTATTATACGTTTTTTTTTATTACCTCGTATGGCAAAGGGCAGATTCGATGCAACGTTATAACGGGATTATTTATATTCGGTTTTATTGCCATTAAAATAGCCACTTTCCTACCGTATTTTGGTCGTTTTTCGCAACACTGTTTTAGGATAATAAAGTTTTAGGAGCTCACATTACATTTTAACAGTTGTTGTTCATTTGGTTGATCTATAAAGTGTGGTAAGATTCCGTCAGGATATTTTATCCTGTTGAGTTTCGAAATAAATGACTTCAAGGACTGCGCTGTTATTAAATATCTTTTGAATCTAATTTATCCGTTAGCATAATTACGAAATTAAAAAAGTGAAAGTAATGTTAAAACATAAATTAGAGAAAGGACCATTATATACACTACCGCACAAAAGTGTTTAGGCACTCTCACTGACAGCAAAAATGTTAATATTTATTTTTTATGTACAGATACACGTACATGAATAAAAATGTATTAAATAAATATGAAAAATAAAACGTTTAATTTAAATTTTGCTTTCATCTATGTGACCTCCTCTTGATTTAATAATTGCAGCACACAATCGAGGCATTCTCGCAATAAGTTTTGCCAGAGTTTCTTGTGTTATTGAGGTCCAACTCGATTGCAATTTGTTCCACACGTCAGTAGCTGATGTCGGAGCCGATTTCCGTACTTCCCGATCTAGTTCTTCCCATAGTAACTCGATTGGATTCAAGTCGGGGCTCTGGGGAGGCCATTCCATAATTTTGAGAGTTCCTTCCTCTTCTAAATGGCGTAAACAGTCTCTACATAATTTAGAGGAATGTTTTGGGTCATTATCTTGCCGGAAGATAAAATTTTGAGCCAAAAGTCGAATTCCGGAAGGTATTGCGTGGTTCTCCAAAATTTCGCGGTAGCCTTCTTTTTTTAATATACCGTCAATTTTCACAATGTTCCCTACACTAGTGCCAGCAAAATAGCCGCAAATGATGATAGAATCTCCACCATGCTTCACGGTGCTGTTGTAAGCTACTCTAGATGTCATAGACTCTACAATTTTCATTATGCTGTGAGTCAGGCTATTGTTCCTAGGCACTCGTCTGTGATGGACCTACATATTTTATCCAACTTTGCAAAAATTTCTTTTTTTAATATACCGTCAATTTTCACAATGTCCCCTACACTAGTGCCAGCAAAACAGCTCCAAATGATGATAGAACCTCCGCCATGCTTCACGGTAGCAGCAATACACTCTTCTCTGGCACGTTCCCCCACAGATCTTCTTACGAATATGCGTCTTCGGGTTCCGAACAGCTCAAATTTGGACTCGTCCGTCCATAGGACGTTGTTCCGCTCTTCTACGGTCCAGTGTTGGTGTTCACGAGCCCATTTAAGTCGCTTTTGCTTGTTTTGTTTGCGTAGTAATGGCTTTTTCATCGCTATACGTCCATGGAGCCCGGCTTCCTGTAGGCGACGTTTGACTGTAGAAGCACTGACTAGTTTTTGGCGACCAACATTTAATTCTGCGATGATTTTCGGGGCTGTTTCGCGTCTATTTAACTTGCTGGTAACCACTATTCTGCGATCATCTGCAGATGTTGTCGCTTTTGGCCTTCCACACTCCGTCTTTTATTAAGAAAACTGCCAGTTTCCCGATATTTTTTTACATTATAGTCAACCGTAGCGTAGTGTCTTTTCATTTTTTTTAGCAATTTGTCAATTACTTATGCCACTTTTATGGTAAGCTATTATAAGTGCACGTGTTTCCGTACTAATTTCTCTTCGCGGAGGCATTTTAAAAAATTTTCACACGATATTTCGCTCACGACGTGAATAGAGTAAATACCACACTGCAACTGACCATAGGTTACAGATTTCACTATAATCTTCTAGGAAGGTAATTTAAACATTATTACCTACAATCTAACAGATGACTAAATTTACCCAGTAAATTCAGAGGGATTGTTATTGTAATTGCACCGCAATAAACAGTTTATGGTAATCCGACCAAGTGCAGGTAAATGATAGTAAACCTTATGCGATATAATGGGTGTTTATCTTACTGAACTACATTTTAAATACGTATTTCATTTTATTATAATGTTTTTTTGGTAAACATAATACTATATGAATAATCCATGAAAACAGGGGTGCCTAAACACTTTTGAGCGGTAGTGTACGTGTTAAGGCAGACTACTAAAACCTCTGGGAGTAGCAATAAAACACTGTAATATTTTCTCGATCCTTTATTATACGAACAACTTCATCAAGCAAACTATAAATTACCTTATAAAATTCAGTCTAAGCTGCAGAAATGAGCGTTATCCCAGTGGCGTACGGTTCGGTTTCGATCAATATTAAAAATAATTAATACAATTACTTGCTGTTTTAGCTTCATTGTATACTTAAAGAAGGCTAACGCAAAGTTCTCTATCTATATCAAGTTAGTAAATTTAACGATCACGGTTATGAATAGAAACTATGCTAACATAACCTTTATTTAAGATATTCATTTTTGACAACTAAATATAATAAGAATTAAGTTACCAAGTCAAGACAGGCAATATTACAGTCTTCCCATATTAAATATGTCGTTGCCAACCTGGTGCACTTGACCTTGGACACCCAGTATTCTATATAGCTGCGTTGAGTGTTTTTGAAATATTTTCAGCAATGCAATGCTTTAGGAGTAAATTCACATCCGACTCTAACAAGAGACGATCCTGAACCTAAAAATTCAGAAAATTATGAAACCTTGAGAGTCACATATAGGTATGCACTATATAATATTTCTTTGAGGGAAAATACCAAGTGTGTGAAATTAATTTTTTAGAATTGAAACTTTTCCATTTTTTAAGACAATAATTGTTTATTTGAATTAGCTTTATTAAGCTCCCAAGAAGTGAATAATAAATTTCAAACATTTTTAGAACTGACCAACTTTAGAAAATTCAATAACATTCAATGAATCTTTTTTTAATTTCCTTTCTGCTATTACATCAAATGTGCAACCCGATTCTACACAAATGCAGTTTAATTAATTAAATAACGTACACCCGGCATTCAAATATTTAACCTGAATTACACACAAACTAAAGACAAAAGCAGTTCTATACCGTGTTGCGTTTTATGACCTCACATTGCATACGTTAATAAATCTCACCTAGCGCCATAAACGTACCCTAAAGTACTGCACTTAGATGCAAATTTCTGATATTAATCCCGTTATTTAGACGGACGATAAATAACCGTAATTGTTATTGCGGTAATTATCCGAAACTACACGTGCTGGTATCGCGATTCAACCTTGACGATCGTTAACGATATTTCATCCTCTTCGATGCCGCGCCGTTCGTAAGGTTAGACAATCTTTCTTCCTTTGAGAACCTTTTTCTAGCGACCGAATTAAAAGCACCGGAATAATTCTCAAAGTGCTTACACTTTAGCGACTTCACTTTCTCGGCTTGTCCGCTAAATGTTAAAGCGAACTTATCGAATCGTTTCAAATTAATAAAGCGTCCGCTTTAGGAATTATATCGTTTGCGATTTTAATTTAATTTTCCACGGTCCTCGTACGCTTTAGTGTATTTAGGACGGTAAATTCGGTAGCGAAAGGAAAAGAAAATATACGAATTGTTAGTGTTAAGCTTAGCCAGGTTGTGTATGAGTACACATATGAACTGATTAAATCCTTTTGGGAAAGAAAGTCCTTTAATATTCCAGAGAACATTGACATTTACGCAGTATATACGAGGGCGCTCCGCTCCTCACCTATTTCTAATTGGTTCCTTGATTAACGTCTTTGACATGTGTAGATCACATGTACATTTAATGTTAATTCTTGAATTGTGTGTCGTGATTGTTCAGAAGAATGGATCCTGTAGAATAAAGACCTGTAATAAAATACCTCCAGAAAAAGGGAATGAAGCCAATTCAAATTGATAAAGACATTATGGCAACTATTGGTGAGTGTGCAGTTTCTTATGGTATAGTTAAACGTTGGTGTCGCGATTTTAAATGCGTGTTCCATCAGGATAATGCTCCCAGCAATACAACTAGAATTGCTATGGTTGCTATACACCAAGCAGGCTTTGAATTAGTGGAGCACCCATTCGGTTCAGGTGTTCCCCAAATTAAAAGAAAATCTTACGTGATTCGAGCTGTAGAGAAGTGGCTTGCAGAGCTGGGACAAATTTTTTTCCAGGGAACTGTTGAGATGTTGGAGCACCGATAGACCAAATGCATTAGTGTAGAGGGAAACTATGTCTAGAAATAAAGAAATATAATGCCACTGTAGTTGTACTGCATTCGCATGTATGTTTTGTGAGAACATCCTCTAACAGTTCCTATCCGTTTCGGATGTTGGCTACCATGCATGTTATTTTAACTTTGTTCTGTGCTGCTCGGAATAACTCAGTCCTAATCATACGAAATTTTGAAATTTCTCAGCCAAGAAACTCGTCAGCTTTTTCCATTACTTTTTCTTATAGAATATTCTACAATTGATAACATCTATTCTCATTCCTCACTTTGTGCCCTAAGTATAGTAGTTTCGGAATTTTCATGATAATAACCATTTCACTTTCTTTTCCGAAATTGTAACTCTGTTAGAAATTTTCTAGACAAAATGTGTGAAGATCTGTTTCGGATTCACGCCAATTTCTTCGATATTAACTCTTTACTTAGTTCCTACATACAATGTATCCGAATCACCCCGTAAGATTTTTCAGCAAGCATTGAAAAACATGTGTATATATTCCTTTGTTTCTATAACCAGTTGCCAGCTCCTAAAGTACCTATTAGTATGCAATAATGTTACAATTGTTTTATCCATGAGTTTTTAAGGGATTATAATTATTTGTTTCAAATTAAGAAGATGCGAAAAAAATTGCAATCGCCATCAAATTTTATTGAAAACGAAATTTTCGGGAATGTCAAATACAATAACACTTACAACCCAAACTAAAAATTTGGAGTCGTTCCATGCCTTTGGAAAGTTTTAATCGATTATTGAAACAAAAAATGAGAATATATAAATCTCTTTAATATCAAAGAGGATAGTTTTACAGAAATTACGACCTGAAACGATCTCTATCCAGATTTGAAGGTATTTTAACGGAGAAATGGGTAAATCTAGAAACGTCTTGTAAACATTATTCAGTAATTTCGCTTTTCCCTTTGACTACTGCCTAAATAATGAAACTAGGAGTATTTCCAATTAGCTAAGCTTAAATTCAACGATCTGTATGCATATGTTCTAAAAGGAGACCTCCGTCTAATGCATAAAGAAAATTCACGAAGAAGAAGGAAAAGGACGCCGCTTAAAGTCGGACGTACCATGTCGCTCCTAAATATGCGAATAATTTTATATTAGGCATATTTCTGGAACGATTTCTGTCTCACGAAATCTTCCACTCCGCTAATTTAATATATTCAAAGAATAAATTTTAAGAGGAACTTTGCTGCAATACCATAGAGCGGTGGTAGTGAGAGGCCCGTCAAGAGGTAAGGGGATATGGAGCGGGGTATTGATGAACTGCTTCGTAGAAAAACGGTGTATAACGAAGACGAACCTCAATTCCTATCTAAAAATAGGGAGCCTTGGGGTTGATTTCAGTCGTATCTTTTACGGTGGAGTGTCTCAATTTCTGATGATAAAATAAAGCCTCATTTCCATGGCCGTAACTCTGCTTTTGATTCTATTCGTGGTTATCCATGACTCACTACCATATGTTAATGTTATATTACTAACATTTTTGCTGGGTTTTTATACATTTTTGCTGTCAGTGAGAGTGCCTAAACACTTTTAAGCGGTAGTGTATGTACGTATTTGACATACGCGCATTTCAGTACTGTTTATTTTACCGCATACCGTATTACAAGATTCAGAGACTTTTTGTATGATTTCGTACGGATACAATGAACAAAATGATTAAGGTAAAGGTATATGAAAATTTAGGATCTTGAAGATTCTTTGAAGAAAACTGTTAAACCTAAGCAACTCCTATATAGTACATGATGCAGATTGCGCCTCTAACGTTGTGTACAGCAGTTGACTCCTATACGATGTTTACTATGTTTTACCGCCTAAATTACACAATTCCAAACTAGCTTCTTCTAGAGTTGGTTTTTATACAGATTAATAAACCAGCACTCGTTGTCAAAATCAAATTAGTTTTTGAGTATCACGTCAAAATTCAACTCTGAACCATACTACGCTCCTTAAAGAATCACTAATGCGGGTAATAGACAATAAACTTTCGTTTGTTACACTTTCTGCTATGCGTATTGTTATGGCAGTCCCTTTGAAGACTCCAGTGATTCTAATATTTGATAGGTGCCACCCAGTTTGTGATTTCGTGAACTTTTTAAAACATGTGTTTCAGCACATTATATAATATACCTAGGCTCACTCGTGAAGGTCTCGATCATAAACAATGCGACTTCGTAAACGTTACTGAACACTCTCCTTGATACGGCTATTCGGCCCCTTCACGTTGTTCTCCGCACTGCACTGTAACTTGCGCCATTTTGCCGAGACTATTTATTATACTCCATTCACGTTAAGATTGCAGACTTGGAATAGATAGGCCTTAAAATACGGGCTTGCCATTGGCCAATGGGCGAGGCATGTTCACACTGGAGAAATTCATGCAATTTCTTTATATGAAATTTCTGTCAGTTGTCAAATTTACTTACGATTTTGTTGCCGTTATTTCCAGCAGTTTTTCATGGTATTTTATCTTTATAAACAAGTTGTGGCAAAAATAATTTTTTTCGGAGCACCTTTATCTCATAATTTAATAATTTAAGGTATTACACAATTAATTATAATAATAATAATAATAATAATAATAATAATAATAATAATAATAATAATAATAATAATAATAATAATAATAATAATATTTAATGCCCAACAGATACAAATATCCAATTACAAGGCAATGTTAAATAATGTACACATGCAAATATAAATAACATAAAATTAAAGTATATCAAATTAGAAAACTTAGTAACTAGTTGCTTTAATTTAAATTAAAAAAAAGTAGTTTACCAGTGGTTAGCAAAAGAGAGAACGGAAAAAGTATTCAACTAAGTGTAACGCACTCCATGGTCTACATACCGTCAAAAGGGACGGTAAAGTGCAGGTATGTATATCCAACTCGGCAAACTCCATAGAGTTGAAATTGCTACACAATCTGTGTATTGGGGACCTGATGGCGATGTTTGTTCTAGGTGCGAAACAGTAAAATGTATTTGTTTGCCTAGATCCTGAACGTGGTACAATGAAGTTGATTTTACTCAACAACTCAGGGACATCAAGACCATTATGAAGTAAAGTAAATAGGAATTTACACTCAGCCTGTTTTTGACGTAGTTCTAATGAATCAATATTAAATGCCTCTAGCAGAGCACTGTGGCTAAATCCTTGTATCGGGTAAGTATTAAATTTTTAAAGTACAAGAACTTCAAACACCTTCTCTGAATCTGCTCTAGAAGATGTATCTGATAGATGTACATAGGTGACCAGACCAAGGACGCATACTCCAGTCGAGACCGAACAAAAGCGAAATAAAGAGGAAGAATGGCTGTTATAGAAGCAAATGGTCGTGTAACACGTATAATGAATGCCAACATACTCAACGCTGATGTACAAATACTGGATATGTGCTCCATAAAGGTCAGTCTTGAGTCAAAGACGACGCCCAAGTCTCTCATAGAGGTCTCCCTAGGTAAAGAAGATCCAGCCAAGTGGTAGGTATATATAATTGGAGTCGTCTTACGAGTGTAGGTGACAATTTTGCATTTGTTTACATTAACTGTTAGTCTGTCGTTGACACACCACGTGTGGAATATATCGAGTTGGCTTTGCAAATGATTGCAATCCTGAGAATTATTAATTGTTGAGTACAACGTCAAGTCATCTGCGTATAACAACTTTGGACAGTTCAGTTGATAGCACAAATCATTTATATATATGAGGAACAGAAGTTGGCCCAAGTTACTCCCCTGAAGAACTCCAGAGCTCGGCGCGAAGTAATCAGACTCAAATCCCATGTATGTCACAAATTGCTTTCTATCAAGAAGATACGATTGGAATAAAGACAAAAGAGAAGACGAAAATCCAATATTGTCCAATTTATTAATAAGCACGGTGTGGTCGATTCGATCAAAAGCTTTTGTTAGGTCAGTATACACAACATCTACCTGTCCACCGGCATCAATACTATCAGATAGGTATTGTGTAATTGTAACAAGATTAGTTACCGTAGATCGTTGAGCAACGAAACCGTGTTGGTCATTTGAAATCCAGGGTCTAACCTGAGCATAAATATACTTGTACAAACATTTCTCAAAAAAATTATACAAACAAAATAATTTTTACTCTACCATTACAAAATTACAGCTTTGATTTCGTATGCCTGCGGAAGCAGTAGTACATCTAGTTGCACGACCATCGAAAAACCCTCAAGGGAAACACATTGGCGGTAGGCAGAGGTTAATGGCTTACGATTTGCATCTGCAAACTGCAGCAAGAAAATTGCATGTCAATGTCTGTTAAATTGACTGCAACACGATTTGGTTTAAGTGAAAGAACAGTATGAGAGTAATGCCAAAGAGATTAATACAAGAAGAATTCCCTGCTCCCCCCTAAGAAACGCCTTCGTGAAACAATATCACTTAGACGAAGCTCAAAAATCTATAATAAGGGGATATGTCCACTCATTCATTTTAAGAAATGAATTGCCTACAAGCACAAAATTATTAAATGTAAATATAATACATTTTGACCGACCTTCGATTTAAACCAACCTATTAATCTTTTGCAGTTTATTACTGCAGATGACAATTTGCGCTAGTTGAAACACACATTATGGAAAATTAAAAAAAAAATAGGATTCAAGTGGTTAAAAAGGTATCGAAACTGTGTGCTAATGGAACAAGACATTTTGCTATGGAGACGTCGGTACTTAACTAGCATTAGAAAATTAAATAAATTGAAATTATTTGTTCACCTTCTTCACTCTACCCTTTGATTTATAAATCAAATTTATATGTTTATTTCATTTGTTATTTTATAAATAAAATGCTAACAGTAAAGAAATCTTTTTTGTTAAATTTATTGCAGATATGAAGAGAATTATATAAATTTGTAATATGTGCATTTAAGAGATTTTAATAATCAATGAACATATTTGATATTTTATTGTATTTTTTTTTATTTTATTATATTGTCATTAATATGCATGCAATTATTTAGTGACTGTACTGTCGTTGAAAATGTACACTGGTACTGGTACTGCACTCGGGGTACAGTCGACAAATATACTTGCACTGCTGTTTTCTTTTTCACCAAACAACTCATCTAACTTCACCATTGACAATAACTAAACTCTATGCAAGATTTAAGAATCTTGTATGTTGGCATATATTTTGAAACCATTCGATTGACCCCATAATCAGCAACATTCTTCCTTGTTTGGCTTTATCTCACACATATTGAATTGCTTAGTTTCAATCATACCATTGAAACTTTCTCTTTTAAAATTGATGGAGATTACCAACGGAGAGATTTACTTCATGATAAAAGACTTGGTATAACACTATGTATACAACAATTCATGTCGAAGTTATATTATCGATTCAAGTTTATCCATGGTAATATTGTTATTTTAAAGCTTGTCATATGTTATTTATGTTCCTTTCGATTAACCCTAAACGCAATCTCATTTACTTTTTAACATAATTAAATAAGTTTCAACTATTTCGGTAAATGAACCAACCGAAGGATACATTTATATTGCAATTGATGTTACATTTACTTTATTGTTGCGGTATTATTTTACCAGGTCATATAAACATAATATTTTGCACATAAAATATGAAAAACTTTACTATTTATTATACAAGATTTTAATAACCAAACTTTCATGTTTACGATGTTGTCATTTGACAGTTCCATTAAATTTCACCAGTGTAATACAGCCGCCGATCGTAGCGCTACCTACTGCATTCTTAACGTGAATGAAGTATAGTTGCATAAACGTCTTTAACTGACAAAAATTTGATGGTTATCGTATTAATTGGTCGGATTTAATTTGTCTGATTTTTGTTCTTTTCAGACATTTAAAAGAAAGTAAGTTTTTTTTTTAGAGCGGTGCAATATTTTTGGAAAGGATCTCGAATTTGGACAAGACAAGATTCCAATCTCAAACCAGATTTTCTTTAAGTTGTTTTTTGTGCATATCACAAAATCACCATTGACTTTTTCAGGTCAGATCAAACAATGTTTCTTTTTTTAATATTAATAAATAATGTTTCACTTACCTAATTTCAATTTTCTCAAAATTCTTTTGCAACAAATTTACCACTTCATGAAATAAAAATCAAATCTACCTTACTTAAAAAAAAATCCTTTATTTTTCATCAATTTTCTCAATATAACAACACCAGACATATCCAAACATGTGTACTCCATAATATCGGACTTTTCGGATCCTCTAAGTACATCAGTAATCCCTCCGCTCCAAGTGTCAAACTCAATTTTATCACGAAGCTCTTTATCCGTCTGATTAGCAGAATAGGCACTGTGAAGTACGACATTTGATACAGAAGGAAATCTATTAAATAAAACGGCGTTTTCTCGACCATGTGCATGTGGTATTTAGAAATGGCGGCTACGACAAAGAATATCAAATGTTTCACTTGGAAGGTCCATTTTAGTATCGGCACTGTCCGCCTCTGAATATCCATTTTTTTTAATTCTACGACGTTTATATTATTATCGTCGGTTTAAATTTGATAATATATGTATTGAATGAAATTGAATCGAACTTACGAATTGTGCAGGTGTTATTTGTTATACTCGACTTTATAAACTAGATAGTCGTTGGAGGAAGTCGAAATTTTGAAGTTGGGTTATCGTGCGTATTTTTTAAGATATCTTCAAGTATTCGATGAGATTGTAGTGTCACAGATATCAATATTGACATTAGCATACGTATACATGACGTGTTCTAAGCGAAATGGAGCCAAATGTATCTTGTGTCTTTATCTGTACGATTAACAAAAGTATTTGTCAATGTAATGATAATAACCACCTGCAATATTTTGTTTTAATTATGTATTAATAACAGAAATAATGTAACGAAAGTAATTTTATAATTCGATCCGAGACACGCCAAAGCTATTAAGAAAAATCAGAGAATGTTTCAAGATAGTCAGGTACAATGTGATTTATGATGCCACCCAGTTTGTGATGTCGCGGAAACTTCCTAAAACAGTAAGGGCCGGTTTATTCACATTCTGATAAAGTGGCATGAACTAAAAATAAAAATTTTGAAAATGGAGTTTAAGAAATTATAATTTTGTTTTAATACTTATTTGTTTTATATATACTTCTAATGCGAATTTCATTTTGGACTGAGAATAAAACGGTTAATTAAATATTAATTAATAAAATAAAATATAGTAAATTTAAAATAAAACCAACTAAATTATTAACAGCAAGTCAAGAACAAAACTAAATTAACAGCGATTATGGATATTTTTAATTGCTTGAACTTCCATTGCGATAAAAACATCTCCAAAATCTTCAAGAAGTTCCATATTCATTCAGAATATTTTTATACGAGGGGAAGTTCAGAAATTCGTGGAATGGAGGGGATGGAGTGGGGATAGAGGCGCTTGCTAAGTGTCATTCTGATTGGCGACTCATCATTAGTATATAAGTTAAGTTGCAGCCCTATAGCCTCAGTCGTTTACGAATAGTTGCATGCTAAACAAGTCAATCCGGAAGAAAACTGAAACTATGGAGGAAATTGAACACCGTGCTGTGATAAAGTTCCTTACAAAGCAAGGAAAGAACGCTCACACCATATTGAATGAAATGGAAACCGTTTATGGGGAACAGTGCCCTAGTAAATCAATGATTTCTAAGTGGCATGGTCTCTTTAAACATGGTCGGGAGTCGATTGAAGACGACCCCTGCTCAGGACGGCCAGTTGAGGCCACCACATCAGACATCGTCGAAAAAGTGCAAAAAATGTCTACTGCAAGATGCCCGTTTGAAGAAAAGACAATTATCTGCATTAGTTGGAGTATCAGATACCACCATTTTGCGTATCCTACATGACCACCTGGGCACGACAAGAGTCAGTGCAAGATGGGTACCGAGAATGCTCACGCCGCTGCAGAAACAGCAACGCGTCTGTGCATCCAAACAATTTTTGGAGCTGTGTGGAGACAAACCTGCACAGATTTTGGAGCGGATTGTTACCGGAGATGAAACATGGGTTCATCACTTTGAGCCTGAATCCAAACAGGAGTCCATCCAATGGCATAAAAAGGGGACACCACCGCCAAAGAAATTCAAAGTGTCAGAATCGGCTGGAACGTTGATGGCTACTGTTTTTCGGGATTGTGAGGGGATATTATTGACTGATTACAGAGAAAAAGGTAAGAGCATAACCGGAGAATATTACGCAGCGATATTAGAAAAATTAAAGGAGGCCAAACGTTGAGGAAAATTGACCACAGACAATGCGCCGGTTCACAAGAGCAAAGTTGCAATGGCTGCTCTGCACAAGCATGGCTTTCAATCAATAGTCCATCCACCCTACAGTCCAGACTTGGCACCTAGTGATTTTTATTTGTTCCCCAATTTAAATAAAGACTTACGTGGAAGGAAGTTTTCCGACGACAATGAGGTAAAGGAGGCAATTTGGCCCATTTTGAGGCGAAACATTAAAAATATTTTTATGATGGTTTAGAAAAATTAATTCATAGATCTAATAAATGTATTGTGCTTAAGGGTGATTATATTGAAAAGGAAAAGTAGATTTATTGTTTTATTTCTGGACCTCCCCTCGTATGAAAACAAATGCACGAAATAATGTAGGGTTATAATATCCGATGGATATACATTTCTCGGGAGGATTTAACAACCACATCAGAATCATAAATGATGCGAGTACGTAAACGTTACTGAATACTTGCCTTGATACGGCTACTCAGCCCCTCCACGTTGTTTTCCGCACTGCACTGTAACTTGCCTCACTTTACCGAGACTACTAATCGGCTGTTTTCTCTCATAAGGTAAGACTGCCAAACTATACTTTTTTTAGTTATGAAAAGAACATAATATGTTTAACGTAAATTCAAAAAAAAAATCCAAATCGATATTTGTGAATCGCGAAATTTCTGTATTTCCGTGTGCCATATAACTTAATTTAACTACAGAGTACCTATTGGATTCGAACATAAAAATAAATGACAATCACGGTTACTGATCCATTGGAAATGATAGTATTTGATTCTACGCCTAGAATTCGGTCACAACGCAAAACAATTTATTCCTGCGTCCAATAGTTCGGAATACGTGATATGAATAAATCTGTTGCATCCATCGCATTTTATAACTTTCCAATTTTTATGGTTCTTGCAATTTTATATTTTGTTCGATTATAATATATAGTTTATTTAGCGTTTTTCATTTTGAAAAGAAACTTTTTTAAACAAATGTTTTATCACAATACGTGTCCTTTCTTTGGCCAATCTGATGACACTAAAATGTATACGTATTAAGCCTCCAGAAGCAAGAACTCATTGGCGGCGATGATGACTAACAACAATTGCATCTGATACCATATCAATTGGCAATTGCAGTTATGTACTTCAATAAAAAAATTGTAATTAATTTAATTTAATTAATGCAAAGCAAATTCAACTACCTACACTGCATGAGATGGGATTATATAGAATAACTCTCTCCCATCTTCTGGTGTATGCATATCTAGTACACGCGTAGCATAAGATATAAGTTCTTATGTGAATATCATCTATGGAACACCCTGTATAACTGAAAATGCTTTAAAACCAATTAAGGATGTTAAAGATAAACAATTTGCGTTCTTTACCATATTATTATAATCAGCTCCAGCTTTAGAGAGCAACGCTTAAATACAACATCCTATATATACCACATTCACGTGTCTTGAAAGACCTTTCGATAAACTACAATAATTGCATTTACATTTTTGCTCTATCTATTTCCTTTCCAGAACTTTTCTAATAAGTTGAGAATAAGATTGGTTTAGTAACTTTTCAGATTTAACACTACAAGTTAGTTTGCCGATATATTGAACTTCCCAAAAGTATTTTCTATAGTAAAAGAAGAGTCCGCTTTTTAAAGTGAACACTAACACATTTAAAACGCAATTCTTTCTTGCATCCGTTGTTCCGTCTACCGCCAGCATTATTTCTTGATCTTTCAAATCTGCCATTATTTGATCCGTAATCGCATTTTTCACTGTATGAAAATTATACTGCAATCGACCTCTTGTTGATAATCTCCAATCCGGAATATGCTTCCACCAAAGCTTTCAAAATTCTTTGGAATGTGGCACACATTTAGGAAATAAATGAAGTCATATAGAAATATAATATGGTACAGCATACTGCGCATTTAATCGGTGTTGTTTTCTATTAACATGTCTTTTACACACAAAAATACTATACGGTAAAATGTTTATGTTACAAACAATACATTTAATAATAGTGCCAGTGTATTCTAATGTCGGTAATCGGCTAAGAATTCTATTAACACTCGTCGAACATAGCAAAGAACTCGCATATTAACCGTACTCGTATGAATTCCGACTTCGGGTATGTCCGACCGCATTTCTGCAAGCTTAATCTGTACTAACTATCCAAAACTCTAATTCTAGTTCAATGATGTTGATAAATTTAAAAGTTACGTTTGCAAAAATTGAGTTGAAATCTAGTAGAAGATATCCCAATGTAATCGTACACTATAACATCCTACACACGTCTTCTGCGACCAATAATACTATAACAATAAGCAACATCATGAACCTTCACAATAGGAAAATTCGGCCAACAACAATGTGCCCTCAATTGTGATAGATTTCGCAGCGCATCGGAGGTATTTATTCAAGTCTTGTCCGCTACGTCGCAGCGGTCCAAGTCCGCCGCTCTCAAGAACTAATTCGAAACAATTTCCTCCCTTGCTTCGTATCGAGCATGACATCGTCGTACTGCTTGTTATTCACTCGCTGAACGCCTAATGCCAGCGTCATGCCGCAAAACCTTCACCAGCAAACCTTCTTCCTTTTTGAAATAATTAACTTGTATTGCGTTTTCTTCTTTCGGTTAGCGGAATAAATTGTGTAATATTGGACAGAAAAGAAGAAATGTAAACGTTTCTTTCCATTTTTTTTTCTTTGAAAGAGGCCTTTGAAGGGTGTGTGATATGAAATTATTTTGTCAATCGTCTCATTGGAAGGATACGTAGTAATTAAAAGAGAAAGATAATTGAAAGTGCAAAAGTAATTCCTTATCAAAGTTTAAATAATTTCTTATTTAATTCTGCGCCACATCAACATTTAATAGCTTCCCACAAAGTAGGTTAATAAATGGGTACTTATTATATTGATAAACAGGTTTCAATTTGACTAATGCACTTCATTGCTGTAATAAATTTATTAACCAATAAGGTTGGCCAAATCTTTGGCACGCCAGGTCCGGACTCGCCCAGACGCACTACCGATACGATAATTGACCAAGTTCGTTGAAGCAACCTGTCTCCTTATCCCTGCAGTATATGCACGTATGGTACATAATATTACGCGTTATATATTTATATTTATACTTCATTATATCGAAGCACATTTTAACAATTTATCTGTATATACAGGGTGGCGCAGTGGAACGGGAAATTTTGAAATAACGTCATTTCCACGAATAAATTCATAAAACTAGTACTTTATTAACGAAAGTGCATGTATGCAGCATGTCATTTATGTTTTTACAATCAAAATGTCCAAAAGTGTCTCTTTACTTTTTAAAGATGACATCGGAAAGATGTCCTCCCATTCGGCGTTCACACTTTAACAGCCTGTTATGGAAACTCTGGAATGCGCGGTGTAGCAAATCTTGGGGAATGGCAGTG
This sequence comes from Trypoxylus dichotomus, assembly GCA_023509865.1. NCBI lineage: Eukaryota > Metazoa > Arthropoda > Insecta > Coleoptera > Scarabaeidae > Trypoxylus > Trypoxylus dichotomus. The sequence continues at coordinate 2,831,487 of CM042079.1, forward strand.
ATTTCTTGTTGAATGTTCTCCTTCAGTTCATGGATTGTTGCAGGTCGTGTACGGTACACCTTGCCTTTAAGATACCGCCACAGGAAGAAGTCGCACACACTAAGATCAGAGGATCTCGCAGGCCATTCAATGTCGCCGTTACGTCAAATAATGCGTCTTCCAAACAATTGACGGACTGCTGCCATCGAATGTCGAGCAGTGTGTGACGTGACGCCGTCCTGCTCAAAACCACATGTTTCCCATGTTAAGATTAAGCTCGTACAGTCTCGGTGTAAAGAACGTTTGAAGCATTTCAACATATCGAGCGGATGTTACTGTCGCTGCACTACCTTCCTCACGTGCAAAAAAATAAGGGTCGATAACACCATGACATGATACAGTACACCATATTATGACCTTGTCTCTATATAGTGGTCGCTGGTGTAACTCACAAGGATTGTCGTGGGCACAATAACGAAAATTCTGTTTGTTCACGAAACCATTCAGGTGGAAATGGGCTACGTCTGATATCCATATGTTACCAACGAAATTCGCGTCCTCGTTAATTTTAGCCAATATCTGCCTACTAAACTCCATACGTGACGCTGGGTCTCGTTCATGTACATAAAACAAAAATGTGTACCTTTTGTTTCGCTAATTAATTTGTCTATTGATTTTAATAGAATATGTTCTCTGTGTTCTAGCGCGTATGTCGAAAACATAAAGATTTACTATCTTTATAGTTATTAGTAAGTTCAGCAAACCGAATTAGAAAGGGTCATGAAAAGTTTGAAGCATCAGGTATGTTTCGACGTTTGTCTCGGTGAAATTGGCCCGTAGATGGGAAAAAATGTCCTTGAACTGTTGCAGCTATTTTTATGTTGGCCCTTAGATTCTATAAGTCACTTGAGAAAACAGATACGCATATTTTAAACTGATAAACTTAACTACATAGATGGATTCTGCAATAACTATATATCTATCTATATGTATAAAAGCAGACGATAATTATTGAAGTTCAGAAAATATTGCGGTACCTATGTATTATTACAGTAGTACGCAAGTACAGCGCTGCCAAATTCAGGTCCATTTCAAGTTCTTCCTATTCCTATTCAGACTAAGACAAAGAATGTTACTCCACTTTCATCCCAATTCCTATACACTTTGTACGTTTCACTACAATTTGAACAATTCATCGTAGCGAAACACCGTAATCTCTCTATGTTTAACATCTCTTAAATATTCCAACAAAATTTATCTCGCACGACTTTCACCTTTCGCTAATACACCCACGTACATACCTCGAATAGCATAGAACCCTGCAGCGTCCATTTCCCAGACATCGGATTCAATCAGAGATCGGACCGTTCGGAAGGCTCTTCCTTCCATTAACGGAAACGGAATCGAATTATAGCTTCCGGCGACCACATCTCAATGAGCAATCACTGTTTGCTCGCTATCGGACCACTAGCCGGCAATCTCGGTGGCCGACCGAGCGCCACCCGATTCTAGGAGCGTTATTGCTTCGCTTAGAGCGGGCTATCTCGATTCTCAAGATCGATGGTTTGTCGTAATTGTTCGCGTAATTTCCAGAAATCATTTCTGAATCCATTAATCTAATAATTTTTATTTAGCGCTGATTATCAGAGAAAGAAAAGATCTATTGCATCCTTTTCTCGGATTAATCTTACTTTGTGTCTTAAACATCGTACTTTGCTTCGTAAAAATTTACATTAGGGGGTTGGAAATAATTATACTTTTAGAACTTAAACCCTCGGTCTATTAGGAAATTAGCGTAACTTTACGTACCACGCGGGTCCCCATTGAACTCAGGTGATTTTCAAATAGCAATAGATTCAACTAGTGCATATTCCAATCTTAATAAAGCTTCTTAGATATGTAGAGTATGTGTTGGAGATTTAAAAATGTTTTATTTTCAAGTCTCCAACGTATTTTTCTTTTGCGAAGCACCATCCTTACCCTCGTAGCATCATGCCGCTTCATTTACTTACGTCAGCGCCACCAAGCGAACACCTTCTACATTATTCACGAACAACCCTTTAGATACAGCAAACTTTTCACATAAATATAACCCTAATGATTCCGAGCATGTCGATTATGTTATTATGTTTGTTTTGGAGTGCGGTTGATGGGAGAATGAGAACAGGGTATAATTAACGATTGCCGAATTATTCGGAAATTTTAGCTCGTGCGTTGTACAACAAAACTGTAACAGAGGCAACTTTCTGGCGGTGGATAAATAGACCCGAAAAGTTACCTAGTAATATATTACGTGCAGATATTTATGCCAGCCATTTCTAGAACCCGTTAAACGTGTAGATGAGAATGAAATAACATCTGTTATTTTGCTGATTAAAAGTAAAATTATTTACGTTTCCACAACGTAAATACTTTTTCTGACGTGTAAGAATTTGTTTTCGATTGCTTGATCAATTGAGGAAATATGAGTATTTGTAGGAAAAGTCGAAAAGGTGATAAATTCCAAAATTTTAAATTGCTCTAGCATTTAAACTAAGAAAGATGGGGGATCGCATGTCATTCGAAAATACTCCTAGAGATCTTTAAAATGAGCATCCAACGGTCTCGATTGGACCGCAGATAGCCAAGATAGAGATGCCCCTATAAGATCCTACTTTTAGAATAGTAACCAGACTATTCTTCTAACTATATTCTCGAAGACCTTACAACATGGGCTGAAAAGTCCCGGGCCTAACAAAGAAAACATGGTTTTTTGGTTCAAAATTAGCTTTATTCATCAACGTAATCTCCATCAAGAGCACCGCAATCATTCCAGCGCCGCACTAACATTTCAATACCACTTTTGTAGAACGATTTATCTTTTGCCTCAAAATAGGCCTCAGTTTCAGCGATAACCTCTTCATTCGTGCGAAATTTCTTACCGGCGAACATTTCTTTGAAGTCTGCAAACAGCCAGTAGTCGCTGGGAGCCAAATCTGGCGAATACGGTGGATGTGGGAGCAATTCGAAGTTCAATTCATGTAGTTTTGCCATTGTTTTGAATGACTTGTGACACGGTGCGTTGTCTTGTTGAAACAAATTTTCTTTCTTTGCCATATGCGGTCGTTTCTTTGGAATTTCGGCCTTCAAACGCTCCAATAACGCTATATAATATTCACTGTTGATGGTATTTCCTTTCTCAAGATAGTCGATGAATATTACACCACGCACGTCCCAAAATACCGAGGCCATAACCTTTCCAGTCGATTGTTGTGCTTTCGGGCGCTTTGGACGAGGTTCGCCAGTTGCTGTCCGCTCAGATGACGATCGTTTTGATTTTGGAGTGAAGTGATGGGTCCATGTTTCATCCATTGTCACATATCGACGCAAAAATTCCGGTTTATCACGTTTAAACATGGCCAAACACTGCTCAGAATCATCAACACGTTCTTGTTTTTGGTCAACAGTGAGTAAACGCGGCACCCACTTTGAACAGAGCTTTCTCATAGTCAAATGCTCATGCAATATAAAGCCAATACGTTCTTTTGATATCTTTACGATGTCAGCTAACTCACGCAACTTCACTTTTCGATCATTTAAAACGATTTTGTGGATTTTTTTGATGTTTTCTGGTGTTACCGCCTTATTTGGATGTCCACTGCGTTCTGCATCATCGGTGTCTCTACGACCACGTTTGAAGTCAACAAACCAACGTTTTATTGTTGTTTCTGATGGAGCGGAATCCCCATAACACTTTTCAAGCCACTGCTTCGCTTGAACGGTATTTTTTTCCCATCAAGAAGCAGTGTAAAATTAAAACACGAAATTGTTTTTGATCCATTGTTTTGAAAGTAACAAAAGTAGCGTGACTCTTAGCACAATAACTCACAAACTAATGAATAGAATATCACGAAATTTTAACAGCTGTCTTTTGAAGGTTGGTGAGAGAAAGGTGACTGCAATAAAACTAGCGTCATCTATGTGTTAGGCCTGGGACTTTTCAGGACTGTTATAACGTAGAAAAAAGAAAAACGCTTTTCCTTCCTAAGCTTAATCCTCGTGGTATCTATAAATAATAGCCCCAGCAACGATTCGTCGACCCAATTCCGTCTACATCTCGGCGGAAGGTGGACAAAATTCGGCCATAAATCGCTTAAGACGAACGCTTCGGTCGTATATCTCCATTTTCACGGCCGCCATCGGTTTGCTTTATTGCGTTCACCTTCGACGTGACCGCGTGAACTCAAGAAAAAATCCGGCAGACCAATACTTTTCCTTCTTTTCGAGTGCAGCAAGCGAAAATACCAACATATCTCGCATAAATGTTGGAGACCGCTACTAAATTAAATAGAGACAATTTTAGATGGTATAGGAATAGTGATAACTAGAGACCGGATTATATGCAAAGTGTAAAAATTTAATTTAATTTATTTATTATATTTTACGTCTATTTGTAGATGTCTTACACTGATTAAAGTTAATTAACGCTGATTAGTAAATATTAAAAAAAACGTCAATTTGCTGTACTGCATTCACATTTGAATCTATACTAGGGTGACAGAATAAAATACATAGACACTTACTAATTACAAAAAAGATTCTATTCTCGTTATATATACAAAATATTTTAAAATTTTTAAATTAGACTAATATTTTGTCGATCCACCTTTACTTGCGTAAAGTGCTGCGAGTCGTCGTGGCATAGAATCTATTAATAATTAATGGTGTCTTCTGGAATATTTAACCATTCTTCTGTAACAGCTGCCACGAGTTCTTTCTTATTGCTGGGTGTTCGGAGTCGTTTCGCCATATTTGTCTGGATTATGTGCCAAACATTCTCTATCGGATTCATGTTTGGTGATTGGCCTGGCCATGGTAAAATCCGAATCCCCTGTTCCTCTTTCCATGTGGTTGCTGTTCTTGCTTTGAGGCAGGGTGCTCCATCCTCCATAAAAGTGGCGTCTTCTTTAGATAAAATGGCGTTGTCGAATATCGGTAGTAGTCCTTCTGTTAATATTCGGATATATTTTGCCGCATTTATATTTCCGTCGCAGATTACTAATTGCGATCTTCCACCATACCATATCGCGCCCCACACCATGATGTTCACACCGTCGTATTTCACCGTCTGATGCAAAAATTTGTCGTCCAGTTGCTGTGACGAACGTCTCCATATCCACGTACGACCACTACCACTGAATTGGCAGTATCTGCTTTCGTCTGAAAAAGTGACAGACCGCCAGAACTCTTCGGGCTTCGTTCGCATTTCGATTGCCCAAGCCATTCGGCGCCGCTTTTGAAACGCCGTAAGGAGAGGTTTTTTCTTTGCCACCCTTTTATACATACCCACACTGTGAAGGTATCGCAGAACGGTGCGCTGACATTTCTGTGAAGTTGCCGCAAGCTCAGCTGTACTCCTTCGCGGTTCTCTTAACACTTCGCGCACAAGCACCCTTTTACATCTTTCAGAAGGTCCGGCACGACCTGGTCTCGGCTCCACTGTTGTTTTTTCCTTGCGTTTAAATTGTGTAATCACACGATTAACTGTGGACAACGGAATATTTAAAAATTTACTTATTTCACGTTGCGAGGCGCCGCGTTCACTCTGGCCAACGATGCGACCCCGGGTGAAGTCGCTAATATCACTCGAACCTTGTAAGCGAGGCATAGTTGTAACGATACTAAACTATGACGAATTCCTTCCGATACATATAACCCCTACCCTAATGACAAGAGAAAGTTCTTAATTCGTTCTTAGAATTTAGCTGTTTACATATTTATACCCCTTCCTCTATTTTATTCTGTCACCCTAGTGTATTATTGTAATTTAGAAATTCTCCGACAAATATATCGACAACGTATTTCGAGTCCCTTTCCCGAAATGAAATAGTACCGTAGCATCGAACACAGTACCTAAATCCGTCCAGATATTCCCTATACATATATAGAATAATAATATCCGGAAGAGACGAATAGAAAACGTAGGAAAAAATATATTTATTGAATCATATATTCTTTTTACGCCGAAATTTATTGCCCAAGTTTTCTTTGCGAGCTTCCACGTGATAGTGCATAAATCTTGGCCTAGCTCCGCGGCGTCCGAACGCAAGGCGAAGGGTACCGGGAAGCTTTCGCGAACCCCTTATACGTTTATGCGCTAAAATCGACCCGTTTGATTTATCGCCGCCGACGGAACTTGTTTCAATAAGCGAGCTGATGATAATAGAACTATTCGTTGGGGTATTCGCAAACGGTTGCAGTTGAACTTCTCCTCGCGCCGAAGAGAAAAGGCGTTCAACAATTTTACATCGGTAGAAATCGGATTTGTCACGTGGGACGATGATGAAGGTTAACGATAGGGGATGTTTTACAAAGCGGAATTCTGTTATTGTAATTCGCACACAACTACAAAGGCTACTGATAATATTTCTTGGATCTAAAAATTTGACGCTTCTATAGTTCTGAGCGTTTTATTTCAATGAAATCTCAAGAAAGATACTTTATTTATCATTTATTACTTATTACTTTCATCCATGCCCAATGAATAAAGGTATTCAGGGGTTGTCTTTTAAGTTTTGCATATAATAATAATAACTACAATTTATTTCATATATGTACAAAGAAAACATGAAATACGTCAAAAAGCATGCATAATTTACATATGTAACACTTTATATTATTTCTTCTCGAGAAAAGTCTCGTGTATCGCACACAACATTTTTAAACTACGAGGGGAGGTCCAGAAGTTCGTGGAATGAAAGGGTTTTAAATAAAATAAAACAATAAATCTATTTTTCCTTTTCAATATAATCACCCTTAAGCAACAATACATTTATTAGATCTATGAATTAATTTTTCTAAGCCATCATAAAAATATTTTTTATCTTTCGCCTCAAAATAGGCCAAAATTGCCTCCTTTACCTCATTGTAGTGTAGGAAAACTTTCTTCCACGTAAGTCTTTTTTTAAATTGGGGAACAAATAAAAATCACTAGGTGCCAGGTCTGGACTGTAAGGTGGATGGACTATTGATTGAAAGCCATGCTTGTGCAGAGCAGCCATTGCAACTTTGCTCTTGTGAACCGGCGTATTGTCTGTGGTCAATTTTCCTCAACGTTTTTCCTTGATAGCCTCCTTTAATTTTTCTAATATCGCTGCGTAATATTCTCCGGTTATGCTTTTACCTTTTTCTTTATAATCAATCAATAATATCCCCTCACAATCCCAAAGAACAGTAGCCATCAACTTTCCAGCCGATTCTGACACTTTCAATTTCTTTGTGGTGTCCCCTTTTTAAGCCATTGCATGGACTCCTGTTTGGACTCAGGCTCAAAGTAGTGAACCCATGTTTCATCTCCGGTAACAATCGGCTCAAAAATCTGTGCAGGTTTGTCTCCACACAGCTCCAAAAATTGTTTGGACGAACAGACGCGCTGCTGTTTCTGCAGCGGCGTGAGCATTCTCGGCATTATTCAAACAAACATCTAGATTATCTTTATTCAAATAATACCCAAACCCAATTCTATTCTATGCATGTTATCTTTAATTAACCCTTATCCACTTCCCTTCTACACTTATGTCTGTTACGCGAACACAAATGTGTTTACCCTTTACTCTCGAATTAGAAGATTCGCGTGGCGTCTCTAGAAACGGTGTCGGACCCATTTTTCCGACTACTTCCACCGTATTAAGGCAGCGTTGATTAACGGATGACTCGGCTTCACACTCCATCGATTCCGTCGATGGTGTTTTACGTTCCGTAGCCAGCGAATCGTGTAATATAGACGTTAAATAATCATTTTAATCCCCGATCGTGTCATCTCTACGCTCGTAAACATCGGATTATATGGTTCGGCAAACGTTATTAGGATTATCAAAGTTGGATCCGTCCAAAACTCAACAGATTGACAGGCAAATATCGCGGAGTACACTCGCATAGATGGAAGTACTATTACACTGCGTTGTAGGGTTGGTGAAAGAAAGAAAACGAAGAGAAACGAAAGCAATTCGAATCTGAATATATATACACTATCGCTCATAAGTTTGATCCCACTATATAAAATGATAAAATAAACTAGAAGGAAATTGTTTGCGAGAGATTTATTAAAGAAACAAACTTTTATATTTAACATTCTACGAGGGCAATTCCAAAAAAAAGGTCTCCTATTTTTTGGGGACGTAAAGAAACTTTTAATACGGTTGTTGGCAACACTGTTGTGAGTGGTGCCTTCTCCGCTACCACATAAGCACGCAGGCGCTCAGTCTTGGCTTGGTAGCCATTCGAAATGGAGCTCCCGATAAACGTTAGCGCCAAGTGCGAAGTGCTCGCAGTTATTCGATTTTTGAACGCAAACGGGGTTAAACCGGTTGAAATTCACCGCCTATTGACGGAAGTGTATGGACAGTCATGCATGGATGTCAAAAACGTTCGCAAGTGGTGTAGAGAGTTTACAGCCGGTTGTACTGAAATTCATGACGAAGAAAGGAACGGGAGGCCGTCAATCGCCGACGAGACAATCGCGAAAGTTGAGGAACTCATGCGTAAAGATCGGAGGATCACCCTCGATGCTCTCTGCATTGTGGTTCCTAAGGTTTCCAGAAGCACCATCCACAGGATTTTAACGGAAAAGTTGCAATATCGGAAGGTGTGTGCAAGATGGGTGCCGCGTATGCTGACAGAAGACCACGAACGGCAACGGGTTGATTCTTCCCGCGAATTTCTTCGCCGCTATGGAGACGAAAAGGACAGCTTCTTGGACTCGATTGTCACGGGTGACGAAACCTGGACATTCCACTTTACACCTGAGACAAAACACCAGCCGCGTGAGCGGCGGCATCCCTCTTCGTCCAAGCCACGAAAATTCAAGCAAACACAATCTGCCGGTAAAATCATGGCAACTGTGTTTTACGACAGGAAGGGGGTACTGTTGGTCGACTTTCTGCCTGCTGGGACAACAGTCAACGCTGACAGGTACTGTGAAACACTGAAGAAACTCAGAAGGGCAATTGAGAACCGGAGAAGAGGGATGTTGAGCAAGGGTGTAAGCATTCTCCACGACAACGCCAGTCAAACCGTCGATCTCCTGCAAAATTTTGGTTGGAACGTCATCACACACCCACCCTACAGTCCGGACTTGGCACCCAGCGATTTCCACCTGTTCCCTAAGTTGAAGGAACATTTGTTTGGACGGAGGTTCTGCTCGATGCTGAGGTGAAAGATGAGGTTCAACGCTTCCTGAAGGGCATGGCGGCAAGCTGGTATGACATGGGCATTGTAAAACTGCCACAGCGTCTACAAAAATGCATCGACCGAAATGGCGATTATGTTGAAACATAAAGCATTCTTCAATCTTTAAAGTGACGTAGCAATTATAGAAAGTAAACGGTTCTCTGTATATCTAAAAATATAGGAGACCTTTTTTTTGGGATTGCCCTCGTAATAAAATACATATTGTTATAAGGTTTTTTTTTTCAAAAGAACTCCCTATCGTACGGTTTTATTAATTGCCTATAATAATTTTATATTCGTAATAACAGATGGAATATACACTACACAAAAAATTATAGAAAAGTACAGGGAATACAACAGAGAAACGATAATGAAAACATATGTAAATTATGGGATTCTATGAAAGAACACACTAACAACAGAATTCTCTTACAGTTTTTAGATTTCTGTACCCTATTATCGTGCTAGTCTGTCCATCATTAGTATGAATAGGAGTGGACTTAGACTGTCACCTTGTTTTATCCCTTTTCTCGTTCAGAATTCTCCTGATTTTTACCCTGCAGTTTATATCCTAAATCTTACTATCCCGTGTGTACTTCTGATAGTATCTAGCAGAGTTTTAGGGATTTCTATTTCTTTAAAATTTTCCCATATCTCTCTTCTATATATCGCATCAAATTATCAAATTAATCCGACTTAATCGGAATCAGATATTTCTAAAACTAATTAAAAAATGAACTCCAACAATATCTAGCCGCGCAAACACAAATATTACACCAATTTCAAAGTTCACATATACATCGCACACACAACGGTGCTAAACGAAATTCAAATTCAAGTTTATTAACCGCGCTACGTTTGACACCGTTCATCTTCGGTTGTAAATGCGTCCTAATCGTTAGCTACACAAAAACCGCACGCCGCTTCGGAGCGATTTCGGCGGCAGATCGCATATTCTACATTTTGCGAGGGTGCCTGGCGTGACTGAGGGGATGACGTGGTTAATGCTCGGGCCGAAAGTTTGCCTGGCATTCTCCGCACGACGTATTCGCCTTCCGGTAACAACGCTCGAAGTGCCGTTGCGAGCTTGTATCATCTACATATCATGCGGCCTTAGTATGGCTCGTAAAATAAAGTAAAAGGGTTGTTAAACAAGATAAAGGACGTAGTGTACATATGTGGGTAATATGAACATCTAGATAGATGAAATTCGGAAGGTATGAATGTGAAGGACGTGAATCGCTGGAACATATGGTTGTTTTTAAGTGTCTGTTAGGGTATTTTAAAGTTTCGGTTATTATTGTTAAGGTTTCTGATTTCCAAATCCATAACCTAGAAGGCTACAGAGCACTGTACACACATTTTTAATGTGGAAATTGACTTTTTGCATGATATTATATGTGATATATATAGCATATGCAAAAATGCAAATCCCAACGAGCCAATCAACCAACGTTGGCATTAGTAATGATAAAATTACAATTTCCTCGCAACTAACCAACGTAATTAAATTCCTGAAAAAATATAAAATGGCGTTGTCGAATATCGGTAGTAGTCCTTCTGTTAATATTTTATACATCCCCACACTGTGGAGGTATCGCAGAACGGTGCGCTGACTTTTCTGTGAAGTTGCCGCAAGCTCAGCTGTACTCTTTCGCGGTTCTCTTAACACTTCGCGCACAAGCACCCCTTTACTTCTTTCAGAAGGTCCGGCACGACCTGGTTTCGGCTCCACTGTTGTTTTTTCCCTGCGTTTAAATTGTGTAATTACACGGTTAATTGTGGACAACGGAATATTTAAAAATTTACTTATTTCACGTTGCGAAGCGCCGCGTTCGCTCTGGCCAACGATGCGACCCCGGGTGAAGTCGCTAATATCACTCGAAACTTGTAAGCGAGGCATAGCTGTAACGATACTAAATTATGACGAATTCCTTCCGATACATCTACCCCTACCCTAATGACAAGAGAAAGTTCTTAATTCGTTCTTAGAATTTAGCTGTTTACATATTTATACCGCTTTACCTGGTGTCTATTTTGTTCTGTCAACCTAGTGTAGCTTATTATTTATGCGAAGTAATAATTTGTAAAAATTTGAGAGCGAAAAATTTAATTCAATCAACAAATCCATTCGTATCCTCCCCATCTGCACGATTTCATTAATCAATAACATCTTTGGAATTAATTTAGACGGATGGGAGCGCGTTTAACACGAAATTTTACGACCCCGCATTCCCCCACTCCATACCGGCTCCATTCTGAACTGATTACGCGGCCAACTTGATCCAGACGTATCGATGTGTTTTAATAATACGCTTAAACGGGAACGATATGGAAATAAATCACAACCAAAATCCATCTAATTAACATCCGTCGTAATTAATGACGGGGTTATTAATAGGGGGCGCGTTCGAAGCCTAAATGCCGAAACGGCATCATCCAAAAATATGGCGCGTAGGGTGGGTGGGCGATGATACTACGCGCGTATGGGTTCGGTAAACTGCATTCGCGTAAAGCAGACGTGTTTCATCCGTTTTGTATTCGGATCGTACGGTAGCAGCGTATCATTTCCGTCGGTATGTACGATATGAAATGGGTATTTGCTAAATTCCTTTCGCCAGTTTGCACATACGTAAACATTACCTAATAATTGGTACACATAATTGGTGCAATAATTCGATATTAAATCGGAACGTGTTGCAACAAATGGGGATAAATAAATTTCGATATTGTAACGATGTACGTTGGATAATAATGAACTGGCATTTGTAGGATTGTATAAGAAACAAATTGATGCTATAGCTTTTTACGTAATCACTTAATTAAAACATTTATTACTTGATTTAGTAGGATAGAAAAGAATAAATTACAATAGAATTTATTGACAACAGTGAAACAAACCAAAACAGCAGACAAAATAAGTTACAATAATAATTGAGCTATATGCAGCCCCCAAAATAAATGTCCATATTGGGCACGACTCTAAGTCTAGGATTTGGACCAAAAGTGACAAGTTGTGTTTGGTTAGCGTTATGTGTTAACTGTAGGTTGTCACAGTACGCTGTTAGATTATGCAGATCTTCATTTATGTATTTCAGAGCTTCGGTGAGCTTGGAGGGGCTAAAAGAAAAATAAAATTGGGTGTCGTCCGCATATAAATGATATTTACAATACTTTAAGACGTTGGGAAGATTACTAGTACAGATGGAAAACGAAAGTGGGCTTAAGATTGCTCCCTGCGGCAAACTGCAGGATATACTGACCTTTTCGGAAATGCGATTATCTAGTACTGCAGATGGATTGCAAGCGATAAAATCTAGTTCGCAACAAGATGTCATAGTGAACCGTATCAAACGCTCTAGTAAAGTCTAAGAGAATTAAAGCTGTGATGTCTCCGCTCCGTCGATGGCCCGGAGTATATCATCCGCAACATGTGACAATGCCGTAGTACAACTATGCCCTGGTCGAAAACCAGACTGATAAGCAGGCAAAATATTGACGCTGTTGACGAATTTACGCAATTGGTCATTATCGTAACGTTCGAATATTTTCGAGAGGACAGGGCGCAAATCTTTCACCTCACCTACAGTAGCCAACTTAGTAATAGGCTTAAGAAGAGACGATTTCCAAGAAGTCGAGAATGTGAATGTGTCGACGCAGTCATTGAAAATATGGGTCACATAATCCGCGAGTGGACGGGTACAGATTTTCAACATGCGCGCATTCAAACTATCCATCTCGCAGGCATTAGACTTAAGTCTACTCAGTTTTGTGATGTTCGTGATATTCACCGAAGGAGAATAGGACGCGCTAGCAGGAAATGCAAAGTGACGGTTCAATGCATTCGCATCTTTCAATGAATCAGGAATATGGTTATTGTTGGGTTTGCCAATCCCAGGCTTTTTGATATCTTTCCAAATTTCTGCAAGTGAAGAATGATTTAAAGTACAAAGATAATTGAGATGGTTTTCACGTTTGACAGGCCTATTGACCACATTTCGGAGGGACTTACAGTATTCAAAATAGGTCTGGCCGTTGGACCTTCGATAGGGCTGAAGAGCTTGGTTTCTAGTCTTAATCAAGACGAATATTGTGTATTAACCAAAGCGCAGGTGGTTTAGTAACAGTTATTCTCTTAACAGGTATATGTTTATCAAAAATTCGGACAAGAGTAGAATTAAAGAAGTATACCTTCAAGTCAACCGTAGGCAGATTGAAAATCAAATACCAAGGCACCCCACACAGGCCCTTTCTAAACTCGTCAGAGTTAAATTGTTTAAATGAACGCGTATAAAAAGACAGTGCTTCATTTTAGACAGAGACCTTAACACATGGGCTGAAAAGTCCCGGGCCTAAGACATACATGACGCTAGTTTCATTGCTGTTAAAATTTCATGATATTCTATTCATTAGTTTGTGCGTTATTGTGATAAGAGTCACGCTACTTTTGTTATTTTCAAAACAATGGATCAAAAGCAATTTCATGTTTTAATTTTACACTGCTTCTTGATGGAAAAAAATACCGTTCAAGCGAAGCAATGGCTTGGAAAGTATTATGGGGACTCCGCTCCATCAGAAACAACAATAAAACGTTGGTTTGCTGACTTCAAACGTGGTCGTAGAGACACCGATGATGCAGAACGCAGTGGACGTCCAAATGAGGCGGTAACACCAGAAAACATCAAAAAAATCCTCAAAATCGTTTTGAATGATCGAAAAGTGAAGTTGCGTGAGTTAGCTGACATCGTAAAGGTATCAAAAGAACGTATTGGCTTTATATTGCATGAGCATTTGACTATGAGAGAGCTCTGTTCAAAGTGGGTGCCGCGTTTGCTCACTGTTGACCGAAACCAAGAACGTGTTGATGATTCTGAGCAGTGTTTGGTCATGTTTAAACGTAACAAACCGGAATTTTTGCGTCGATATGTGACAATGGATGAAACATGGATCCATCACTTCACTCGGGAATCAAAACGATCGTCATCTGAGTGGACAGCAACTGGTGAACCTCGTCCAAAGCGCCCGAAAGCACAACAATCGGCTGGAAAGGTTATGGCCTCGGTATTTTGGGACGTGCGTGGTGTAATATTCATCGACTATCTTGAGAAAGGAAATACCATCAACAGTGAATATTATATAACGTTATTGGAGCGTTTGAAAGCTGAAATTGCAAAGAAACGACCGCATATGGCAAAGAAAAAAATTTTGTTTCATCAAGACAACGCACCGTGTCACAAGTCAATCAAAACAATGGCAAAACTACATGAATTGAACTTCGAATTGCTCCCACATCCACCGTATTCGCCAGATTTGGCTCTCAGCGACTACTGGCTGTTCGCAGACCTCAAAAGAATGCTCGCCGGTAAGAAATTTCGCACGAATGAAGAGGTTATCGCTGAAACTGAGGCCTATTTTGAGGCAAAAGATAAATCGTTCTACAAAAGTGGTATTGAAATGTTAGAGCGGCGCTGGAATGATTGCATTGCTCTTGATGGAGATTACGTTGATGAATAAAGCTAATTTTGAACCAAAAAAAACGTGTTTTCTTTGTTAGGCCCGGGACTTTTCAGCCCATGTGTTATATCCCTTAATATCCCTCTAAATAGTGTGTTTAGAGGGATATGAACTTTCTTTCCTTAATATCCTCGGCAAATTATGTATCACTCAAAACAGCGAAATTTCCGTAGCTCCATCAGCACAAAATTAATAAATAAAATAAACTCATAAAAAATTATAATCCCTTCTAAACTTAATAGTGAGTGTTGGATCCTCTATTTAAAATAACTCCAAACATCTGGGTCTCCATATTGTTCATCAATTTGATTTTAGCTCTATAACATTATCATATTGTTTATTATCGCCATACACCTCTCTTTCCAATATTCTCCAAAAATTTTCGATCTGGTCTAGATCGGGTGAGCAAGCAAGCCATTGTAATAAATTGTTTCTCTTTTGATAAAACCACTCCTTTGTTTATCAGGAATTATAGATAACTGCATTATCTTGCTGCAATATCCAGTCGATGTATAATTTGTCGAAGATCTTAAGAAAACCAAATATTCTGTTCGAAAGTCATATGGGACTATAGAAATTTATTATCGTTGTGTGCTTACTGATATGCACATCGAGATTAAAAAGTAATTTGTGAAATACGAAGTAAATTTTATAATTTTGAATTTAAATTGATTTCATAAATCCTCAAAGTTTTCGTTAATAAATATACTACTAGTTTAGTGCGAAAACATTGCACATGCCCAACAGATGTTAATCATAGCAACTGGAGAGTAAGAACCGTTTTAATTGTTAGGATTTGATTGTAAAACGGGTGCAATTTATCCGAGGTATAACTACAGAACTAATTATCCCATGGAAATAGCTATTCCACTGACTATATCTATATCACAAAGCATTAGCCTTAGGACAAACTAACTATTCTTAAATCAATACTGAGTTTTGATAGGTATGAGCGTTATAGAAAATTAAAAGCTGCGTATCTAAATACAATAATGCAAAGTTCTTAATCCAATCTAAGTAAATTCATTGGTTATTGTTTTTTCAAGAAGTTTGGGTTATATTTAATATTTTGTTTATTGTAATGTTCACGTATTACTCAATAAATATTTTATATGATCAACACGTATTTGGCGTTTTATTAAATCTAATTGTCTTTTTTAAATTTTGTATTTAAAAATTATAATCAACCCAATAATACGACATAAAATTAATGTTTTTTTTCTTTTTTTAGCTTAGAAAAGAATTGACAAAAAAGGATTTCCTAAATTGGTAATATCTGCAATATCCAATAACAAACGACAGCCGTTTCCTAAAACTGGAATTCATTAGAAAAACAAAAGTAATATATCAAATTAAGCAACACTACGTGTTTTCGTTGTTATACCGCATTGCTTGGCCAATTTTGTAAAGTATGAGAGAAACGCCATCTAATGACGAGTATATAAAGTTCTTCGAAGGGTATGCAACCCAATATACGCATGTGTATTGATCAGCGTAATCTATACATAAATATGCGAAATAAAGAAATCGAATTTCATAAATCTGCTCTTTAAAAGATTTATTATTTATAAGTTATTTTTATACTTAAATCAATATATATAATACATTCTTACGAGAAAAAGAAAACAAACAAATATGTAAGTAAAGTGCTATTATTTAAATACGCGCAATATTTTCTTAAGGAAAAATAATTAAACACGACGACTTGCCATGTAGGTAAATTCTTCACTTCTTTACACGTTTTTAAAAGCAAAGGTGTTGTAAATTGGAAAATATAGATAGTAACGTCGTTGTACTACCTCGCCTTCAGTTATTATTGTTTCAAAACCTTGGTAAGAAAATTTAACAATGGCTTTATTGGTAGGTGAATTTTCCATTACACAGAGCCTCCAGATGAGCGAACCCAACAAACTTCTTTATGTACTTTCTCGTTTTCTTTATATAACTTTGTTAAATCTAATTCTTACACTTTACGCCAAAG
The DNA here is from genome assembly GCA_023509865.1 of Trypoxylus dichotomus. Lineage (NCBI taxonomy): Eukaryota > Metazoa > Arthropoda > Insecta > Coleoptera > Scarabaeidae > Trypoxylus > Trypoxylus dichotomus. The sequence goes on from CM042079.1 coordinate 2,848,168, forward strand.
AGCTTGATTAAAAAAACTTCGTCTAAAACGTGAATTGCAGCATCTTCAAAATCAAATATATATATTTTTTTGGTGAAAAATTCTTGATTTTATTTTTTAATAAGACGGAAAATGTTTGTACGTGGCCTCATTTTTGTCGAGTAACATTTACGGTAAGAATGATGTTTGTTCTTTCTTCCATACCACCTATATCCACGTGAATTGTATATAGTTGGCAAAACAGTGAACTACAGCTTATGAAAGCCCTATCAGATAAGAAGCAAGAACCTCCTGCTAATAAATTAACTCCGCCCATTGTAAATACAAGAATCTTTTCTTCCATATCATCGTCAATTATGACATACTTTTTCATAAACTCTCTCATTCTTGATTTAATTTATAGAATAACTAGAGTTGTCTAACTAAGGCTGTCATGCAAGCAACAGCCCTTCTCCCAGTAGATAGACTGCCGAAACGTCGGACTAGAACAGCGTAATACTTAGTATCTGTTTTAACACATAGGCTGAAAAGTCTCGGGCCTAACAAAGAAAACACGGTTTTTTTGGTTCAAAATTAGCTTTATTCATCAACGTAATCTCCATCAAGAGCAACACAATCATTCCAGCGCCGCTCTAACATTTCAATACCATTTTTGTAGAACGATTTATCTTTAGCCTCAAAATAGGCCTCAGTTTCAGCGATAACCTCTTCATTCGTGCGAAATTTCTTACCGGCGAGCATTCTCTTGAGGTCTGCGAACAGCCAGTAGTCGCTGGGAGCCAAATCTGGCGAATACGGTGCATGTGGGAGCAATTCGATGTTCAATTCATGTAGTTTTGCCATTGTTTTGATTGACTTGTGACACGGTGCGTTGTCTTGATGAAACAAAATTTTTTCTTTGCCATATGCGGTCGTTTCTTTGCAATTTCGGCCTTCAAACGCTCCAATAACGCTATATAATATTCACTGTTGATGGTATTTCCTTTCTCAAGATAGTCGATGAATATTACAACACGCACATCCCAAAATACCGAGGCCATAACCTTTCCAGCCGATTGTTGTGCTTTCGGGCGCTTTGGACGAGGTTCACCAGTTGCTGTCCACTCAGATGACGATCGTTTTGATTCCGGAGTGAAGTGATGGATCCATGTTTCATCTATTGTCACATATCGACGCAAAAATTCCGGTTTGTTACGTTTAAACATGGCCAAACACTGCTCAGAATCATCAACACGTTCTTGTTTTTGGTCAACAGTGAGCAAACGCGGCACCCACTTTGAACAGAGCTTTCTCATAGTCAGATGCTCATGCAATATAAAGCCAATACGTTCTTTTGATACCTTTACGATGTCAGCTAACTCACGCAACTTCACTTTTCGATCATTCAAAACGATTTTGTGGATTTTTTTGATGTTTTCTGGTGTTACCGCCTCATTTCGACGTCCACTGCGTTCTGCATCATCGGTGTCTCTACGACAACGTTTGAAGTCAGCAAACCAACGTTTTATTGTTCTTTCTGATGGAGCGGAGTCCCCATAACACTTTTCAAGCCATTGCTTCGCTTGAACGGTATTTTTTCCCATCAAGAAGCAGTGTAAAATTAAAACACGAAATTGTTTTTGATCCATTGTTTTGAAAATAACAAAAGGAGCGTGACTCTTAGCACAATAACTCACAAACTAATGAATAGAATATCATGAAATTTTAACAGCTGTCTTTTGAAGGTTAGTACTAACTGAGAGAAAGGTGACTGCAATAAAACTAGCGTCATCTATGTGTTAGGCCCGGGACGTTTCAGCCCGTGTGTTAGCTATTTAAAACATTTTCTTCTAAAACGTACAACAAACCAGCTATCTTAATGGAAACACCGGGTGTACAAACAACATCCATTCAACTGTTGAAAGGCCTTATTTATTTTCACTTTTACTTCGCGTCTACCACCTCATAAACGAGGTTTATTTCGCGCACGTGTCAAGGAGCCAGCTGCGGGATTCCTCTCTGTTTAATCTCGATTCCCGGCCTCCCCCCTATACGTCTTGCCGTGATTTAAATCAAAACTAAATCGAGATTATTTCTCTCCAGAACGCACCGGGAACGGTAAGACGACGACAATAGATAAGGCAAAAAGGGTCTCGCGTGCCTCCGAATCCTCTACGAAGGTTTTCTTTTCTATCGCGCGACGGAGGAGCTCTTACTCCCTTGTGCAGACCCTACGTAGTACGTACGGCGAATAAGAAACGCAGCTGCTAGACCTCCGGTCAAAGGAATCATTCTTGCGAGGACCCTAATTTTTCTTGCGAAGTGAGATCTGGTCTTGCGTGACGATAGGCCTTTAGAATTTAGTGTGTATTCGCTTTGGAAAAGGTGTATTGTCCCGTTTTCTTCTCTTTAAAGTGACCATGGATACGTAAGATGAACGTACGATGTTAGTTTTGTGTGTTAAATGGAATGGGATTAAAAGGAGAATTATTTTTGTGCAATAATCTAAGATTTCAATGGTGATGTAACTTTCTAACAAGGGTTAAGATGATTTAATTTGAATAAAAGTAAGGTTTCATATTAATCCTTTGTAATTATTGTGTCGTATATTAAAAAGATTGGCATACAAATTTGGAAAGACGATATCTAAATACGTGAATAATTTCTGAACCATTCTCTACAGATCTCCACCATTGTACTACATTTACTTTCTATGTTCTTCAACTGCATAAGATGGAGGTGAAACGCAGTGGTGTAGGATCTGATATACCCTATCGTAGCAAAATTGTGGTACGATTTTTACCACATTAAATCAAGTTTGAGGTTGGGAATTTACGAATGATACAAGAGTTGAAATGAATACGTAGGCTTCCACCGTCAGAGTTAGTAATAAATGTACTACTTCAGGAATTGGTTTCGTCTCTAGAGTGGTTTACAGGTTGAGTTCCACTTGGTTTCCCCTGTTTCTCCTGAAGAAGCCCCCTACGTTGAAGGTTGTATGTGCATATTTTTCTGTTAAATAAATACCTCCTACCCATTTTCTTTGTGTTTCAGTTAACAGTTATCAAATAGTAATGTTTAAAATAGCAAAACATTATATCCAATTTTGGCGAATTTTTCTGACTTCATTTTTGGATTAGGCACCCCAAAATTGCTTAATTACATTTAAAAAACTGTTGAATATGTAGCAAATTGAAATGTATTATCATAGTACAGTTCAATGGTAAAATGTCAAATGTAGTAGTTGGCAATAACACACATGTAAAATAAAGTAGTTGTAACACATGGGCTGAACAGTCCCGGGCCTAACACATAGATGACGCTAGTTTTATTGCAGTCACCTTTCTCTCAATTAGTACTAACCTTCAAAAGACAGCTGTTAAAATTGCATGATATTCTATTCATTAGCTTGTAAGTTATTGTGCTAACAATGGATCAAAAACAATGCCGTGTTTTAATTTTACACTGCTTCTTGATGGGAAAAAATACCGTTCAATCGAAGCAATGGTTTAAAAACTGATATGGGGACTCCGCTCCATCAGAAACAACAATAAAACGTTGGTTTGCTGACTTCAAACGTGGTCGTAGAGACACCGATGATGCAGAACGCAGTGGACGTCCAAATGCGGCGGTAATACCAGAAAACATCAAAGAAATCCACAAAATCGTTTTGAATGATCGAAAAGTGAAGTTGCGGGGGTTAGCTGACATCGTAAAGATATCAAAAGAACGTATTGGCTTTATATTGCATGAGCATTTGACTATGAGAAAGCTCTGTTCAAAGTGGGTGCCGCGTTTGCTCACTGTTGACCAAAAACAAGAACGTGTTGGTGACTCTGAGCAGTGTTTCGCCATGTTTAAACGTAACAAACCGGAATTTTTACATCGATATGTGACAATGGATCCATCACTTCACTCCGGAATCAAAACGATCGTCATCTGGATGGACAGCAGCTGGTGAACCTCGTCCAAAGCGCCCGAAAGCACAACAATCGGCTGGAAAGGTTATGGCCTCGGTATTTTGGGATGTGCGTGGTGTAATATTCATCGACTATCTTGAGAAAGGAAATATCATCAATAGTGAATATTATATAGCGTTATTGGAGCGTTTGAAGGCCGAAATTGCAAAGAAACGACCGCATATGGCAAAGAAAAAAATGTTGTTTCATCAAGACAACGCACCGTGTCACAAGTCAATCAGAACAATGGCAAAACTACATGAATTGAACTTCGAATTGCTCCCATATCCACCGTATTCGCCAGATTTGGCTCCCTGCGACTACTGGCTGTTCGCAGACCTCAAAAAAATGGTCGCCGGTAAGAAATTTCGCACGAATGAAGAGGTTATCGCTGAAACTGAGGCCTATTTTGAGGCAAAAGATAAATCGTTCTACAAAAGTGGTATTGAAATGTTAGAGCGGCGCTGGAATGATTGCGTTGCTCTTGATGAAGATCACGTTGATAAATAAAGCTAATTTTGAACCAAAAAAAACGTGTTTTCTTTGTTAGGCCCGGGACTTTTCAGCCCATGTGTTATTTCGTTGTGTTTGAACAGGCAGACGACTGTGTTATTCTTGTGGCACTAGATAGCGACAAGAATGCCCATTTAGGCTGTTAGTTTAGATGCGATGACAGTAACCGAGAGGCAAATGTAACGTATTGAGTAGAAATATTGCTCGAAATTACGTTGATGATGTCGGGTAGGCAGATACATATTCGCATGTTTCTTTTCTCCTTTGTAGTGTATATTACAGTGTATATAAACATTCATGTCGAAGTTATATTTTAGATTCAAGTTTATCCATGGCAATATTGTTATTTTAAATCTTGTCATATTGCATTTATGTTCTCTTCAATTAACCCCAACTAGTTCGGTAAATGAAACAACGAAAGGATACGTTTATATTGCAATTGATGTTACTTTAATTTATTATTGCGGTATTATTTTACCAGATCATATAACCACAATGTATTGCACATAAAATATGAAAAACTTTGCTATTTATTATACAAGATTTCGATAACCAAACTTTCATATTTACCATGTTGTCATTTGACAGTTCCATTAAATTTCACCAGTGTAATACAGTCGCCGATCGTAGCGCTACCTACTGCATTCTTAACGTGAATGAAGTATAGTATCAATATTTCTGTGTAGTTATATACTTTTTATTACCGCGCAAATAAACGTTATTATCATTAAAGTTTTTGAAGCGATCTTATTTTTAACACCTTTACCGTTAATTTCAGTTCATTCGGGGTGAATCTTTATCTTTCCCCGTCTCTTCGCTACCCTCGAGTCCCTCTTTTCCCACGAGGTTCGTTATTACAACCGAAACTCACCTGAGAAGAAACCGGTCCTTTCAGAAAAAACGACTACGTACGCGCAAGCTACGTTTTCCCAAAGGAAAGAAACTCTCTGATGCGGTTAAATATCCCTTCTAATAACGTAACATCACGTCACAACGGTTTCGCACAATTTTAGTGAACCGGTAAAATTCCAATAAATCCGTTAGGTTTTTGGACCCGTTTAAAAACAAGGGGAACCTGTTGAAAGCTTAGTACCGCTTGATTTTTGGAAAAATAATGATGTGAAAAAGGTTACGGTTGTATTTTAATGAAATGTTTCGTTGTCCTTTCGCATATATATTTTTTTAACAATGTATTTAGCTAGTAATTAGACTGCAGTTACCGAAATTATATATACAAGGACTGCTAGGATGAAGCGACTTTATTGTTTGTCAAAGTATTCAAAGCGTAATATGGATGTCCCACCTAAATGTCTTCCGTGTTGGCGATATCAATAATATTCTGAAGATTCTTTGCAAATGAATTCTCTAAAGTGCTTGTATTTCGTCCACAAACCTTATAAAAGTTCTTATCTCTTGATAGAGATTCCATACTTATTTGATTGGATCGTTCACTGCGCACGATGCCTTACAAGCTTCTAAGAAGTTAAAATCTAATATTACTACACCTCAACCGCAGGACAGAAGCCAATGGCAGATAGCTTCGATGACAATACTTTATCGGTGCATATCACATCCACTTATAGAAGTTTATAAAAGGTTTCGCTAATATATTATGCGATTTCAACTAAATTGGTAGTGGTAGAACGACCATTGATAAAGCCATACTGGTTTAACACAACTATATAACCTATCGTAAAGGAGCCGTTCAGAAACCTTACCACAATTAGATAAAATATTTATAGATCGATAGTTATAAATAGAGACTGGATTATATGCAAAGTGCATATATTTTATTTTTTGCATAACTTTAATTATAGTCTATATGTAGATGTATTACACAAATTGAAGTTAATTAGCGCTAATTAGTGATTGCATATATTGCATATTTATACATGTCTATGCATATTTTTACAAAAGTTGCATATATTGCATATTTAGGTTTTTTCTTTTCCTTTCCATTAGTAAAAATTCCTAATAATTCCTAATGTAGATCGACAACGGACAATTTTCAGAGCGAAAAATCTTTTACATTGGTTTCCCTTATACTTTTTTCCAAGAACTGCACGTGTTTAATTTCGTCTAGCAAAAGGGATGAGGTAAATACGTTTTATTATTATTAATTCCCAAATAAACTATTAATTCATTGAACAAAACTTGTTTATGGATTAAGTAAAGGATGGCGACAACATATTTTATCGAGCCTGCAGCAAACTGGTAAGTTTAATTTTACTAAAAGCTTTACAATTGTTTTTAAATTCTTTAACTTTTGATATAAAATGACAATTGTTGTTGTAGGTGTCCTGTGAGAGAAAATACCCGATTGATCAACACGCTAAAACTCCATCACATATTGGAAAATGTGAAAAACTAAAGCGATCCGCATGTGTGCAGCAATCTATATATCAATCTGTAGCATCAACTTCACTAAACTCAGAACAAGAAGAATATAATACGGATCTCTGTAACGCATTAAAGTCGTGTAACATACCATTAGCAAGATTAAACGATGTTAATTTGAAATCATTTCTGCAAAAATATTGCAAACATAATATACCTGACGAAAGTACCTTACGAAAAAATTATGTCACATCTTTTTACCAGCAAACAATGGCAGAACTTCAACAATTGGTAGGGAATAATTTTATTTATATCATGGTGGATGAAAGTACGGATAGGTGTGGCCGTTATATTGCGCATTTATTAATAGGAATTCTTCATGAAGGTATTGTAGGTAAATCATATTTAATTTATTGTAAAGAACTTCAAAAAACAAATAATGTGACAATTGCCTAGTTCGTTCAAGAACGTTTATCAAATTTCTTTTTACCTGGAAGTATACCTTGTGCCCCAACGCTGCACCATACATGATAAAAGCCGCGCAAAATTGAAAAATTTTTATAGTAACATTTAGTTTAGAATGTATTGTAAAGTTAAAGAATGCACCAATTACATCTGTGGATGTTGAAAGAAGCTTTTCTATTTCGAAACATATGTATTCTGATAAAAGACAAAACTTTCTTTTACACAATTTTGAAAAACATTTAATAATAAATTGGTTTAGAAATATGTTGTAAAAAAAATTTGTACAATAAAGTTAATGTTTAAATTTCTGTTTTTATTTAATTTCTTTGCATATAATCCGGTCTCTAGTTATAATCATGTTGATTACCTTTTTTAATTAAGTAGTTATATTATATATTATCAATTAAGTAATTCTACTTACTTTCCAATAAGATGGAAAAGTTATTGTACGAACTGCCAAGTTGAGTATAACAGGAAGGGGATCACAAAGTTCTGGAACAGTATCATGAATAAAAAAGCTTGGCAAACCATCATGCCCACATAATGTTGCTGTTTTAAATAATAATTTTAATGTAAAGAAAAAAGAAAAATAAAAGGCCGAGAAAGAGAATATATGAAGAAATAAGCAGTGAAAAATTTACAACTACTATGACTCCCACTTAAACAATACTACATGAACAAAACTAGTCCAATTAAGTACGAATTGAATCGCTTTTCTAATTGGGAGAAATGAATATAACAGTGCTTAATTTCATCTTCCAAGAGCAACAAGCACACCTCCACATGTGAACGAGAAGAAACACCTTCTTTATTATCCCTTGTGGGAAACTCATAACCCCCATGCAATACGTATTTACATGTATGTATATTTACCTAAGTACCTACGTATACATATGAGTTCATCCATAAGTATAAAGGTTCGTCTGTTCGCAGACGTAAGTACAAAAGTTGCATACCTATATGCTACATTTATACATAATCCATACACAATAGATCTGTACAATCTTGTGAACGCACTAGGGTACGTTGGACCGTGAGAATCTCCTGCTCGAACCGTAAAATTATACATGTGATAAGCTGGATGCCAGGGGTCGAATTTCAACTGGTTTCTTTCCGCGAAATACATGCACAAGGTTACAAAAATTATTTATAAACAAAATAAGAAGTCTAAATGCTTTACCTTGCCCCTATATTTTAATTAATTATATGCAAAATGGAAGCAATTCATGTTAAGAGGGAAGGCATTAATGACATCTGAATCATTCCATTGATTAACTAACAAAAACCTCTTTAGGAAATCGAATAAAAGGCTTCCATCATTAATTGTTATCAAGAGGGCATCCTATCGCCGCTATATTTCATCGTGTTATAGGTATATCCTCTCCATGAAATTATAGGGGTCACGTGCTACCTCTATGTAGTTTAATTTAGGGATGGGGGTGTGGCAATTAGATGAAAAACTTCGTCATGTGAGGCTATTTGTATTTAGAAGTATAGGGGTTGCTGTATTCATCTTTTTAATGTTACTACTATTACCCGTTCTATTCCTTTTCAGAAAACACGAACTTCGTTTACGTTCATCGTTTTATTCTTAGCAAGAAAATCAAAAGTTCTTAATTAATTTTAATACTTTAATCCATCTTTATTTTACCACAAAATAATCTTCTAATTATAGGTGGCTTTGAAAAAAATTATCAGATAATTGTTATAGGCAACTACCAGAAAGCATTTGATGTATTATTACGAGATATACAGGAATCCAGTTAGACGATGAAAAATAATCAGATCAACAAAGCCATGATATGCGAAAAAAGAATAAAATAAAATTACAAGCGCCGATAAAAGAGGAATTATTTAAAAATATCGTCGTCTTAGTGACCTTGAGTTAAGTACTCTATAAAATAATAGGAGATATTTCTCTATTGATCTAAAAAAGATAAAATAGAAAAAGCAAAATAATTTCGTTAAAAAAAAACTCTTCTTCGATCTAATAATGTTGCTTAAATCCACTTTTCACTCCACAGCGAAATGATTAATATGATTAAAAGAACTTTGGAATCGCACACCTCAGTAATGTTAATGCAATACAACTCAACAATTAGGCCCAATGTGAAGTGCATATTGGAGATACAAAAAATCCAGACATTCCCAAAAAAATATTATGCGTTCCATCCTGATTATCTCAGGAGAATATTTAAATTTCCTGCATCGGTTATGATCTGGAGCAGCATGTTATACAGACGAATAAGAAAACTTTATTTCAACGAATAAATACCGAGACATTTTAAAATAATTTCTTTTATCTATCATGGAAGCCTATTTTACATTAGGACAAAATTTTCTATGTCGGAAAACTGGTGCAACATACCACACCTCAAAAAAGAAACCTAAAATAGATGGAAGATAACAATATATCGCTTATAAAATGGGTTTCTCCAAGTAGTTCCAGCATCCTGGAGTAATTTGGTCCATGCAAACTTGTGGTTAGGATATCAGCCATCGTATTTTCACTTGGCAGATATTTTAAAAGTACTGCTTTATGACTTCCCTTATAAAGTGAAACCTTATTTCTATATGTTTCGTACTCTTATTTAGTATATGGTTTCTTGCCACTTCTTGTGCCGATTGGTTTTCATTGTAGATCGTTTCTTTCTGTGCTTGCACGATATTGCTCTTCCTCCAAGCTGGAAGACAAAATCCGTATATGATTTTCTATCCCCTTGATCATTCGCAGGAATATAACTCCACAAATTTAAGTTTACGTTTTTAAGAAGTTTAAGATTTTTTAAATCAATTTTATGTCCGGATTTTACCATATGCTCTGCTACGTTTGATAGTTCTGGTTTATCGAAACGATAGTGTCTAATATGTTCTTTGAACCTCGTTTCGATACTCCGTTTTGTTTGTCCAATATAAAATTTATCACAATGCGATTGGGTAAATTCCAGATTGCTTAAGAGATTCTTTAAGTTGTTTTTTGATACAAAACACACGTTCATATTTAGTTGTCGGAAAATTTTATTTAACCCTTTTACTGTTAGGTGAAAAGGTAGTGTTATAAATTTCTTATTACGGGTGCTTGTTGTAGAATTTCTGACGTGTTGTTTGTATTCGACCTTTCTTAAGATACGGTCGACATTCGTAGAAGAGAAACCATTGTACCTTGCTACATCTTTGATAAATTTTAATTCTTTTCCGTACCTGCTCTTGCTTAGCGGAAATCTAACGAGTCTATTGACCAGAAAACTATTCGCGGACATTTTTTGTTGTTCGCAATGGTACGAATCAGCCGTGCTGAATCTGTTGGAATTAGTTTATTTTCTGTGGATGTTTATTTCTAATTTATTGTTATTGCGTATGACTAGAGTATCTAGAAACGCAAGGCGATTGTTCACTTCTTCTTCAATAGTAAACTTGATCGTAGTGAATTTTGAGTTAAGTTCTGCTCTCCCGATCATTGCCCCAGTCTGCACCTGCAAAGGCTTTTAATTTCACACCGTCTTCGGAATATACTAAACAAAGAGGGAGACCGTTCAATTTTTATAATCATCAAACTTTCTCTAGAATTTCCAGAAGTTTCTAAGACAACGTTGTTAAAAATCGGCATTGAAACTTGCTATTGAAAACTGTTGCGCCTAGGATAACTATTGAATGTGCTTACAGATGCCCACGACATCTCTTGTTAGCATATTCACTGCTTCCATGATATTGAAGACCCTGATGCAATTCCTGGGTATATCTTACATTTGATAGAAGAAACCGAGGAGCGTCCTGAACAAAATAATATTTCGTTTTCTCTTAGCTATCTTAACTAACATTACACTCTTAAATACAGTACAGAAGCTGACATAAACCGACTATGATTTCTAACAGTAAACGCTAAGGTCTTCTTAAGTATTCGAAATAAGTTGGAAATCTAAGCATATTTCAATTTATAATGCATGATATTCTTCCATAGTTGATTGTTTTTATTAAACTCGAAGATTAAAATTTTGTTTCGCATTTCTAATTACAAAATTTTTAAGTAAAAACTTTGGTTATGATTAAAATTTGCTTCAATGATTCAAATTTTGAATAAAAGTTTATTAATTATTTTCTATCACTAGTACTTTGCATCTCTAAGCTCACTTAGCTTACCCCTTCAAAGCTATTTACGTCATTAATTTAATAAATAAATCCTCAACGTAACCGCGCCAAAACCAGGTATTACGTCCCGTGTTTCTCCTTTAATCCCGCTACGTAACCTGCACTCTCCATAGGGCGAGCAACAGGAGGTTAAACGCAAAAGAATAGAACGACATACTCGAGGGAACCAGGGGTGTCCTTTTGTCCCATGGAAAGCTTTCGCAGCGCTGCCAAAGAATCGGCGAATAACTGGAGCAATTGTAAGTAGCCCTAGCTATGAAAACGTTGAAAAAAAAAAAAAGGAATTACGACTGACGTAATTTCGAGTAAAAGGAGGCGAGGTGCGGTGGTAGGGATAAAGAATCGGGTTTTGTTAATGGTACAGGTTTATTTGGCGGTATAGGGGTTATTCGAACGACAGAGTATATAAGCTGAGCGCTATACGACGAGAAATTCATTCTTAGTGAGAAGCTTGAGACGGTGGTCAACGATAAAGTTGGTGCTTGGTGACTAGGGCCCCCTCTTTAAAGAGGAGGGTGGCCCTATTTTACCAATAAAATTATTCAAATATAGTAAAGATATGATTTGAATAGTAAGATGATGTTGTGTTAGTGCCAGTTCCAATAAATTCGAAATGGTAAGTTTTAAAATAATTATGTTAATTTTGTAATGCATTCTTTTTTCGAAATAAGAAAGAAAAATCATTTATTTTTAAAGTATTTTGCTCAAGAAATGAAGCACTATATAATCTAGATGTAATATTTCTACAGAAAGTAAAAAATTAAATATTTTTTCCGCGTTAATAATTTTAGATGTCTAAAATGTTAAATCCGAAATAATTTAACATATAGTTGAATCCTATTCGTAATTGTGACTCTAATTTTTTAAAATCAAGTAGTTTATTATCGCAAAAGCTAAGAAATATTTCAAATTCCTTTAAAATACACTACCGCCCAAAAGTTTAGGAACACCTTAAAGAACCTGTCAAACAGTACAATTTAAAAACAAAACAGTTTACTGGCCCCTCTATTATAAAAACTTTTCGCAAAACTTCGAGAAGTATTTGGTTTCTTTATCTTGTTTAAAAAGAAATTGATCCCCGATTAATAGTACACCACAGATTGAAAGGTTTGGTCTAAAATTGCTTTGTAATGTGTGTTGTGGCATGACTTTTACCGACTATCTTCGTTTATCATTATGTTAGTTTTTTTATACAACTTGGTAATGAAACCAACCTGATTATTTTAACTTTGAAGCTTAATGTTTATTTCACCATATATTGTATATTGTGACCCTCAAATCCTCAAGCTAAAATATATAATTACATTAAAGCCAACTACATTAATTTATGTGGAGAACTTATGTCAGATCGATTGGTCATTTCTTGAATTACAAAGTAATGTTAGTGAACCTTGTAGAATTTTACGATAAAATGGATAAATACGTTCCCTATAAACGTATTTATAAACCTAGAAACTATCCAATATGGTTTACTTAAGAACATATCGATAACATTAAATTAAAGAACCACTATCACAAAAAATGCAAAAAATTAGTAACACTGTGGATTTGAATAGATATAAGGAGCTGAGGAGAATAATAAAGTCTGAGTCGTCTGTACTATATTTAAATGACATCTTCAATGTACAAAATTATATTCAAAACGATCCTAAGTAGTTTTGGACAATTTATTAATTCCAAAGAGAGGTCCTTTGGTCTTCCTAACGTTGTCGAGACTGAAAATGGAGACTCGTTTGGACACCATCTTCAATTTTGCTTCAGTATTTTTTATATCAGTGTTTTTTATATCTGACCAGCAAAATTCTGAAACATTAAACTATAATCAATTGATCGGTGAGGTGTCAGTTTAAAAATCAAATGTTCATCACACATTGAAACAGTTAAAAAATAAACACACAATCGGACATGACAACTTATCCAGCTTCCTAGTTAGGGATTGCTGAAATGCTTTTGCTAGACCATTATGCTATCTAGTTAACCTTTCTTTAAGAATTTGTGTTTTTCCAAATTGCTGGAATCATTCCTATTCATAAAAAGGGAAGTTAGTTCTATTGAAAATTATTGCCCAATAGCCATCATTAATAACTTCAAAACACATTTGAAATATTTCGAATGCTGTAAGTTCCAGATTTACTGACTAATACAGTTTATTCGCCTTCGGCAATGGCTGTTTCCCAATATCTTTTAATTGTGAAATCAAGAGCAGTTTTTGGAACTTATTTTAAGAACTAAAAATATATCCACAATATAATCTCCAAACTACTAACAATTACTTCGTTTTGAACAGATCGTCTTGCACTCTATATAGCCTAGCCTGCTTTCCATTCATCATAATCGGCGTTTGAGTTTAGTTTTAGTTTAGTCTAGAATTGTTTTTGTCTTCTTCATCCGTAAAATCCACCATGACTCTGATACAATTCATTTTGGGAACGTGTGTGGCAATAATTATAAAACAAACATTTATTGGTTAGAAAAGAAGTAATGGTAGTACAAGTGGGTTTACTGAGTTTGTTACCTTGGGAGTGCTCATTTTGCTTTTTTCTCTTCTTGGAGTATAACTTAATCCCCAAAATTCCAGCTAAACTTAAAATGAATCCTTTATTTTCCAACATCATTGCTAGTGTCTTAGCTGGGTGTCCAGTATTTTTCAACGATTTCTTCATGTTACAAACTAGCTTCACATTTCTATCAACTGTTAAACCATCCTCAGCTGTATATACAGTGTGTCTTTGAAATAAAATAAAAAAGTAGGAAAAATGAAAATGTGTAATTGTATAGAAAACATCCAAAAAATTTAAGTCAAGAAAGTAGGATTCCAAAAAGATCCTAGGAAATTGTAATGTGTGCTGCCTAATGATGCAGAATATGTATACATAATACATCCATCTAACCAAACTCGCAGACTGCACTACACTGCAATAACGCAGCTATCGATGTTATAAAATAAATACCTTTCAAACGGCATGCTAGTTCAATAACACTCTTACGTACGAATATTTCGGCTGTGAATAATAAAGAAATTTTTATTTTAAATATCTTTATAGTTTTTAAAAATATTTTCGATTTAAATAAAATTAGGTCTTCCCATTTTTCATACTTCTTTAATTTATTTCACAGACATCCTGTATAATTTGTAAGTTAAGAAAACTTCACCATTCCAATGAATTACGAAACTGCATCTTAATCTAAGACAAACGTCAGCAGGTTTTTAATATATACAGATTCGGAACTAGACCTAAAGGACACTGAGGACAGTTTATAACTTTGAGTTAAAGTTTGGCTTACAGAAGTCGAATTGTATCCAAATACATCGCAGGCAAATAAATACATTTCAAAGAAAACAAACTTCGACTTATGGAAGTTTTACTGCATAACTACCATAATTATATTCGTTTGCTATTAATGGATAAGTGGTCTTATACTTATGGGCGGCAGTGTATGTAGGAGATAATATATAATGCGTATGTTTCTAATTACTGTAGTACCTTTACGTGAGGCAAAACAAATAGAAAGTAACGCATGGAAAACAAACTTAATACTTCCTAGTTGTTAAGGAAAATTTTAAAACCACGAGAATGCTTTGTTTTTAACTATAAACGTTAACAAGTTAATTTTAATATAATTAGCTTTATCTAAAATCTAAGGATTGTTTTGTTTCCTTTACAGGCAATTTTAAATTACCAGAAGCAGAACAGAAAAAGAATTCCAGAGTCTTTAGAAAATTATCGGTAAGACCCTTTAAAGCAAGAATATCTTCGTCTGTGGGACTACCAACCCCAAATATTTATAACCACCGTAATCACTATTTATTTAGCCCAATAGTATCTCATTTGGATACTACAATAATATATTAATACTGGCTAATCTACAATGAAATGATTTAAAATTAATTGCAACCAAAAAGAAGATATAACATAACTTACAGACATCATTCTTCAAAAAGGAATATATTTCTGATTGAACTGGAATTTGTTATAAAAATAAATAGTTAAAATGTAGATTATATAATCATGTACAAAATCAATAAAAAGAGTTTTAATTTCGCTTGATTGTAAATACTGTAATTCTTTTTAAAGAAGACAATTAGGATATATTATATTTCTCTAATATACAGAATATTTTCTTAGATCAGAAATCAAAAAAGGTTGAAACACCATTTCAATGCGCATTTGACACGATATTTGGTTGGTTAATTATTACAGATAAAAGGCAACTGTATTGGGAACTTTAACTATAGACACTGAGATGGCGCTGAATTCTCTGTCCTATTATAAAAGAAAATAATTAAAAAAATCTATTGCAGTATATATATTTGTTCCTTTTTGGCATTCACAGCGTTACCTTTACAATTTTAAATTCAATAGTTTTACTTTTTCGTTTACATATTAATGATACTTGTTATATTTGTTGGTTTTAATTCTATACTATAAAAAAAAACACATTCCAAATTAACTCTAAATTTTAATTTTTTGATATTTTAATTTTCCATAAAAATTGTTTGGATTCCAGAAACTAATACTTTTAACAATTTTTTTTATCCGTGTGTTTGTTTTCAATTTCAACGATACTCATGTTAACTTGTTAAAACTGTTACTTGTTTTTCCCTTGTTTGCGTTTCTGTTGAATTTCAATTTGTTTCACGAGAATGAAGTTTCATGTTTTTGTTATTCGTATGTTATATATTCAGATATATACGTCGTATATCTGTGTGCGCAAAGTTTCGATTGTTTTATATCTGTTTCTTATTGAGTTTTTGTTTTTGTTTACGTATTTCAACCGTTACCATGTTGACTGTTATATAGTTATTTGTTAATAACCCCACGTTTACCGAAGTTAAGTTTTTCCCCCGTTCTCCCTTTTTAATTTATCCTATTTTTGATTCATTATTATGTTTTGGTGAATTTGTTAAACTTGTTAAAAAAAAATCCATTGTTTTCAAAATTATTATTATTCCTCCGTCTTTTTTATGATTTCAAAAGGAAATTGTTAAGTTTCATAATTTAATACTTTATCTTTAATTGTTGCATAAAAATATTGTTTTCATTGTTATTGTTATCCGTAGAATATTAATAGAACCATTTTTAGATGCATGTAAATTACTTTTGGCATTTTCTTTTGTTTGTTTTTCTATCTAATTTTATTTAAAATTGCAAAATTATTCAAATTTTTCAACATTTTTCCAAAAAATAAAAGTTGTTTCTTAAATTTTGTTATTGTTAGTTGACTGTTACGTTTCACGTTTATGTTTGTTGCTATGTTTTAAGTCTATCCTTCTTGAAAAAAAAAACATATTTTTCCCGGACATTTTTGTTTAACATTTGATATATTTTGTTCCAAATTTTCATTCAAATTCAGAGTTCTTCGAAAAATTAAACAGCAGAACTATAATTCATTTCTTTTTTATACGCCATTGTTGTTTGTTAAGTTTTAGATTTCAATAACCAATCCGTTTTAGTTATCAGTAGTTGTTATATTTGTTATAGATTTTATTGTTCTGCAAATTGTTTGACTTTCAACTGTTAATTTAATTTTAATATTCGTTAACCGTTAGTTTTTTAAAAGCTAAAATGCCAGAAAGAACACTAAAGATAGTTAATACAAATGCTCCGAACTACGCCACTGAATATATCTTTTATTCCTTGCAGTTGTCAAAACAAAATTCCCTATCTAACAAAATATTCTGTATTTAGTTATTTCTCTAAACATTTAAAATCCCCTATAATGAACTTTATTTCTTATATATAGTACTCTAGTTACCTTTCTTTTGTAAATTTAGTGTATTGATGTGTGTTTTTTAGTTAATTAAGAATTAAAAAAAAAAATATTGATCGGATGAATAGACCGGTGTCAATAGCCTTGTATATTTGCTTCGTGCACTCAATTCAAATATAAGGTTACCATCGTAATTTTAGGTTAGAATCTTCATGTTTAACCTTTAATTAATACCACAATTAGAACTTAAGTTTTATCACTAATAGTTAGTTATATTTCCTCTATACTATTGGCACCCATGCTGCCTTATTTGTTTATAAATAGGTTGTACTTACTTTATGCTACATCCTATGTTTGTTTGTTGAATGTATACCTTCATTCTCGTTATTTGCAGAATCTTACACTTTACAAGTACCTGTAAGCTTAAATTCATCTGACATATTTTAAATCCCTACATTCCTTAATTAATTGAAACATTGCGAGCAAAAATGACTGATATGTCTGAAGTTTTCTCTACCAAGAAAAAAGTACAATGTCAATTTTTATTTATTCCATTGTTATATCTGTTTTTACATTATTATTTTGTTTTTCTTTTTATTATTTTATAAAGTCACTGTGTGTTATTTTGAATGCTACTTTTAAGTTATAATATCTTGTCACGGATTACAATTATATCGAACATTTTTGCTCTCTCTGCACTACACTCAGAATTCTAGAATTGCCAACGTGGAAATTCCAGTTTACCCTAGATCTACCGTAAATTTCCTAGAAGTACTTGCAAATGATTTGCAATACGTCAGAATCTAATTTAATCTTAATTAAAACGATAGATTTGTAAAATGTAAGATTCCTTACTGTTAAGTTCTTATTTGTACCTAAAAACTCGTTGTTTTTTTTTATTATTATTTTAAGTATCCTGTTTGTTAAGTTTGTGTTAAGTTTAGGGGAAAATTTGTACACTTGAGACAGTACAATGCCGCCATTTTATAATCTTTTGATTTGGTTAGTATTTTATCGCTGTAATTTCTTACACGTCGATAAAAATCATAATCAAACATCTGCTTAATTCTTTTGTACACATACTCTCTTATTTTTCCTGCTTTTATCGTAAAATATCGCTACGAAATGTCTTTCATTTTCTGTTCGATATTCCACTGAATTTTATTATATATTACCTGATTGTTAACGTTGTTAAAAACAAGTTGTTCTCGTTTATGTGTTTGATGTATATTTTTTTTCTGTTACGTTTTGTTTTTGACTGTTAAGTTTTAAAACGAGTAGTTTTGTTATTGTTAAGTAGTTTTCGTTATTTTGTGTAAATATTGTACATATACGTAAGGATCATGTACTATAGTAGGTTTAATAATAAATTGTGTGGTTTTCTGCTATAAAATTCTTTTATTTTTGATCATCCCTTAATACGTCATCTCTAAAATGTAAAGAAAATGGCGGATAAAGCTAAAATATTTTAAAAACCAACTTTTACTAAACTATATAAAAAGAAAAACGTTGTGGTTATAAAAAGAAAGTATGAGAGAATGAGGATCTAATTTGATTCAAATAAAAGAAAAGGGAAAGAACGAAATCAATTTCGCAAGGTATATAAGAGAAATTGCAATCTTTTAACATTAATTAAATTAATTAAAACAACTAAAAGAAATATTTTAGCTTCAAAATGTTAATATGAGGCATAATATGTATGCAACCAATTCTACACTAGAGTTTAAGCAAATGCATAAGTGTAAGGAATTTTGATTATTTATTAAATATGTGGTATCAAATTCAAAACAATACAATAATACTAAAAATAGCTAACCATAACATATTTATACTTTGGTGCTTTTACTGTCATGTTTCAGCGTTTTGTTTAGGTAGTTGGCGACATCTAGTAAATAGAGTATGAATTGCTAACACTTAGTTTTGGATTGTAGATCACTATATTATAGCTATAACACATGGGCTGAAAAGCCCCGGCCCTAACAAAGAAAACACGGTTTTTTTGGTTCAAAATTAGCTTTATTCATCAACGTAACCTCCATCAAGAGCAACGCAATCATTCCAGCGCCGCTCTAACATTTCAATCCCACTTTTGTAGAACGACTTACCTTTTGCCTCGAAATAGGCCTCAGTTTTAGCGATAACCTCTTCATTCGTGCGAAATTTCTTACCGGCGAGCATTTTCTTGAGGTCTGCGAACAGCCAGTAGTCGCTGGGAGCCAAATCTGCCGCATACGGTGGATGTGGGAGCAATTCGAAGTTCAATTCATGTAGTTTTGCCATTGTTTTGATTGACTTGTGACACGGTGCGCTGTCTTGATGAAACAAAATTGTTTTCTTTGCCATATGCGGTCGTTTCTTCGCAATTTCGGCCTTCAAACGCTCCAATAACGCTATATAATATTCACTGTTGATGGTATTTCCTTTCTCAAGATAGTCGATGAATATTACATCACGCACATCCCAAAATACCGCGGCCATAACCTTTCTAGCCGATTGTTGTGCTTTCGGGCGCTTTGGACGAGGTTCACCAGTTGCAGTCCACTCAGATGACGATCGTTTTGATTCCGGAGTGAGGTGATGGATCCATGTTTCATCCATTATCACATATCGACGCAAAAATTCCGGCTTGTTACGTTTAAACATGGCTAAACACTGCTCAGAATCATCAACACGTTCTTGTTTTTTGTCAACAGCGAGCAAACGCGGCACCCACTTTGAACAGAGCTTTCTCATAGTCAAATGCTCATGCAATACAAAGCCAATACGTTCGTTTGATATCTTTACGATGTCAGCTAACTCACGCAACTTCACTTTTCGATCATTCAAAACGATTTTGTGGATTTTTTTGATGTTTTTTGGTGTTACCGTCTCATTTGGACGTCCACTGCGTTCTGCATCATCGGTGTCTCTACGACCACGTTTGAAGTCAGCAAACCAACGTTTTATTGTTGTTTCTGATGGAGCGGAGTCCCCATAACACTTTTCAAGCCATTGCTTCGCTTGAACGGTATTTTTTCCCATCAAGAAGCAGTGTAAAATTAAAACACGAAATTGTTTTTGATCCATTGTTTTGAAAATAACAAAAGTAGCGTGGCTCTTAGCACAATAACTCACAAACTAATGAATAGAATATCATGAAATTTTAACAGCTGTCTTTTGAAGGTTAGTACTAACTGAAAGAAAGGTGACTGCAGTAAAACTAGCGTCATCTATGTGTTAGACCCTGGAATTTTCAGCCCATGTGTTACTTGGAATTACATGGAATTTCTTCCTGTGGACCAGGTTCACATTGAGAACGCAAAGCCCCCACTATTGTAATGGAATACAACGAATGAAGTGTAGAATTATATGCTAGTACCAAGCGAATATATTATTATTTATATAAGATAAACGTATTATTATTCAGTATGACGGACGTGCTAAAGGGTGAAACGAAACCATTGGATACCGCAGTGCGAAAGTATATTGAAGGATTTCCAGATTTATATTGGTGTTAAGATAACTTGTAAAGTTGGCGATGAATCGTTAATGTGTTGGGGCAAACGTGATTCTAAAGATCATATGAAGAGTGTACAATATCAAAATAAGGAAGATAACGTGTCAACTAAAACGCAATCTATGATTTACTATTCATGATAGACGCCAGTGGTTTGAGACTTCATCTATTCCATAAGCAACCGTTTTATGTCTTCTGGATTAAGATAAATTTGGTATAGTACATGTATAGATCTTTTATCTATTTCTAAAGATTACTTTAATTATGCGTGTATTACATTTGTAGATCATTTTTTAGATATAAGAACACTGCGTGCCATCCGAGACAAATGTGGAAACTCACGTCATGCTGCGGACTTCTTGCCAGTTTTATTTACTTTGAATAAGATATGTTATTTATAAAATATAACGCATATATGATACAAGATGTATGCAAATGATTCAAAGGTATTCGAATTTCGCGCTTTATTTTTTTGCTTTAAGTTGGTACTTGTTGTTATATTTAGAAATACACACATACAGATTACTTACAATATAGTATACTAAATTTATATTACGTCCTCGACTATTACACGTTTTGCATATAGAGATTCATGTTATTACGACTTATTACTATGTTCACTTTTGTTCTAATACCAATCTAAGAAAATCATTACACGTCCCACAACAGTACGAAGTACTAGTTAAGGCCTCTGACGCTGTAAACACTAAACACTGTATATATCATACGCGATCATTCGCGTAGAATAAAAATATGAAAACGTTGAGTATGAAATGAATATGTAGGCTTCCACGGCTACAGTCAGTAATAAACGAACTGTTTCTGGAATTGGACCGTGTCATGATAACATTTAAGAAAAAATTAAATAAGAGTAAGAGGAAAAACGAAGAAATAAAATAGTGAAAAAAGGAAAAGGTGAAAAAGAGTAAGGGAAGGAAAGAGAGGCAACTTGACAAAAAATTAACAAGGCGGGAAATTCAAACATTTGTCGCTCTGTAAATTTATAACACGTCTTTTTACGAAGTATGTTAAAGTTGTCATTGCCTTTAAAAAGGAGCTAATGTACGAATTATAATGATTAATTTCGAAAGATTGAAACATACAAAAAAATTGTAGAAAAAGACTATATCTATTCCAAAATCACGTTTATTGTTGCAAAATATCCTTGATCAGCTATAAATATGTTTCATTGTGAAATATGTCAACGTTGCTACGTCCTTCAAAATTAGAATGTAAATAGTACCTCTTTATATCAGAATCCAGCGCAAATAATAATTATAATTTACACATTTTCCAATGCAAATTAATAAATATCGCTAAACTTAAGTATATTGATAATAGGAATATGTTGACTAGTTCTATTAGCGCTCATAGTGAAGGATAATGTAACATATGTATTTACTTGTACGGCATTAATACTATAGATTATTCAAATTAATAATCTCACCTTTAAAATAGAAAGCTAACATCCTCAAATAAGTAGTGCTATTATTACTACAACGTGATATGTTATACTACAGTCCCTTTCCATTTTAGTAGGCCACCTTATAAATTGCTTTTGCATATTTTCAACGCGATAATTTACAAATACAAGTATAAGAGTCATAAATAGGGTATGAAATACGTTTCCTAACTATATTTCTAAGTAATTGAGAAAGTGGCACTGTATTTAGGTAAATTATTTTATTGAAAAATAAACTCATAAGTAGATGTTACATTGTATACATTTCTCAACGATGATCGCTCTGCTTTATATCCGCTTACCTCGCATGCTTTCTATTTTCATGTGGTAAAATGCGCTTGCGCACATTACAGTTAGTTAGGGATATAGGCGCCAGCACCTCTTGCCTATTATTATCCCCCTCATGAATTATTCTGTACTGTATAGAAGATGGTTAGAAACAAGATTGAAAGAAAACGGTAAAACACCATCTATCAGTTATGGTATGGTCCTGTATATCAGTCTATGGTCCTGGACCACGGTATTTTTGCCAAGGCATCATGAATCAACACCGATATAAGCGTGTATTGGAGGATGTCTTGATGCCATATATCAATGGCTTAGATCAGGATGAACGCCCTTACACATTCATACACGATAGGGCACCATGCCACATGGCCAAATCCATCCAAAGTTTTTTGGAAACGTACGCTCTGCCAGTGTTATCTTGGCAGGGACATTTTCCCGAGCTCAATGCAATTGAGAACGTGCGGTGTCCTAAAATCAAGCGTATATTTGAGAAGAAGCACTATAAAATAGCAACTAGTAAGAAATGTTGAAGATGTGTGGCAAAATGACGTTACAATTAGACATACTATTAACGCTTGCATAGACAGTATGCGAAAAAGAATAAGAGCAACTATAAAAGCCAAAGGAGGCATTACAAAATATTAGTTACATAGTTGTAACGATGTCTATAAACAGTTCTAAATAAATTTATGCGTCTACAATACGTTTTTCATTATATATTTTAATAAAATCGCTATTTTAGTAAGTGGCCCTAATAAATTGGACAGGGACTGTATATATAATAAATTCTTATCTTATATTTGTTATAATAGCTTTTGTTTTTAATGGGTTTAAACTGTAGTAGCAGTTATATAAAAGTTTTTATTAGTTTCCAATAATGAGAGTATTGATTACGCTTGAGAATTATCAGAATTACTTTTAATCTGAGCAGAAAATACTTAGGGCATTCAACCCTATCAGAATGGCTATGTGTACATGAGTTTTTATACACTTGTGTAGATCTTGGCAACGGTAAATACACCGAAGTCCCTAAACTATACGATTACCAAATTGCTTATTAATTTGCAAATAATTAAATAATGCCAACTCGTCAAGTGATGCAAATTAAACTATTCATTAAACTTTTTAACAATATTTTTGAAGGTCACTGTAATTGCAGGTGAATTGTCAAATGCAGCTACAACATGGGGGACATCTATTGACTTTAACTCGAACTAATCATGCACTTACTGTCACAATTTACGTATATCTTATTTCATCTTACTGTAATTGATTTGTAGAAGGAATTAAGAAATCCACGTAAAGTAAAATCAAGCTGATTTAAATCATTAGGTTATTTAATTTTTAAAATCCATAATCTGTAATTACTAGAATTTGGCGTATCGTTTTTATCGAAAATCAATTGATTTTAGAGATTTAGATTAGGTTAATTTTAAAGATTTATTTAAGTTGATAAATACAATTACGAAGAGTATTTTTATTTAATGTGACAACATAAGCATTAATTTCCCGCCATTATATTCGACTTTTTAGACAATTTCGTTTTACAACGTCAGATAATGGTAACTACTTTATCGATCAATATGAAAATTATACGTATTAAAGACAGTCAAGGGTTAATATCGTTAAATTAAGTCGTTAACAAGTGTAAACTAATCGAAGTCTCAAGAATTCCATTCTGAAACCTTAACCACCGAAAAGACTAAGAAGTACCAATACAGAACCTAAAACCAACTCAAAGGAGTCGACGATAACGAAATAACCCTCATTGAACGTAATAATATCGTACCGGAGAACACTCAATAAAAATCTAAACCGTGGCGATCTCGCTCCCCCAATTCGCCGAAGGGGACTATTAAGGTAAATGACAACGCGTATGAGCGTTCGAGGCGAAGACGTGCCAACATCAAGTAAAGAGATAAGAAGCACTAACAAGCGTGCGAAAAGGACGAAATTGAACGTTGAAAAGCGTGTAAGCCGCAAAAGGCCAACCCGAACCCGTACCTATACCGTATTACGCCTCCTATTGATCGGAAAATTCGCGCATGGGCCGAGAGAAACTGTTCGCTCCAGAGTAGAACGTATTTTCCAGGATCTAGAAGAGATGTTATTTACGCTGCGACCGGTCGAGATGACAAGGCGCTTTGTTTTGGAAGCTTAAACAGCGACGGCTGCTGATCGATTCGGACGAAAGATGCCAGCTGGTCCGATGTGTATTTCCTCGTTGAGATGTTCCTTTTCGATATGTCATTTGAACTGTCAAAAAGTAAATTTTGACAGAAAATAGGCGGAAATTTGAGCGTGTTTATAGATGATGGTAAGTTTTAAACAATCATATTTTTTGGTTATTTTAATATGTAGAAGATGCATGGAAAAGTAGATTTGAGAGGTATTATCAAGAATTTAGTTAATGTTCTTTGTATGATCTACAATAATAACTAAATTCCATTATCGGTAGGTGTCATGTTTGTTTATGTAGCAGGCTAGATTTTTTAGGCGAAGTGCACGTTTTGAATTTGAACAACGTTGCGGTAGCGCTGTGATATTAATATTTATTTATATACCAGCCAACGAGAACGTTTATAATTGATCCAGTATGTTTATTAATACATTATATTCTTATATTGGCAAAATAAATTTAAAAATATAAATACATAACATCAACGATATACAAAATCGCCAATATTTTACATACACTTTGCGACAAAAGTATAGAACACTGTATTTATTAAAGAAATTTCATTGTTTTGTTAAGCATATAAAGTTTTGATATTGTTTCTATATGTGATAAACAAATTTTACTATCTCTATCACTAGTTGGGACAAAAATACGCAATATAAGTATAATTTGGGGTTATTGATGAAATAAAGGTGCGTCAAAAGTATAAGACATGATTTCATTAAATTTTGTAAACATGTAAAATAATAATTTACTTATTTATAAATAATTCTCTCATTGTCATTGCGAAAGTGTTAAACAATTTTTGTATAAATTTTTGCCCTATATACTTCATTAAAATTCTAGTTGTTAATTCCTGAATTGAATTGAATTGTCTGCCGCCGCTGTATATACGAGATGCTAAGATAATCCAGGTATATTCACGTCAAGCGAACGGGCCACGTGGCATCTTGATATGTACAAAGAAGATTAATACATTAGCATTTAATACATCATGTAAAGAGTCTATTATAAAATATTTTCCTTATTTGCACCGTACCCGTTGAGGACAAAACTAAACACAGAATGGAATTTATTTGAATCTGGATAAGCGTGCTGTTGTAAGCTACTCTAGATGTCATAGACTACAATTTTCATTATGCTGTGAGTCAGGCTATTGTTCCTAGGCACTCGTCTGTGATGGACCTAAATATTTTATCCAACTTTGCAAAAATTTTGGAATATCTTCTGTCTCACAGAATTTACGTTAGTGTCAAGCCTTACTTTTCTTCGCGACAACATGGTTTCATTCCAGGAAGGTCTACTGCAACCAACCTTGCTGAGTTAGCACAGCATATTGCCGAATCCATGGAACGACGTCAACAAGTAGATGTATTATACACCGATTTTAGTAAAGCATTTGACACTATCAATCATTCCCTTATGGTATCTAAGCTGAGTAGTTTTGGTTTTCCGCCAAGTGTAACACAATTGATCCGCTCGTATTTAACTGATCGTTCATGCAATGTTCACTACAACGGATATACATCCTTAACATTTTCTGCTTCCTCTGGTGTGTGCCAAGGATCCAATTTGGACTGCAATGTACTGGCTTACGCGGACGATCTTAAGATCTACAATACCATAACCTCCCCGGCAGATTGTCTGTTTCTCCAGAACAGTCTGGATACTATTGTTAGATGGTGTACACAGAATGGAATTCATTTGAATCTGGATAAGTGTGCTGTTGTAAGCTACTCTAGATGTCATAGACTCTACAATTTTCATTATGCTGTGAGTCAGGCTATTGTTCCTAGGTACTCGTCTATGATGGACCTACATATTTTATCCAACTTTGCAAAAATTTCTTTTTTAATATACCGTCAATTTTCACAGTGTCCCCTACACTAGTGCCAACAAAACAGCCCCAAATGATGATAGAACCTCCACCATGCTTCACGGTAGCAGCAATACACTCTTCTCTGGCACGTTCACCCACAGATCCTCTTACGAATATGCGTCTTCGGGTTCCGAACAGCTCAAATTTGAACTCATCCGTCCATAGGACGTTGTTCCGCTCTTCTACGGTCCAGTGTTGGTGTTCACGAGCCCATTTAAGTCGCGTTTGCTTGTTTTGTTTGCGCAGTAATGGGTTTTTCATCGCAATACGTCCATGGAGCCCGGCTTTCTGTAGGCGACGTTTGACTGTAGAAACACTGACTAGTTTTTGGTGATCAACATTTAATTCTACGGTGATTTCCGGGGCTGTTTCGCGTCTATTTGACTTGCTGGTAACCACTATTCTGCGATCATCTGCAGATGTTGTCGCTTTTGGCTTTCCACACCGTCTTTTATTACGAAAACTGCCAGTTTCCCGATATTTTTTTACGTTATAGTCAACCATAGCGTAAATAGGTAATTTCGATGAGTCAAGGATCGATTTTCGATGTCTTCACTCTATACTTACCATCAATCTAATTTAAAAAGCGCAGATCACTTCTGAGAAATCTCTACTTCGCGAATCTCAAACTTGAAATCCAATTTGCCCAAAAATACGCAATTTCTCCTCATTGATTTACTTCATAAACCTTCCAAATATTTACTTTATCGATTCCGCTAAGCTTTCCATCTCCGTCTGGCGGCGAATTCGTTTCATTCTAACCGGTGTGCGGGTCTTCGAAAAAAGTTTCCAGGATCCGTTCAAAAGTTATTTTAATACATACGTCTTCGTACCGCGATTTTTAAGTATTTCCCTCCCGACTCTCTGTGCATCATACGTACCTATTCGTATCCGCCATCTCTTTCTAATCTAACAATCTAAGACGGAAAAAGAAAATTCCGAATGTTATGTTATAATTTCTCTAGGAATGTAAACGTCTCAATCATTAGATGTACGGGCATCCTTGTTTGAATCGCTTCATCTCTATCATTGACGTGTTATATTAGTGTAAACTCGGGAATCGGAAAGCGTCTTTTTAATTTTTAGGGATTCGAAACAGTGGCGTAGAATTGGGAGGAATATAATGTCAGTGCTAAAAGGAAAGAGGTATGTATTTTTAAAGTTTTAATGTTAAGAGACAATAAGTGGGATTAAAAAGTCACACTTTGCCAAAAATTAACTGTACTAGGTAAGAAAAACTCTAAAGTCGTATCAAGGAGAAAAACAATAATAGGCGAAAAAACGAAATGGTTTCATCAAAAAACAATTGAAATAGGTAATTTTGAACCAAGTTACATATTGCTGGACAAATCAAATATTACCTGCCGTTGAATCTGCTGTTGACCCATTCGAGCAACCATTCTTAAAGAAAGTTGTACAATTCTGACAAGAATTGATAGATTTAGAAACTCTTTCGTATTTGAAGCAAAAAATGCACTAGGTCACAGAGTGAATAAGAGTAGTTTACTTTCATGCCTTGTGTCAAGGTTAGTTCTTGGACCCCAGGACATTTGAGAGGGCTCTAAATCTTCTAAACAAGAAAAATACGGTAGTGGTATAGTTTTCTATTGTTATTTTTCGATGTAGTTTCCTCGAAGATTTCTTCACTTCTTCAAATGGTGCTTCAGTCTCTTCAACCTTCCAGAAAAGTAGGATGTTTCGAGGTTTGCAAGATAGCCATGTGTAGTGAGGATGACCTCATTTGAAGCAAATCTCTTACCTCCCACTGATTTTTTCAGGTTTAGAAATAGCCCCGTGATAGTCCTTCCCTTCTGCAGATAGTCGATGAGGATCACATCTTGGGAATCCCAAAAAAAAATGGTCGCCATGGCCTTTCCGACCAATCGAACGGTCTTTGCTTCGACTGCTTCAACTGTTCCTTGGTCTCCGGTATGTAGTAGTGGATCCAAGTCCCATCCACGGTTACGAAACGCATGAAAAAGTCCCTTGGATTACGTTGGACCCTGGCCAGACACTCCTCCGAAACGGTCACCTGATTTCGTTTTTGCTCCGCGCTGAAATCTTTTTCATACCCAAAATCTCATTTAGGATATGGCCAACGCGTTCTTCTACGATGCCTGTTGTCTCTGCTATGTGTTTCAGCTTCACTCGGCGATCGACTAATACGTCATAATGAATCTTGTCGGCCATTTCATCGTTGGTGGCGTTGGGCGTCCATTGCTTGGTTTGTCACTTGTACTTGTGCGGCCACGTTTGAACTCGCTCACCCAGATGCTGATCGTCGAAAATAATGGAGTACATCCGAGCCTTTAGCAAAATATTTCGAATTTCCGTGGCCGTTTTTCCAACCATCCAGAAGTGTTTTATTACTGCACGAAATTCTATTTTATCTATTCTTGCGAAATCGCCTCACTTACTACACAAAACACTCTTAAACAACAACTATTGGCAGTAGATGTCTATGATGAATCTACTTCAATCTTCCTGCGCCATCTCTTGCCGATTCCCGAAACATTTCAGGTCACTCTTGTAGGCCACAAGGGATGGTTCACCACAGGTACTTTTCATAGATACCTCCATGATTGTTTTATACCTAAAGTTAAAGCAAAATTCAATATTATTTTCTTTTGGCGTTCGGGCCCAGTTAGATGAATAATCTACTACGGTTTTTCATATAACTTTTGACTTAGAGATCTCACCGGAACATTGAAAAGTCGAAACAGTTCCTTTCGAGACCTACAGTATACGCGATCAGACACCAGGGATTATTATTTTAAAGTTAACAGATATAAGTTAGTAAACATGGAGTATTACACGATAGAACAATGCGTCTTGATTGTTAAACATTATTATCAAAGTGGTGAAAATTTGATTGCTGCCATTGGTAAAGTATGTCCAATATTCGGTCGACAGAATGTTCCTAATTCATCTATGCATGTTTCTTATATACATTAACGTTTGCACTTCATGAATAGGCTCATAAATTGCGTGAAGAAGTCAGACTCAAGTTGCTTCGCACTCAGTTTAACAGTTGCCAACTTAGAATTGTCTAGCTTACCTGTTGGTGTGTTGAATAGCTCCTTATCAATAGTACAAAAACTGTTGCAACAGATACTATATTATCAGCTTGGTTTTAAATAATTATAATTAGAGCAATGCTTCCAAATATTCAATAGTATTAACACATAGGCTGAAAAGTCCCGGGCCTAACAAAGAAAACACGGTTCTATTGGTTCAGAATTAGCTTTATTTATCAACGTAATCTCCATCAAGAGCAACGCAATCATTCCAGCACCGCTCTAACATTTCAATACCACTTTTGTAGAACGATTTATCTTTTGCCTCAAAATAGGCCTCAGTTTCAGCGATAACCTCTTCATTCGTGCGAAATTTCTTACCGGCGAGCATTTTTTCGAGGTCTGCGAACAGCCAGTAGTCTCTGGGAGCCAAATCTGGCGAATACGGTGGATGTGGGAGCAATTCGAAGTTCAATTCATGTAGTTTTGCCATTGTTTTGATTGACTTGTGACACGGTGTGTTGTCTTGATGAAACCAATTTTTTTTTCTTTGCCATATGCGGTCGTTTCTTTGCAATTTCGGCCTTCAAACGCTCCAATAACGCTATATAATATTCACTGTTGATGGTATTTCCTTTCTCAAAATAGTCGATGAATATTACACCACGCACATCCCAAAATACCGAGGCCATAACCTTTCCAGCCGATTGTTGTGCTTTCGGGCGCTTTGGACGAGGTTCACCAGTTGCAGTCCACTCAGATGACGATCGTTTTGATTGCGGAATGAAGTGATGGATCGATGTTTCATCCATTGTCACATATCGACGCAAAAATTCCGGTTTGTTACGTTTAAACATGGCCAAACGCTGCTCAGAATCATCAACACGTTCTTGTTTTTGGTCAACAGCGAGCAAACGCGGCACCCACTTTGAACAGAGCTTTCTCGTAGTCAAATGCTTATGCAATATAAAGCCAATACGTTCTTTTGATATCTTTACGATGTCAGCTAACTCACGCAACTTCACTTTTCGATCGTTCAAAACGATTTTGTGGATTTCTTTGATGTTTTCTGGTGTTACCGCCTCATTTGGACGTCCACTGCGTTCTGCATCATCGGTGTTTCTACGACCACGTTTGAAGTCAGCAAACCAACGTTTTATTGTTGTTTCTGATGGAGCGGAGTCCCCATAACACTTTTCAAGCCATTGCTTCGCTTGAACGGTATTTTTTTTCATCAAGAAGCAGTGTAAAATTAAAACGCGAAATTGTTTTTGATCCATTGTTTTGAAAATAACAAAAGTAGCGTGACTCTTAGCACAATAACTCACAAACTAATGAATAGAATATCATGAAATTTTAACAGCTGTTTTTTGAAGGTTAGTACTAACTGAGAGAAAGTTGATTGCAATAAAACTGGCGTCATCTATGTGTTAGGCCCGGGACTTTTCAGTTCATATGTTATAAAAAGAGCTCTATATTGAACAGATTTTGCAGGAGTTTTCTTATAAAAACTGCAATGAACTATTCTGTGGAACAATACATCCAAAATTGAAATCAACGTAGATATTAAATATATTCAAATTTTTCCCTTATCTATTCTAACGCTGCATTCTTATCGTGAACGATATAAGACCACACAAAATATCGTTCACTGAAGCACGAAATTATCAACTAGGTAAGGAATGTCAAATTTTACGCATTTGACAGTTGAAAACTATGAACGCTATTTAAATCATGAAATTCCAGAAATACTTCCAAGAGCCCTCCTACAATTACAATGTCTTAAGCGTGTTACTTCGCTTGTATTACAGCATACATCGTTAGCAAAGTACGCAGCACGTCTTTAAAAATAGACATTGCTTGCACGAGAGTGTCCGATATTGACGCAGAAGTTCGTGTTATGCAGCTACAGAGTTTACGGCACGTCGTGAAACTGCAAATAAAAGCCTAAATTTATTCACGAAAATAACAACGAACTCATACAGCCGTACGAAACGGTGTCACGTAATAAAATAAAAATTATAGCTACGTCCTAAGAGTTTTATTTCAGTAATATTTCGTCATGTATTTACACGAAAATTTCGGGCGTTTCTCTTTTATTCTTTTGCGTAAAGATTAGATTGAATTAATTGAATTTGTATTAACGTAGGTTAGGCGCGTGTTATTTAAGGGGGAAAATGTTCATATTGAATGGTTAAAGTCATCTGCCTGCCTGAGATTGATTTGGTTGGTAGCTTTGGGAAGTTGGTATTTGAATATTCCTAAGTTAACAGCAATAAATGTGGAATTGTCCGACTAAGCAAATGTGTCATGTCAAGCAGCATTGTGCTTTTATTATGTACATTCAGAGGACGAAGTTAGCTCGGCCCGTGAATAGCAAACTCTTTAACACATGGGCTGAAAAGTCCCGGACCTAACAAAGAAAACACGGTTTTTTTTTTTGTTTAAAATTAGCTTTATTCATCAACGTAATATCCATCAAGAGCAAAGCAATCATTCCATCGCCGCTTTAACATTTCTATACCACTTTTGTAGAACGATTTATCTTTTGCCTCAAAATAGGCCTCAGTTTCAGCGATAACCTCTTCGTTCGTGCGAAATTTCTTAACGGCGTGCATTTCTTTGAGGTCTGCGAACAGCCAGTAGTCGCTGGGAGCCAAATCTGGCGAATACGGTGGACGTGGGAGCAATTCGAAGTTCAATTCATGTAGTCTTGCCATTGTTTTGATTGATTTGTGACACCGTGCGTTGTCTTGATGAAACAACATTTTTTTCTTTGCCATATGCGGTCGTTTCTTTGCAATTTCGGCCTTCTAACGCTCCAATAACGCTATATAGTATTTACTGTTGATGGTATTTCCTTTCTCAGGATAGTCGATGAATATTACACCACGCACATCCCAAAATACCGAGGCCATAACCTTTCCAGCTGATTGTTGTGCTTTCGGGCAGTTTGGACGAGGTTCATCAGTTGCTGTCCACTCAGATGACGATCGTTTTGATTCTGGAGTGAAGTGATGGATCCATGTTTCATCGATTGTCACATATCGACGCTAAAATTCCGGTTTGTTACGTTTAAACATGGCCAAACACTGCTCAGAATCATCAACACGTTCTTGTTTTTGGTCAGCAGTGAGCAAACGCGGCACCCACTTTGAACAGAGCTCTCTCATAGTCAAATGCTCACGCAATATGAAGCCAATACGTTCTTTTGATATCTTTACGATGTCAGCTAAGTCACACAACTTCACTTTTCGATCATTCAAAACGATTTCGTGGATTTTTTTGATGTTTTCTGGCGTTACCGCCTCATTTGGACGTCCACTGCGTTCTGCATCATCGGTGTCTCTACGACCACGTTTGAAGTCAGCAAACCAACGTTTTATTGTTGTTTCTGATGGAGTCTCCATAACACTTTTCAAGCCATTGCGTCGCGTGAACGGTATTTTTTTTCACATCAAGAAGCAATGTAAAATTAAAACACGAAATTATTTTTGATCCATTGTTTTGAAAATAACAAAAGTAGCGTGACTCTTAGCACAATAACTCACAAACTAATGAGTAGAATATCATGAAATTTTAACAGCTGTCTTTTGAAGGTTAGTACTAACTGAGAGAAATGTGACTGCAATAAAACTAGCGTCATCTATGTATTAGGCCCGGGACTTTTCAGCCCATGTGTTAGAAACGAATTCCGGATTTAGGATTTAGCAATAGTCCTTACACTTTTCACATGTTTTCAAATCTTTAGAAACGAATTCCATCCGACGCTGTCACTAACGCTACAAATTAAGTCAATTTACTCGTTTTTAAAGCTGGGAAAGTTCATCAAATTTTCTTTCTCGCACTATATCTGTACAAATTTAAAACTATTTTAGCAATTTAAACAATTTGTGTGGTCTACTATAAATTTTTCAAATTAGAACACCTTTTATAAGTCATCAGTTACGTTAAACGTTATAGTTCGCGGTTATACGAGTTCTATTACAGCTAATTTTAGTAAACATACATTATATAGATACGTACATACAGCATTGTATACGATACTTTAGTCAATAGTCTTATGCAACGTAATTGTACACCAATTTGTAAGTCGTAGTTGTGTCACCACAACAATAATACCATCTTGAGATTCATTAAGTATCGTCATGACTACAAAGCGAGCATGTGTATTGTTTATGTAAACATATCGATACGTACAATGCGTTAAAGTTCGTTGCTCTTATCTATCGGACTTTGGCGATAATTGGTTGTAATATAAGAATGATACGTACGGGCTGTCCCAAATTCGCAGTTCATTACAGCAATCTCTCTTATTCGAAGAGCTACACAGAAAAGAATAATTACTTGAATTAGATATTGCGTTAGATAAGTTTATGTGTGTATTCTAGTGTTGAAAATTCTCAATGCGGTTTTCTAGATGTATCGGAAGGAATTCGTCATAGTTTACTATCGTTACAACTATGCCTCGCTTACAAGGTTCGAGTGATATTAGCGACTTCACCCGGGGTGTCGAATCGTTGGCCAGAGTGAACGCGGCGCTTCGCAACGTGAAATAAGCAAATTTTTAAATATTCCGTTGTCCCCACAGTTAACCGCGTTCACATTAAAGAAGGAAAAATGTGTTGGGGTAAATATCTCAAAGAGAGGTTTACAATTTTGCATTGTGCAAATATGGCGGGTGAAAAAGAAAAACTCCTATCATTAGTAGGGCAACTAAACCCAGAGCTTTTAAAAACATTAATATAAATAACCTGCCTGTAACTTGGAAATACAATAAGAAAGCTTGG
Source organism: Trypoxylus dichotomus (assembly GCA_023509865.1). Classification (NCBI taxonomy): domain Eukaryota; kingdom Metazoa; phylum Arthropoda; class Insecta; order Coleoptera; family Scarabaeidae; genus Trypoxylus; species Trypoxylus dichotomus. The sequence continues at coordinate 2,882,369 of CM042079.1, forward strand.
ATGACAGGACAAATTATGACAGAGTGGTTGCAAGACCTAGATTGGAAAATGGCTAAAGAAAAAAGAAACATTTTGTTATTTTTAGACAATGCGGGATCTCATCCGAAAGACGTTCGCTTAAATAATATAAAAATATTATTTTTACCCCCTAATTGTACATCAGCTTGTCAACCACTTGACCAGGGGATTATAAAGAATTTTAAAACTTATTACCGAAGTCTAATACTCAAACATCTGCTAGTAAACATTGAAACTGCTGGTACAGCTTTTGAGTTAATAAAGAAAATTACACCACTGGATGAAGTTTATTTGACAAAAACCGTTTGGGACCAAGTAACCAAAGAGACAGTTCAAAATTGCTTCCGCAAAGCAGGATTTAATCATGTAAATATGCAAAGTGAAGACCAGTTAACTGAGGCTGATACATCCGACCTAGAAGATGATTTGCCTCTTAGTATACTTTCAGATATCCTCAAAAATAAGAATTTATTGAAATTGACGGATAATGAAAACCGTAATGATTTTTTTGAACGTATATGAAGATTTGTATGTTGAAAATACAGATTTAGAGCAAGAAATTGCAAATCTAGTTGAAATACAAGAACTTTCGGAAGATTCTGATGTCGATGAGGTTCCAGTGCCAACAGAAGCTATCCCAGATTATGGTAAAGCTATTACCCTGACCGAGCAGGTGAAAAGTTTTGTCGAAAATCACGGAGATGCAGAGTCTTTGGAGCTTCTTTCTAAATTAGAAATACGATTTCAAGACGCCATTTTAAAGAAGAAGAGAAGACAAACAACAATATATGAATTTTTGCGTCCTTAAAGTGACTATTCATTTCATTGTTTTGTATTACATACTACATCTATGTATCTATGTACATATATTATACTTTGTATGTATATATCTAAAGGAAATAAACTTTTTTTTCTTAAGTTTAAAGTTTCTTATTTATTTGAAAAACATTTATATATACATATACGATTTAAATGTCCCAGTTTCTTTAATATATTCATTTTTCGTTAAAACACGATTTTTGTTGTATCTACTACATATTTCTTTTATGCGGACACCCCTCCTGAACGGACATCTTCAGTTGGTCCCGTTGGTATCCGTTCAAGGGAGATTTCACTGTATGTGGAATACACAGTATGTCGGAAAAGATAACGGTACTTTTCAAATAAAAAATAAACAACTAGTTATTTCGGCAAAATTATTTATTTTTATTCAGAAGACCTCCCTTCTGTATCAATACAGCTCTGGGAAAGTTCAACCAATGATAACCTAGGTCAAGTTTAGTGACTACGGAGGATATTGTAACACACAGACTTGTTTTTTCGCCAAAAACTGGTGCAACTAAAACTCTCCGGTGCTCGATACTCTGGTCTCGCTCATACGATTTTCTTCCACAAACGCTCTATAACCTCCACATAATATTCGCCAGTGATATTCTGACCTTGTGGAACGAATTCCCGATGTAGAATATCATTAGAGTCGTAAAAACAAATCAACATTGTCTTCTCTCGTGACTTCTGTAAACATAATTTTGTCAATTTTGGAGAGCCTGGACACTTCCATGAATAACTTTGGCGTTATGTTTGAGGATCGTACCTGCTCCTGTCTTGCATTCTTGTGGTCTACCAAAGCTCTCACTGTTTTTCACATTGAAATCACCACTTTTAAATTGTCGAAACCATGTCTCACATATCCTAATCCATGGAGCTTGTTCAGCATATATTTCTACCATCAAACGATAACTTTCAATAGCCTTTTTCTTTTGATTAAATAAGAAAAGTAAAGCGTGCCGCAAATTTTCATTTTCAGGCACAGAACTCGGCATGATTATACCATCTCTTAGTTAAACCGAAAAAAGCTACCCTGCATACACCTGGTACATCGTAATGTAAATTGATATTAAAAAGTATTAGGAATATTTAATTACGAAACGAAACAATTTTAAAGAACATTTTTACATAAACGAACCGCCACTGATTATTCGAAGAAAGAGATATAAAACCTCAACACGCATAAACGCAGTCACACAATATGTTCGTCGTTAGGATTTTTTTCCTACAAATATTTATCTTCACTCCTCTTCTATTTCACCATTTCTGTTACAGATCCGCATCGTCAAGACCACACCGTTCGTTCTCCTAAGCTCCGCCAGACGAGACAACAAGTGTTGTTTCTCGTTTCGCCGATGTTTTATGGAGATGTCAAGTTTTGGGTGCGCGGTTCTCGGTTAATCGGGGACGTTGGGATGCTTGATGCTCCCCCGAAAGCTCTCGATTCCAAGCAGACACGATCTAGAGATTCTAGAGACGATGGTGAAGGAGAAGAAGTTCGAAAGCGAAAGATGCGGGTGCCATTCGCACTTGCGCTGCCCGTTACAGACAATTCGCATCTCGACCGGTCGAAGCAGGCGGTTTAGAACATCCGTATAGCAGCGTCAAGACTAACGCGCTGACTAGCCGCGATCGTGATAAAATTTTTATCTCTACACACGCGATTATTTATCGATATTTAAGGATTTAAATTATCGAATGTATTTAGACAAAATCGGAATTTAAACACGCGTTCTCCAGCGAGATTTTCGCGTTAGGAAAAATTGAAAAAGACGAACGGAAAAGGTTAAAAACAAAAGCATCTTTCGTCTCGCTTTTTTCGCCGAACGAAGTGGACTATTTTGATCGATGATGTTGAGTCACGTTGTTACCGATGTTTTGCCTAGCGGACTCTCATCCTCGCGGAAATTTGGCGCTTGACCAGAGGACTTTTACGAACTCTAAAGGTGTCGCGTTGTGTTGTTGTTGTGTGAGTGCGGGGAAATGACAGCGAAAGAGGTCGTCCTGGACGGGGGTTCGCCGTGGGGTTTTCGGATGCACGGTGGTGTCGACGTCCTGCAACCGTTGAGGATATCCAGGGTGAGTTTTTGAGTTTCGTACGTAAAATAATGGGAAATATTTGAAGGTTTTTTGGTGACCTTCTAAAGGAAATGTCGGTTAGAAAGTTATACTGCAAGAAATTCATATACGAGGGTTAGCTGAAAAATTGTATTTCCTCGAAAAGAAAGTGAAGTCAGTCAGAGACGTGGTGCATCCACGTTTGATCGAAACCTGTTGGATTTTGGCGAAACCGCTCCAAAACAGTTGTAAAACATTCCACGCGTTTGAGTTTTTGCGGTACTTATCTTGCACATCGCTTAGACATGTCTAATTTAACATTTTAAACGTACGTCACCCCCTCTCTGGAGATACCTGTAGCCTTAGCAATATCTTTCAATGTTGATCGGCGATTAGCTTCCACAAATTTTGAAACCTTTTGTACACTTTCTGCAGAAGTTGCTGTTTTTGGGCGTCCAGATTGGGGGTCGTTATTCACGCTCGTACGACCTTTCTTAAATTCATTCACCCATTTGGAAACAGTTTTAAAAAGAAGGAGCATCATCGCCTAACGCATTTACCGGATCAGCATGAATTTCTTTGGACGAAAAATACTTTTTCACGGGTATTTAATCACTGCGCGAATTTCAATATTGTTCATTTTTAAAAAGCACCAAAAGTGTTCTGTTTTGAATAAGTATACACAACAAACCACTTAACAGATCGACATGAACTTTAACGCGTAACACATGGGCTGAAAAGTCGCGAGCCTAACACATAGATGACGCTAGCCTTATTGCAGTCATCTTTCTCTCAGTTAGTACTAACCTTCAAAAGACAGCTGTTAAAATTTCATGATATTCTATTCATTAGTTTGTGAGTTATTGTGCTAAGAGTCACGCTACTTTTGTTATTCTCAAAACAATGGATCAAAAACAATTTCGTGTTTTAATTTTACACTACTTCTTGATGGGGAAAAAATACCGTTCAAGCGAAGCAATGGCTTGAAAAGGGTTATGAGGACTCCGCTCCATCAGAAACAACAATAAAACGTTGGTTTGCTGACTTCAAACGTGGTCGTAGAGACACCGATGATGCAGAACGCAGTGGACGTCCAAATGAGGCGGTAACACCAGAAAACATCAAAAAAATCCACAAAATCGTTTTGAATGATCGAAAAGTGAAGTTGCATGAGTTAGCTGACATCGTAAAGATATCAAAAGAACGTATTGGCTTTATATTGCAGGAGCATTTGACTATGAGAAAGCTCTGTTCAAAGTGGTTGCCGCGTTTGCTCACTGTTGACCAAAAACAAGAACGTGTTGATGATTCTGAGCAGTGTTTGGCCATATTTAAACGTAACAAACCGGAATTTTTGCGCCGATATGTGACAATGGATGAAACATGGATCCATCACTTCACTCCGGAATCAAAACGATCGTCATCTGAGTAGACAGCAACTGGCGAACCTCGTCCAAAGCGCCCGAAAGCACAACAATCGGCTGGAAAGGTTATGGCCTCGGTATTTTGGGATGTGCGTGGTGTAATATTCATCGACTATCTTGAGAAAGGAAATACCATCAACAGTGAATATTATATAGCGTTATTGCAGCGTTTGAAGGCCGAAATTGCAAAGAAACGACCGCATATGGCAAAGAAAAAATGTTGTTTCATCAAGACAACGCACCGTGTCACAAGTCAATCAAGACAATGGCAAAACTACGTGAATTGAACTTCGAATTGCTCCCACATCCACCGTATTCGCCAGATTTGGCTCCCAGCGACTACTGGCTGTTCGCAGACCTCAAAAAAATGCTCGCCGGTAAGAAATTTCGCACGAATGAAGAGGTTATCGCTGAAACTGAGGCCTATTTTGAGGCAAAAGATAAATCGTTCTACAAAAGTGGTATTGAAATGTTAGAGCGGCGCTGGAATGATTGCGTTGATGGAGATTACGTTGATGAATAAAGCTAATTTTGAACCAAAAAAAACCGTGTTTTCTTTGTTAGGCCCGGGACTTTTCAGCCCATGTGTTACTTCAGCCTTTTTTTGCTAATGAAGACCAGAAATTCTGTGAGCGAGGAATAATGAAGTAGACGGAAAGAAAAGTCGTTCATCAAAATGGAAAATATATTATTGATTAAAGTTTAGTATTTATATAAAAAGATCATGTTTCGTTTGCATAAGAGAATTGGCAATAACAAGGGAATCCTACAAATAACAAAAAATAAACAAAATAAAACTCTCAGTTTTCATGTGCATTTAAAGGCAGATTGTAAATGCTTCTAGAAATCGAAACGACGATAATATAGCTGTCTATAGATGTATGCACAAACTCGTACATATGTACATATATCGCGTATAGTTCGATTCTGATGCACCTGGTACTCCTCTCACATAAAATCCGCGTCTCTATTAATAAAAGAGAGTTATATTCCATAACGTACAATCTCAAATCTTTTTGTGACGATCCACAAGGATAAATTCTACCAAATACCCAATCCTCACAATCAAGCAGAACCCGAAAGAAAGTGTATACACACATGTATATCGTACAGATGTTTTTACCATCGGCTTTAGAACGAATGGCGTTTAAAAAAGTACGCAAAAATGTTCTATTTATATCTTTTGGCAAGCTGTCGAAGATAGAATGATCCTATATACACCGTGTTTGCTATAATCTGTACTACATAACGAACGAACACCGACACGGCATTTGTTGTTTGTCACTCGGTTGTTGTATTTTTTTTCCCAGATACAGCAACTTTTTTCTCTGGGGTATATCGAAATTATATTAATTAAAATTCGTCATGGCGTCCATATAACACAAGTGTTTTAAAGAAAATCGTATAGAAGGCTGTGAAATTCGTGATTAATTGCGGTCATATAAATAAAGTTTCGATATCGTTTCTTGTTATTGGTTGTTTATTGATTATCGACTGTCAAAAAGCAACTGTTGCAGCTCTGTTACTCTGAATAAAGAAGAAAATCGTAGGTGAGAATGATTTGGTATTATATACATACACATTTTGTGGTTTGTTTTTTTTTTCATCCATTCAATGATACTCGTAAGAAATGTCAATGTCATATTTTCCCATTTTAGAGCTGGTAGGATTGCATGCACCTTTATTGAAATTTTAATAGCTTCGTGGGACGGGAGTTTTATTGCTTTAATCAGCAAGACTTGACATTTTATATGCATAGAAATGTGTTGTCTTAAAAACGTTGACTTTTAAATATTTAAATTTACCTACTTTATCAATTAGTGATGTCTTGGAGCCTGATAGAGTTGAATTTGTTGCTCAAAGACGATAAATAACACTAGCCAACTTACATTTTGGTGCTTCGGATTTTTTAAGTATAATTAAGCAATTTCGAGGTGCCTTATTTAGGAAAAAATCGACAAAATTAGATATAATGCTTTATGTACGTAACTTTTTAAATACTACTATTTGATGACTGTTAACTGAAACACAAGGGGTGGAGGTATCAGTTAAAAATTTCCTTTTATAAGATTTCCTTGCGTGAGGTTTACCGGAACAGTAATCGGCCATCATATGGTTATCCCATCTTCCTTAGTACCTTTCCTCCATTGTGGGAAATGATCTGAGTGGCTGTGGAAGTAATGAATCTTGATGCTAATGTTACATCCGAGCGTATGAAAGTTTACTAATTCGACATAATTTGCTACTTTATGATTTCCAAAACAAATTTTAACCACTTCAACAAAAGGGCATCAGGGATTAGACTCCTTATCTGAGGACCATAAAAAATGTCAGCCTTCAGTTTTTCTGTGCTAAGCCTTGAAAAGTTTTATTTAAAATAGTGAAAACACGGTCCATTTCGACGTAAAGCCTTAACAAATTGCTGTATAAGTTCCAGCTTGATATGCAGTGGTGGAAAAATGATTCTGTTACTGTCAACCAACGTTGTGTTCTTCTTCAGCTAAAACATTTCTTAAAGTCCAGTTTCTGGTAATCCAGTACTGGGCCTTAGCTCTGCTGTCCCAAAGGCATGAAAAACAAGGATATTTTGTGTTACCACTTTGTTGCCCGAGGAGAAAATTTACAGTTTTTAGATCGATGCTCTTCATACTTGATGGTTTTCAAAACCAATGATATTGTCTCGTATTCCTCTTTCATAGTGGTGATGTCCAATAGGTATAGGACCATGTTTATTACTGAACTGTGGGATGCAGAGATAAGGGGAACCCTATGTTGCGTTTCCTTACTGTTACCTTGTATTTGGTCTGTGTTTAGATCAAAACCTAATTACTAGATTACAAATAGTACAAAATATCCACATTACAGTATTTGGAAGTATGGTAGAATCTCTTACAAACTCTTAGGGTTGAAATAGAAATTCCATTTTATTGTATAAGACGATCATGTTCTTTTGGGAAGCCTTTTTATTCATGTAACAAGATCAAATATCCATAACATCAATCTAAGGGATACAAATATTATAACGCCACCTGCTTTCATTAAAAGGTAGCTTTATCGTTCTAGTCAAATTTCTGGCGACTTAATTTTTTTCTACTGATGAACTGCGGTTTATTGTGTAAGCAAAGAAATTACTTTTAGTATACCAAATACATCCAATAATAAATCTAACATAAATATCTTCTTGTTTACAACTTATCGGCGATTGTAAACATTAACATTTAATTTATACAGATGTGTATGTTTTCTCTCCTAATTAGACGTCAATAATTTTAAATTAAGTAGTATTTGTAAACATAATTTTATATTGAACATGTGCTAAAGATTTTTTTTAATACTATCGTACAAATATGTATAACATTTTAACCTTTGCTACGTCACAGTTGTAGAACTAAGTAGTTAGTGTAGATAATAGTATTGTAATGATAATTGTTATCTATTCAGAAGCGCATTAAAAACTACATATGTATATGTGAACGTACAGGCTTGACGTATGTGAATCAACGATGCTGAGATCTATCTCACGATCCTCACAGTACTGCTCTGTTGCTACAGTAATCCTCCCAATCTTTTTAGTAGGTGTTATTTTCTTTTGGCAAAAGAGTTTTTGTGTTGTTATTCAAATTGAAACTATAGCAATTTATTTACTTTAAGCAATGTCTTACAAAGATTGCCGAATCAACTATATATCACGTAAATGAAAGAATATGAAAAGAAAAGATAAATCTCTCAATTAAAAAAGAAAAATAATCTTACGACGCTTAGTAAAATTATGGCAAAAATAGCTTAAAGAGATGATGTACTAAAAATGAGTCGAACCACTTACCACTAAATTTCAAGCAGCCGTATGATAGGTTATTATTGTAATTGTGTTGCCTGTGCTATCTGAAATTACGAAAAAAAACATCCCAGATATGCGGTATATGAATAGCCTTTATCTCGGTCATTTCAGATAGGGAAAAACTACACATATACAGTTTGGAGCTACTAATAAATTATTTGTGGCTTTAAAACTTTCGAATTTTTTTTGGTAGTAAATGATAACTTGTAATAATAAACAGATAAGATAATTGACTTTCATTACGGTAACCTTGATTATATTAAGTGGTTGTAAATTATCTGGACTGTATGTACTTCGTAAACAGTTGAATTGAATATATTTGTAAGTGTTAATCGGAAAAAAATCGATTTATTATTGTCTTATTGCCACCAGGCTAACAAAAAAGAACGTGTTTCTTATACAGGGTGGCGCACGGGAAACAGGAAATTTTGAACGTTACGGTTGTCAGCACTGTAGACCCGGCAGTTGTTCGTAACGTCGCACAATTGTTGTGAACGCATTGCCATTTAGTAATCATGGATCGTTGGACTGGTGCGGAACGTGCAGTAGCTGTGAGAGCGTTCTATAAAAATGGTGATAGCGCGACTGCCGCGCAGAGAATATTTCGACAGCATTACCAGCTTGGACGTCATGGACGTGTCCCATCTGCGCATGCGATTACAAGGTGGGTGCGTAATTTTGAAGAAACAGGGTCTGCCTTGAAAAAGAAAGCTCCAGGTGGCATTCGAACGGTACGTACCCCAGAGAACATTGAGGCTGTTAGAGGTGCAATCGAGAGAGGTCCTCGCCGCTCCGTACGACAGCCTGCATCTACGCTAGGGATTAAGCGACGAAGCTTACAAAGAATACTGCACGAATTACATTTCCATCCCTATAAGTTGCAGATTGTGCAACAATTACATGAACGAGACCCAGCGTCACGTATGGAGTTTAGTAGGCAGATATTGGCTAAAATTAACGAGGACGCGAATTTCGTTGGTAACATATGGATATCAGACGAAGCCCATTTCCACCTGAACGGTTTCGTAAACAAACAGAATTTTCGTTACTGGGCCCAGGACAATCCTTGTGAGTTACACCAGCGACCACTACATAGCGACAAGGTCACAATATGATGTGCTGTATCATGTCATGGTGTTATCGGTCCTTATTTTTTTGCACGTGAGGATGGTACTGCAGCGACAGTAACATCCCACTCGATATGTTGAAATGCTTCAAATATTCTTTACACCGAGACTGTACGAGCTTAATTTTAAGATGGAAAACATGTGGTTTCAGCAGGATGGAGCTACGTCACACACTGCTCGACATTCGATGGCAGCAGTTCGTCAATTGTTTGGAAGACGCATTATTTCACGTAACGGTGACATTGAATGGCCTGCGAGATCCCCTGATCTTAGTGTGTCCGACTTCTTCCTGTGGGGGTATCTTAAATGCAAGGTGTACCGTACACGACCTGCAACAATCCATGAACTGAAGGAGAACATTCAACAAGAAATCACTGCCATTCCCCAAGATTTGCTACACCGCGCATTCCAGAGTTTTCATAACAGTCTGTTGAGAGTGTGAACGCCGAATATCCGATGTCATCTTTAAAAAGTAAAGAGACACTTTTGGACATTTTGATTGTAAAAACATAAATGGCATGCTGCATACATGCACTTTCGTTAATAAATTACTAGTTTTATGAATTTAGTCGTGGAAATGACGTTATTTTAAAATTTCCCGTTCCCCTGTGCCACCCTGTATATTCGATTGTCGTGTGATGACAATTATTAATAACGTACTTATTCGGTAGGAATTGCATGCAATTACTGATTTATAATCTACGCAGTTTCCAAAGTAGATAAGTACATACAATAGCTGTTATACATCGCTTGATAGATCTATCTGTGGCAACTGTAGCACGATAAACGTGATAGTAGTTTAGATATGGGGGAGGTTACTCTATAATTTGCGGCAAATTAAAGTCAGTTACGACCTACAATAGCATCTAGGCAAAAGGAAATGCAGTATTAGTGCAAGGCAATTTACGCGTTTCCTTCTTTTGCTGTAATTTGCAGCGATATTAACCGTTGTCTTTGTACTCGATTCTTCTTATTTAACGACTTCAATTTCTTCAATAAACATTCGAACTGCTGTCTTCGTAGAAGAGATTATAGGTATCGGTAAACGCTGAAATGTAGCAAGTGGTGTATTATTGTTGGTGGTAGAGTATGCAGAAATTTACAAATTCCAATAGTTATCAATTAGGTGTCAACTAAAACCGAAGATCCTCTATTAGAAAATGCGAGAATAGAGAAGAATTCGAACATTTGAGAGTTTGTGTGGAAAATATATAAAAGCCTGACGAGTTAGGGTTAGGACAGTTTTGTTGTAATTGAATAGTTTATAGTAGTCAACTATACGAAGTGAGAAAAGTGAATATAAATAAGTAGATAAATAAGTGATTTCAGTGTTTTTTCATTCTTATTTTAAGCGTTTCTTTCAGTTTATATAGGGTGTTCATGAAATAAAATAAAAAAGTATATAAAAAATTTCTGTACTATTCACAGCCGAAATATTCGTACGTAAATTACGAGTTCCTTGCATTTAACCAAGGTCTTTTAAATTCCCGAAAAAGCATCAGTCACGATAGGATTCGAACCCACGGCCTCTGCGTTACCGGCTCATCGTATTATCAGCTGCGCCATTGAATGTGAGTTCAAATCGCATTGTTGACGTCCGAGAAACAACCATTTCATTTCGAAACTAAATAAAACAAAGCGACTAGACCACGCCCAGAAATCTAAAAACTAGAATATTTCTTTTTGGGAAACTGTTCTTTTTACCGACGAAAGCAAATTTGAAATATTTGGTGAGCAAAAACGCAGAAAAAATTGGAAGAAGCAAAATAAGGAGTTTCATGCCCATCTTCAACATATATGATGGTGGCTCCATCATGGTATTAACGGTAATTCTGCAGCATCATTGGAGAACTTTATTTTGTTGAGACCGCAGTGGATGTACAAGGATGAGATGAAGTATTTTAATAACTAGAGTTGTTTGGAATATTTCCAGCGTTCTTAAGTTGCCTTGCTGGAATGTAAGGAGATTAGATTCCTTGACAAGTTTTGGTCTTGTCGTATTGTCTAAAAGATCTGTTTAATTCGGGCCCATCCCGAATTTCTTGACGTGATACTGTTGAAGATGGATTCTTATAATAACTAGAGTTGTTATTTGGGCTGTTCCGTGGTTGGGTTGTCCAAACAACAACTCTACTTATTATGAGTAAACATTTCAGTTTTTGCAATAAAAAACAATGTACAGAATATTTTCTTTTCACAGTATGTCTGTATATACAATTGGTACAACAATAGGATATTATTATTACCTACATGTAAATATTCTTTACCATAAGTGTTCTAAAACTTATGAGTAACAGTGCATATTTAAAACGATCTAACGCCTTACAAACTAAATCGATACAATTAACGCCCAGTATATCGCCGTACTAAGACGAATGCAACAATTTAGTCCATTTAAACGGTTAATTCTATTCATCCCATGTCGTCCTACAAGCGGATATCATCGTTTCTCAAAGCCAACTGTTTAAATTGGCAGCGTAAGCGCCATCAAAGGCGTCCAAACACTGACCTTGCCTCCGCCTACTGTCTTTGGTCATGCGGGCCCCATCGTGCGGTTCAACCAATTCGACATGCCTTATTTGAAAAGGCGAGAGAGTTAATTACGTTGATAAAAGCGAATGAGAATTATAATGGGGTAATAGTCGGGCGAAAAAGATCGATTTTGACTGCTCATTTGGAGGATTGATGTATTTAAGTAATTGGAAATTAGCTACATCGCGGAGAGGGTTTATTTGCTTCAGACGTGAGTCAAATTAAGGAGAATTAATTTAAATTCCATGCTTATTTAAAAGAAATTGAGAATAAACGAACTACTTCCGGAATTGGACCGTGTCATGATGAGATATAACACATGGGCTGAAAAGTCCCGGGTCTAACACATAGATGACGCTAGTTTTATTGCAGTCACCTTTCTCTCAGTTAGTACTAACCTTCAAAAGACAGCTGTTAAAATTTCATGATATTCTATTCATTAGTGTGTGAGTTATTGAGTTATTGTGCTAAGAGTCACGCTACTTTTGTTATTTTCAAAACAATGGATCAAAAACAATTTCGTGTTTTAATTTTACACTGCTTCTTAATGGGAAAAAATACCGTTCAACCGAAGCAATGGCTTGAAAAGTGTTATGGGGACTCCGCTCCATCAGAAACAACAATAAAACGTTGGTTTGCTGACTTCAAACGTGGTCGTAGAGACACCGATGATGCAGAACGCAGTCGACGTCCAAATGACGCGGTAACACCAGAAAACATCAAAAAAATCCACAAAATCGTTTTGAATGATCGAAAAGTGAAGTTGCGTGAGTTAGCTGACATCGTAAAGATATCAAAAGAACGTATTGGCTTTATATGGCATGAGCATTTGACTATGAGAAAGCTCTGTTCAAAGTGGGTGCCGCGTTTGCTCACTGTTGACCAGAAACAACAACGTGTTGATGATTCGGAGCAGTGTTTGGCCATGTTTAAACGTAACAAACCGGAATTTTTGCGTCGATATGTGACAATGGACGAAATATGGATCCATCACTTCACTCCGGAATCAAAACGATCGTGATCTGAGTAGACAGCAACTGGTGAACCTCGTCCAAAGCGCCCGAAAGCACAAGAATCGGCTGGAAAGGTTATGACCTCGGTATTTTGGGATGTACGTGGTGTAATATTCATCGACTATCTTGAGAAAGAAAATACCACGAACAGTGAATATTATATAGCGTTATTGGAGCGTTTGAAGGCCGACATTGCAAAGAAACGACCGCATATGGCAAAGAAAATAATTTTGTTTCATCAAGACAACGCATCGTGTCACAAGTCAATCAAAGCAATGGCAAAACTACATGAATTGAACTTCGAATTGCTCCCACATCCACCGTATTCGCCAGATTTGGCTCCCAGCGACTACTGGCTGTTCACAGACCTCAAAGAAATGCTCGCCGGTAAGAAATTTCGCACGAATGAAGAGTTTGTCGCTGAGACTGAGGTCTATTTTGAGGCAAAAGATAAATCGTTCTACAAAAGTGGTATTGAAATGTTAGAGCGGCGCTGGAATGATTGCGTTACTCTTGATGGAGATTACGTTGATGAATAAAGCTAATTTTGAACCAAAAAACCGTGTTTTCTTTGTTAGGTCCGGGACTTTTCAGCCCATGTGTTATATAAAAAAGATATAAGAGAAACAGGAGAAAGAAAAATAAGAAGAAAGAGATAAAAAGAAAAAATTATAAAGGGTGGGGGGACGTGAAATAGAAAGAAAGGTGGAAAGAATGAGAGTGGGAAGTGGCAGAGGGAGGGGGAAGGGAGTACGAGAGAAAGCAAGAAAAAAGAAAAAGAAAGAGACCAAAAGATAAAGGTGGGATCTCGACGTTTCGCCTCCGTCGTAGAAGGCTTCTTCAGGAGAATAGGGGAAACCAAAGTGGCACGGTAACTCGACGTGCAAACCACGCTAGAGGCGAAACCACTTTGGCAGAAAGTTACGGTGATTTGGCGTGTTGACCTTCTATTTTTCGGTTTTCGCCTCTAGCGGATGTTATTTATACCAATTTTTCTCATGCGTTCGACGTAATAGGTAATTGTAAATTGTTGGGTAAGCTGAGTTGTTTCGGTGTCGGCAGAAATTTTCTTATAGGGTAGGACTACAAAAGAAGGTCTAAGCTTTAAAAATCCTCTATCAGGAAATAGTATTCTCAAATATCTAACAAAGAAGTTGCCTGTTTTGATTTCCGTGTGCGTTAGAAGGAATTAAATAGGTAATGAATGTATTGCAAATCAGAAGTTTTACGTATGAAATTTTGCAAATATTTACCTTAAAAATACATTTTGCTATTTCACGGAGGAACTAGAATTTTAACTTGAAATTTCTGTTAGAATATCTGCGACAAAGTGCATATCGCTTGTCGTTCTGCATATTACGTTATAGATCATTATTTTACGTGAATATTCAGTCGAAACGCGGCTAGCTGGCACCATTCACCGTTTTATAGGTCATGAAAAACATCAGCGTTCCGGCCAATACCCGAACGTGTCGCCCCATTTTCCGTGAACTCGGGAATTCTGCCAAAGTCACTTCGTACAACACATTAGATCATCCGACCTTAAATAAGACGTGAAATATCGACCCCAGAGTCCAATAAAAACGCGATATTGTATTATAAAGCGTTCGCCGATATATTACCGTCGGATTAAATGGATACTATCCTTTGCTGCACTTTCAATTTCGATTTATGGACGTATGTACATACATCGAGATTGAAGCAAAAACCCATCAACGGAACGCTATTAAAAACGTTTCAGCTCGGGGAATGCTAATGCATGGTATTATAAACAAATCATTCACCACTATTCCGAACGGGATATGTTAAACGTGAGTAGAGTGTCGGGAGGGTAATTCAAACATGTGTCGGGTTCAACAGACTCTCTGTAAAGATTACTATCGTCGATTATGGAAGTATCTGTTTCATTTACATACGTACGAGCTACTTAAGAAGCGACGAACTACTAGAAATGGTGATGATTTCGATTGGAATATGTTGTGTAAATGGGTCTGTTGTTAAATTCATTCTAGGATCGAGTAGTGTGTTGTAGTAATGTATTCCGTTCTCTACTTTCATCACGATCTGCTCTGCAATCACGAGGGTTTCTCTTAAATACAAGTGCGTGTGCACTGAAAGCTTTAATTTGCCAGTGATAGATGATATAGTATTCAGTTGGTTTTGTAGTAGAAATCTATAGTATCAATTGGAGATATCTATTTTCCAAAAGCAATTTTAGAGACAGAAGCAAATCTAAATATTTAAAGTAGAAATGAAATAGTTCATACATTCAATGTAAGGACAGCTTCGTGACTTATTACAGAAAGTTTCACTTGCACATCCGCGGTTTAGGTCCTCAAACATCTGATTTTTGTTGACTTCTGTATTATATTTGAGGTCCATCAAACACCACAGCTTTATTTTTATCGTAACTTAGTTGTGGAAACTTTTAACATATGCACTTGAAACAGTTCCCTTCTAGAGCTTTAACATATTGCTTCATAAGATCCAATTTGGTGTGAAGTGATTTGGCATTGGCGTACCTATATTAGTTAAAAACATGTGTCAGATCTTAGTCAGCAGAATATATTTTTTATTTGTTGACCGATGTAATCAATAACATCAAAATAAAATATTGCTTCCTATGACAGTATAGACGATTTAATGATTTAAGATTTAAGATGTGTGAATTCTATATACCAGTTTAGAGAACTTCGCCATCTTATTAAAAATCAGTCAACCTAGGCGTTTTCCAACTATCTAGGCAATGTGCAGCATGACACTATTGCAACCTACAGCGAATTAGAGTTAATGGATCAACAGAATATTTTCAACACGCATGTAATAAATGTATATAAATTATGCATTAGCATTTCTGGATTTTTTGACAATTTTATCCCGCATCCCATAAATAAACTAAAAAATAGTCACAGTTGTGATTATGACTAAATTCATTTTCCATTAAAGATTGCAAGTACGCATTTGCCTAGACGTTACTCTTTAGCCCTAAAAACTTCGCTGTTCCCGGAGAAATCGAAGATTACTCATATTCAAATATGCTGATACGAGGGGAGGTCCAGAAGTTCGTGGAATGGAGTGGGGATAGGGGCGCTCGCTAGGTGTCGTTCTGATTGGCGACTCATCATTAGTATATACTAAGTTAAGTTGCAGCCATATAGCGTCAGTCGTTTACGAATAGTTGCCTGCTAAACAAGTCAATCCGGAAGAAAACTGAAAGTATGGAGGAAATTGAACACCGTGCTGTGATAAAGTTCCTTACAAAGCAAGGAAAGAATGCTCAAACCATATTGAATGAAATGGAAACCGTTTATGGGGAACTGTGTCCTAGTAAATCAATGATTTATAAGTGGCATGGTCTTTTTAAACATGATCGGGAGTCGATTGAAGATGACCCCCGCTCAGGACGGCCAGTTGAGGCCACCACATCAGACATCATCGAAAAAGTGCAAAAATTTCTACTACAAGATACCCGTTTGAAGAAAAACAATTATCTGCATTAGTTGCAGTATCAGTTACCACCATTTTGCGTATCCTACATGACCACCTGGGTATCACAAAAGTCAGTGCAAGATGGATACCGAGAATGCTCACGCCGCTGCAGAAACAGCAGCGCGTCTGTGCGTCCAAACAATTTTTGGAGCTGTGTAGAGACAAACATGCGTAGATTTTGGAGCGGATTGTTATCGGAGATGAAACATGGGTTCATCACTTTGAGCCTGAGTCCAAACTGGAGTCCATGCCATGGCATGAAAAGGGGACACCACCGCCAAAGAAATTCAAAGTATCAGAATCGGCTGCAAAGTTGATGGCTACTGTTTTTTGGGATTGTGAGGGGATATTATTGATTGATTACAAAGAAAAAGGTAGGAGCATAACCGGAGAATATTACGCAGCGATATTAGAAAAATTAAAGGAGGCCATCAAGGAGAAACGTCGAGGAAAATTGACCAAGGGTGTGTTGCTCTTGCAAGACAATGCGCCGGTTCACAAGAGAAAAATTGCAATGGCTGCTCTGCACAAGCATGGCTTTCAATCAATAGTCTATCCACTCTACAGTCAAGACCTGGCACCTAGTGATTTTTATTTGTTCCCCAATTTAAAAAAAGACTTACGCGGAAGAAAGTTTTCCGGCGACAATGAGGTAAAGGAGGCAATTTTGGCCCATTTTGAGGCGTAAGATAAAAAATATTTTTATGATGGTTTAGAAAAATTAATTCATAGATCTAATAAATGCGTTGTGCTTAAGGGTGATTATATTGAAAAAGAAAAATAGATTTATTGTTTTATTTTATTTAAAACCCTTTCATTCCACGAACTTCTGGACCTCCCCTCGTAAAACCTTCATGCGCCATCTCTTGCAGATTCCGGAAACATTTTAGGTCGCCCTCGTATCTATTAAAATATGCCACTGAATTATTGCCCTACATCTATTCTATCAAACTTTGCCAAAGTCTTCGAATATACCCTATTATCTATCTGTCTATCCTTCCATTAAAGATAGAATTTCACCCTCTCAGCATGCCTTTGTTCAAAGTTTTTGTTTCATGTCCTAGATTGATGAACTCAAGTTGATGTTCTACAAGTTGAAGCTTTTGATCTGGTACATTTGTTTCAATCGTTTAATTTTTCAATCTGTTTAATAAACGTCAATATGCTTTCTTCAATTTAATTATCGCGAATTTATTCCTTCGCCGAGAGTTCCCCAGGGATCTAGCCTTGGGCCTTTAATATTTATTTTATTTGGAAGAAGTACAACAAGCTACAAGAACAATTTTGTTTTTTTTTTTTTTCTAAATCGTAGGGAACACACCAACAGCCACCACTACGCTGAAGACAATGATTTATGATTAATACGCAATCCTTAATTACGTAGCTTGGATATTATATCATTACTAACAGATTCCTTGGATGGAAGACCCGACATGCTCTTCAGTACGTCACTCCCTCAATGGATTTAATAATGAGTGATAAACGATTCCAGTGGACATCGGGTACATTTCTCTTTGTATCAGGAAATACTTCAGTTAAGGGGTTTCATGTCACGTTTAGAGTAAACAAATTTTCATATATTCTTCGGGTTATATTTAATATAGCGTCAATGCAAGAAATCGCATTTTTGGGACTTGATGAGAATTCGCAGGCGTTTAAATTCAATAGAAGTAACTTAAAGCAAAATCAATGTTTTCCATTATTTTCCAAAAAAGACTAATCAATGTTAAAAATGTCATTGTATAGAGTGAAATAGTTTGCTTTTTTGAAATAACACCAGAAAGCAACTGCATTTGGAAACCATCGTATTTCAACGTTAGAGAAAATTCTAAAGAAATGTGGAAAAGTTAGTGGAAAATCAATGTAATCATTTCCGCCTTTTGTAAAGGTAAAAGGACAACTTCAAAGTTAAACTTTACACCCCAAAAGTCAAATGAACTGTTAGTTAAAGGTCACCACATAAGCACGCACATACATAGACAATCGTCGATTCGTTAGTTCTGCTCCATAGCATTAATATTAAAGAAATTCACGACTTTCCGTGTACGAACAGAACCATTTCACAGAGAAGCTAACAAATTGGCTTAATTAACGCATGGAATGTGAAACATTAGCTTAACGTTAGACTTGCGAGCGCGCCTGCTTAGGCTCGATCCGGAATTGAAGGAGAACCGATATGGTCACGGGCTTTCTTGGTCTATTTCAGCTGAATTCAATAACATCCTTGTTCACGGTTCGAACTATAGACACGAATGGTTTATGTCGTACGGTAGGCGCTGCTGGTTTTTATTCGACGGTGCTTTAAGCGGCTTTAACTGGACGTGCGAGAATTTAATGATGACGTATTTATGAAAAAATATTTATACAAGATGAAACATTTAATTTGCAACAGTTGTATATCAAGCAAACGATGTTTTTCTGAATAAAATAGATCGAATAAAAATGGTTTTGTATCGATGAGAGGACGGTTGGGCATTCTCAAGTTCTCCTTGTGAATAACTTCGTTTGTTTTTCCTTGCGGAACAAAAGAATGATTGTCATTAGCAACATTTTTATACTGTGATATTACAGGACGTAAATTGTCGAACTACGGTAATACAGGGGGTTTCAATAAGAGCGATTTTTAGGTCGCCCTCGTAGCTTCCTGGCAAACAATTTGTAAATAACTAGAAACATTCAAACGAATAAGGGACACACATTCACCTACGCACAAATACAGGGTGACGCAGGGGAACGGGAAATTTTAAAATAACGTCATTTACACGAATAAATTCATAAAACTAGTAATTTATTAACGAAAGTGCATGTATGCAGCATGCCATTTATGTTTTTACAAACAAAATGTCCAAAAGTGTCTCTTTACTTTTTAAAGATGACATCGGACATTCGGCGTTCACACTCACAACAGACTGTTATGAAAACTCTGAAATGCGCGTTGTAACAAATCTTGGGGAATGGCAGTGATTTCTTGTTGAATGTTCTCCTTCAGTTCATGGATTGTTGCAGGTCGTGTACGGTATACCTTGCCTTTAAGATACCCCCACAAGAAGTCGCACACACTAAGATCAGGGGATCTCGCAGGCCATTCAATGTCACCGTTACGTGAAATAATGCGTCTTCCAAACAATTGACGAACTACTGCCATCGAATGTCAGACAGTGTGTGACGTTGCTCCGTCCTGCTGAAACCACATGTTTTCCATGTTAAGATTAAGCTCGTATAGTCTCTGTGTAAAGAATGTTTGAAGCATTTCAACATATCGAGCGGATGTTACTGTCGCTGCAGCACCATCCTCACGTGCAAAAAAATAATGGCCGATAACACCATGACATGATACAGCACACCATATTGTGACCTTGTCGCTATGTAGTGGTCACTGGTGTAACTCACAAGAATTGTTCTGGGCCCAATAACGAAAATTCTGTTTGTTTACGAAACCGTTCAGGTGGAAATGGGCTTCGTCTGATATCCATATGTTACCAACGAAATTCGCGGTCTCGTTAATTTTAGCCAATATCTGCCTACTAAACTCCATACGTGACGCTGGGTCTCGTTCATGTAATTGTTGCACAATCTGCAACTTATAGGGATGGAAATGTAATTCGTGCAGTATTCTTTGTAAGCTTCGTCGCTTAATCCCTAGTGTACATGCATGCTATCGAACGGAGCGGCTCGATTGCAGCTCTAACAGCCTCAATGTTCTGTGGGGTACGTACCGTTCGAATGCCACCTGGAGCTTTCTTTTTCAAGACAGATCCTGTTCCCTCAAAATTACGCACCCTCGTTGTAATCGTATTCGCAGATGGGACATGTCCATGACGTCCAAGCTGGTAATGCTGTCGAAATATTCTCTGCGCGGCAGCCGCACTATCACCATTTTCACAAAACGCTCTCACAGCTACTGCACGTTCCGCACCAGTCCAACGATTCGTGATTACTAAATGGCAATGCGTTCACAACAATTGTGCGACGTTACGAACAACTGCCGGCTCTACAGTGCTAACAACTGTAACGTTCAAAGTTTCCCGTTCCCCTGCGCCACCCTGTATATGTAAAATATAAAAAAAAGTACAAATATAATCCGGTTTTGTATCTTACGATATAAATAAATGTCTTGAGAAATAAAAAATTCTCATTTGTTTTGAGTGAATGTTTGAAGACATTTGTTTCAGCTATTGATTAATTAAATATAAACAAATTTGGAATAATTTCATTAAAGCTAATAGAGTCAATTGACCTTCGTTATCGAAAATTGTACAAAGGTCTTTAGACTTGAACGTACCGTGATTTACAGATTACTCATTTGACATCAGCGACCCTACGGGTGTTCCCGACGGTTGAATAACTCTTGTTATTAGTCAGACAAGCAGGTGTAGGCTAGAATTATGACAGATTTAATAGGGCCAATTCTTCTTTATCGTAGATATTTCTTTAAAAGATACATCAACTTTGTTCCGCTAATAAACAAATTCAAATCGCACCAAATTGTTTCTCTCCATGATAGCGAATTATATGAATTAAATTATTGCATTGTGGCAAGTTTTATCTGATCAATGAGATTTTAAAATATGCGTAAGCATTTAAGGCCTAATAATATTATAACTCAACGGTAATTTATTGCTGAAATCGGATCGTTTAATGGACAAGTTAGCATTCAACGTGCAACGCCCAAAAACTATAAATTTAGACCCTGCTCCGAAAACCTTGAACTAATTACATACGCGACTAACGCAAGTCAACTGATGCAGAGATCTAACGCTGTATTAAAATTGAAATAATTTGTTTATATTTAGGCATTACGTTATAAATTTTTTGCGTATTTTAAGCGGCTCTAACATTGTATATATTTTTATGTTCCAAGAACTGTATTGATGTTTTATGTTATGAGATGTTTTCGATTCTTTTTTTAGAAATCGATGTTAAATAATTGCTTGGTTATAGCAAAACGTGTGCGGAATATTATACCTTTTGGTGGATGTTCTTTAAATGAATGGGTACTTTTTTAAGTGATGAAAAACTTTGAAATTAAATAAAACAGATAGAAACCATGGCAACGGCCATGGTACTAGTTTTATTAAGCCAAAGCGCGACAACTATTTGACGTGCACCAGCAGGTGGAAGTGTGAACGCCACTTAAAAAGTATAAAACACTATTAATTAAACAATTAATATTTGATATAGGTGTTATAGGTTAAAAATGTTTTTAATGATTTATGTGATTTCATCTGGTTCGTCTTGGGTTTGTGGTCACTTTATTTTTTAAACCCTTTCCAAGCCGAAACACAAACATAAACTTGAATAACATTTCCTTTGAATACAGGGTGGCGCAGGGGAACGGAAAATTTTGAACGTTACAGTTGTCAGCACTGTAGAGCCGGCAGTTGTTCGTAACGTCGCACAATTGTTGTGAACGCATTGCGATTTAGTAATCATGGATCGTTGGACTGGTGCGAAACGCGCAGTAGCTGTGGGAGCGTTTTATAAAAATGGTAGTAGTGCGACTGCCGCGCAGAGAATATTTCGACAACATTACCAGCTTGGACGTCATGGACGTGCCCCATTTGCGCATGCGATTACAACGAGGGCGCGTAATTTTGAAGAAACAGGATCTGTCTTGAAAAAGAAAGCTCCAGGTGGCATTGGAACGGTACGCACCCCAGAGAACATTGAGGCCGTTAGACCTGCAATCGAGAGAAGCCTTCGCCGCTCCGTACGACAGTCTTTTGAAGAATTTTGTCTTCAATCAGCGCTAGTATCTCTTAAATACATTCTTTGTTTAGTACGAGTGCAACTTATATAATTCGATACATTCGATGAATATTTCCAAAATTCAATCAACTGTATAAAATACTGCGCTACATTTGGCCGGCACATTTCCGACTAATTCACACTTAACCTCGTTATTGAATATACATCTAGGATAAAAGAGAAAATAGGCCACCTTCGATCCTGTGTTGCATTTATACATTAAACGAGAAAGACAGGAAAATCGAACCAGACCGTCGCTCTAAAAATACGGTTCACGTAGAACTTTATCGCCCATTAAATCGACGTCGTCTAACCAACAGAAGAAGAAAACAAGCAGATAGAAGCGCTGACGTGCACAAAAAATACATCCTCCGTTCCTGGGGAAGTTAAAAAAAGAGCAATTTTCGCGAAAAACCTACTGAATGACACGTTGGCCGATTAATCTGTGACGTGCGGTGTTATTAAAATATTTTTGTCGGGGAAAAAAATGTTCGCTCATAATAGTAACGATTTTATTTTCGTCTTTCGAAAATTATGAGCATTGCAGAAGAGATTTATGTGCTGATATATGTATAGGTTTTTTTTATCCGAAATGTAACAGATACGTTCAATGTTTATTGGAGCAAGATTGTGTCAATAAAGTCTGTGCCCTTGGTATCGAATGATATTTACATGAGAGAAATTTCAGATCTCTGTTTAAAATTGTGGACTGTGCATGGAAAAATTTTAGTTATATGAGTCATCGTCTATTTTTTTAGCTGCTTTAATGAAGTGATTTTAATTAAAAATTTTAGACTAAATACTTAATTTTTTACACCTAAAACGAGCTTGTTCTAAATGGTAAATGGCGGTAATTTTTGCTGACTATTCGGGTGTACTGAATCCGAAAATCATATTAGTTTTTGCGTATCATGTCAGAATTTCTTGTCTTACATCTTACAACACCTACATTTCCGGGAAGCCTATCAAGATAACTATGAAGGAAATTAAGCTTTATGCTCATGTTACAACCTACGCTGTGAAATTTTTGTAGCGTTGATTTGACTAGGTCTTAATTGGAGGCTTTTTTGTTTCCAAGATCATAGTGAATGAAGCCCGAGCTTCTTTCTCGGTTTCGTTCAAAAGAATTAATGAAATTTGGATCTGTCATTGGAGTTCTAATTTGTGGTCCATCAAATACTCCAGTTTTAATTTCTTTGTAGCTTAGTCGTGGAAACTTTTGACATACGTACTTGGAACAGTTGCCTTGCAAATTTAGAGCTTTAATATATTGCTTCATAAGACCCAATTTGATGTGAAGAGGTGGAAAAATTACTTTTTCTTTATCGACTAAAGATTCACTTACAATGTTCTTACAATTATTCGAACAATTAAGAATTTGCTACGTTTCGTTAACGATTTTTAAGAATTTCGAAATCCGAAAACAAGAAATGCCGCAGAAAAAAAACGTAACGTGATAGGCAAAAATGGGTTTCACAATTGGCAGAAATCGCAGCTGAAGACGTGAGTGATATCTATCAACAGTCGAATTAGTTATAATTTTTTCACCAAAAGATACAGTGTATAAGCAAAAAATTAAACTTTATTGAGGATTACTTATTCACAGGTATAGCAGTAAACTCCACTCACACAAATTAATTAATTATGCATCTGGAACGGAGTTAATTGTTTTTAAAACGAGCACGTCAGAAATCGCATTATCAACCGTGTTACCGACTGACCAGTTTACTGCTATACCTGTGAATTGTACATCCACACAGTCCTTGCAATCGTCATTTGAGGATTATTTAAATAAAGAAAACTACACATTTGATATATTGGCATTTACATTTTTGATTAAATGGCACACAAATTAAACTACACTAAGTTTCAAGACTGTAGATTATTTTCGGTATATTTTCGAAAAACATCTTTGCATGGAGCTTTCTGCATATTCGTACGGAGCGATGTAGAGGCAAGAGAGATAGAAAACCTGAAATAAAAAAGCATTTAGCGCCAAATAATGCCACATATGTACATAGCGAAACATCATGGTAAGTCTGAGGGATCATTCACAGATACAATTACTCTACGCACTGTCGGACGGCGCTCTCTCTGGTTTAACAATCCATAAGCTGTTTGGGAGAAGAGTTGGAAAGCTGTACTCGTTTGTTTCGCTGTGTTTGGACAGCAGGCGAATGTGTATTCTTGTAGGACTAGATAGCGTCAAGGAACACATGGGCTGAAAAGTCCCGGGCCTAACACATAGATGACACTAATTATATTGCAGTCACCTTTCTCTCAGTTAGTACTAACCTTCAAAAGACAGCTGTTAAAATTTCATGATGTTCTATTCATTAGTTTGTGAGTTATTGTGCTAAGAGTCACGCTACTTTTGTTATTTTCAAAACAATGGATCAAAAACAATTTCGTGTTTTAATTTTACACTGCTTCTTGATAGGAAAAAATACCCTTCAAGCGAAAAAATGGCTTGAAAAGTGTTATGGGGACTCCGCTCCATCAGAAACAACAATAAAACGTTGGTTTGCTGACTTCAAACGTGGTCGTAGAGACACCGATGATGCAGAACGCAGTGGACGTCCAAATGAGGCGGTAACACCAGAAAACATAAAAAAAATCCACAAAATCGTTTTGAATGATCGAAAAATGAAGTTGCGTGAGTTAGCTGACATCGTAGAGATATCAAAAGAACGTATTGGCTATATATTGCATGAGCATTTGACTATGAGAAAGCTCTGTTCAAAGTGGGTGCCGCGTTCGCTCACTGTTGACCAAAAACAAGAACATGTTGATGATTCTGAACAGTGTTTGGCCATGTTTAAACGTAACAAACCGGAATTTTTGCATCCATATGTGATAATGGATGAAACATGGATCCATCACTTTACTCCGGAATCAAAACGATCGTCATCTGTGCGGACAGCAACTAGTGAACCTCGTCCAAAGCGCCCGAAAGCACAACAATCGGCTGGAAAGGTTATGGCCTCGGTATTTTGGGATGTGCGTGGTGTAATATTCATCGACTATCTTGAGAAAGGAAATACCATCAACAGTGAATATTATATAGCGTTATTGGAGCGTTTGAAGGCCTAAATTGCAAAGAAACGACCGCCATATGGCAAAGAAAAAAAATTGTTTCATCAAGACAACGCACCGTGTCACAAGTCAATCGAAACAATGGCAAAACTACATGAATTGAACTTCGAATTGCTGCCACATCCACCGCATTCGCCAGATTTGGCTCCCAGCGACTACTGGCTGTTCGCAGACTTCAAAGAAATGCTCGCCGGTAAGAAATTTCGCACGAATGAAGAGTTTGTCGCTGAGACTGAGGCCTATTTTGAGGCAAAAGAGAAATCGTTCTACAAAAGTGGTATTGAAATGTTAGAGCGGCGCTGGAATGATTGCGTTGCTCTTGATGGAGATTACGTTGATGAATAAAGCTAATTTTGAACCAAAAAAAACCGTGTTTTCTTTGTTAGGCCCAGGACTTTTCAGCCCATGTGTTAATGCTCACCTGGACCGATTGTTTATACACCGTGATGTTAGCTCGAAACCGCACATTATCTTTCCCTTGAATGATCCCACTTGTACAGTGAATAGCTGTATTTAACAGTATTATGTTAGGTGATGATAAAGAAAAACAAAAGAATTTTTCCAACCTTTGGATCTAAAATTGAAACTTTTTAACCAACAAGGGTATGTAAAACCGGAATATCATTAATAGATAATATATTTATGAACTCAACTCGATGCTTTTAAAACCCAATAGTTAAAACGTACTTCTCTGATCATTATTGACAAGAAGCGCGTTTTGAAATTTATCTCTGTACAATAGGTAAGGAATTATACACCACACAGAGTACTTGTTGAGCATTTACTAGTGCTGAAACTTTTGATAATGCTATAATGCTGTAATAGTACATCGAAGCTGCGTACTTTTCACTTGCGCCATCTCTTAGTTAAACCGAAGTTAAATCTGATATTCTCAATTTCGCTTTATTGAGCATTGGCGACATTATTTATCAATATTAGAACTCTTTGACTTCATAATTATTTGTCACCTCTACATTAAATGGACGAAAATTAGCAATTTGTTCAGTCTCTCTTTCTTTTCTTAATGTTAAACGTCTCGGTTCATATTAACCCAACACATACGAACGTTCAAATGCACCCTGTACGCTTCGAAATAGCTAAAGTTAGATTTATCGACTCCTACAAAAAACACCAGCCAGTCGTAACCATGCTCAAGAAGGGCGTATCGGTTTCGAATTACCATGTTTTAATACGCGTATGTCGTTCGATTAGGTTTCAACGCCAGACGTCGTGTGTATGGTGGTTTGTTCGGGAAGCCGCAGATGTTAGAGCGGCGTTTTTGTGGCCGTATCGCTTCTACATGCCGTACCTCCTCGGGCGCGACTTTATCGGACGTCTTTTGTGGGCTTTGCTTCGCGTCTTGTGTTCGTATTTCTCCTCTCCGGGCCATTAATCATTGTGTGTGTATGTGTATTAGTCCAATGCGCGGCAAATATATTCGAGATTGTTTTATTGGCAAATGCAGCTCGCGGTGTTCGCTTTATGCGGTTGGCACGAACAGATCTCGTGATCCAGTGTTCTAGATTCGTATAGGATTTATGTCTTCTAGGATTTTCAATTTGGAAATGTGTTGGTCTTCGTGGAAAATTAAACGCGTAATGGTTTAAAGATAGTGTAATAGGGCAAATATTAGCTACTAATTTGGTCTTATTTAGAAGATTTTGAAGTACAAGAGGCATTCCTGTTTTTGCTCTAATTAGATTGTGATATGTTCTACAGGACAACGTTCTAGATGTGACAAATTTTAATTTTGGATTAAATGAAAGGCGGTAATAGGGGATGTTGGTTTCCAAAAGAACAAACCGTGTATATAGTTACTCGATTCTGCGTAGATTTCATGTTATAATTTTTGTTTCATAAATTCAAATTTGAAATAAAAAGAAACATCGTCTACACTTATACCGAATAATTGCTTCTGGTAACTGCTATATTAAAAGATATACTCTCTTCTATAATATTTTGCTTCCTCCAGTATATTAGTTAGTAACTAAAATACCTTATCTTGATCTCTAAAACTTCCACATTTTATTACCATCTCTTGCATAAGTTTTATTAAAAATAAACCACGTTAAATTTATCGTAAAATTTCCAAACGTATTCTTAGTAGAAAAGATTGAAGAATCTGAGAATTAATTATAGGATAGTTTTATTGAAAATGGCCTCCTCTCTTATCACCATTCGTTCTACCTATAAGTTACGGGACAGCCTATATAAGTTAAAAATACAATTGTTCTTATTTGTCTTATTTGTGTTGTTTAAATAACTGTTGTATTACTTTTCTAATTTAGACTTTGAACATATATATTTTTTAGGTATTGGAATACTACTGAAATACTTTAAAAATATAAAAACGAAAGATAGAAATATTGTTATGACGTTCATCTAAACAGAACCAGAATTCATTTGTTCACTAATAGACAATTCACAATCTTATAATAAACGAACTACATCCGGAATCGGACCGTGTCATGATGAGATAATTAGAAATGAAATAAGAGTAAAAGGAGAAAGAAATAAAATAAAAAGAAGAAAAATGAATAAAGGAGGGCGTGAAAAAGAAGAAGGTTTTCGCCTCTAGCGTGGTTAACACATCGAGTTACCGTGACCTTTTACCAAACTAGTTTCGTCTCAAGCGTAGTTTACACGTTGAATTACCGTGCCACTTTGGTTTCCCTGTTTCTCCCGAAGAAACCTCCTACAACGGAGGCGAAACGTCGAAATCCCACCTTTCTCTTTTCTTTTCTTTGTCTCTTTACCCCGCCCTTTTTGTCTCTTTCTTTCTCTTACTCTTTTCACCTTTTCTTTCTATTTTACCCGCCCCCCATTTCACTTTTCCCCTTTTTATCTCTCTTTCTCTTATTTCGTTTGTAATGAAACGTCATGATACGATGCAATTCCGGAAGTAGTTCGTTTATTATTGACTCTGGCTGTGGTAGCCTACGTATTCATTTCACAATCTTATATGTTGCTATTCTACGAGGGTTGTCATTTAAGTTTTGCATATTGGAACATAGAGGGCGCCACTAACGAAATATCAATACTAAAAATTATCCTCCATCTTTAGTCAACATAAATCCAAAGTTTCAGTGCAATACGTGTAGTGTTGTAGCTGGAACGAACTGTCAAAATTGACAAGTTATTGGAGAAATGGAATTAAGCGCGCAATATTTTTCTTTATCATCTTCCAAAACAATTATCTCAACAAGAACGCGTCGGTAACTTGGTTTTTGTTTTTGGCTATGAAGCACAACTTGAATTAACGATACCTCATTGGTATGGAGAATTCCAACGTGGACGAATTAGTCTTAGCTTCGTTCCAAGAGCAGGTGCGCCAAAACGGCAGTCGCTTAGAAAATAAACGCCAATCGTCTGTTTGGGTGTTCCAAGATAAAGAAAAGCCGACAAAAGTTATCCGTTTTCCAAATGGCTTCAAAAAAGTGGTCGCGACATTTGTCTCGAAAGCAGGACATGTAGCAACAATTCCTCCAACCTTCGTACAGTTCGGACCTAAATCCCAATTATTATTTTACCTCTTCGAAAGTCAAGAATGGAATCAAAGGTCCCAGCCACCAGGAGTAATCTATGCCTTCAAAAACGTAGTTGTTTACTGTACGAACAGACGAGTGAAATAACTGTTTTCAAAGTTAGTTCGATCGCATGCAAGAATACATTAACCTACGTGGGGAATACTTCGAAAAACATTAAAGAGTTTAAAACTTATCTACTGTTTTATTCCAGCTGTATATGCAAAACTTAAAAGACAACCCTCATATATTCAATCAAGTACTTTCACACTAGGTCGGTAAAATCACATTTTGTTAATTTAAAGCCTTTCAAAGGTGTGATTTTGTTACACATATAGATTTCAAAGGTCAGTTTGCGTATATTATAACATGTATAAGCTAGTATCACATTTACCTCACTTTTTGCATTTACTCCATTTATCTCACGGGGTTTTCCACATAACCTGTGCTTTAAAAGTTTTCGCATTGATGATGATTGTCCTTTTTGTTTACGATAAGAAAGAAAAATTATTTCCGTGAATTGGATCTTAAATTTTGAACATCCTGTATGTGATAAACTTAATATTGCACTATTACCGAAAAGTACTAAATTTCCCCTGAACAAATGTCATATAAATTCATTCAACTGTTATTTTTTTGATATGTAATTGCAAGCAGGAAACTCAAAATAACTCAAAACCACTTCGTTTCGGATGTGTGAAACCTTAATACAAATCGATGAAATTTAGAAAAGCAATATAAGTATGTCATCCCACTAAACATATAGTTGGTTATGGTTTATGGTATAAGCGGAAGTAATACGAGTCTTAGTTTATAATTGGGAGTTACCCCAAAACCTTACAGTGTGTTCCTTAAATTCACATATTTTTTTACGCATCTTTCTTCTTTGTTGGCGCATCATCTTATACGGGAATATTTTTTTTTTGAATGTATATAAACTTTTCTATTACTTCTTCAGTGGTTTATGCATGTAAAGATTTTAAGTCATTTTTAAGGAGGAGAAACCTTAAAATAAATTCTACGTTTGTGCCTTTCGGAATCTCCATATTCCGAATTGTTAGCCACATACAGGATGAAGGCATTCCTAGCACCAACATCTAAGACGTTCATTTGATCTACACCTCTTTTAGTTTGCTTGTCTTTCATTGTTTTCTTTAACAGATACAACAAAGCATCCAGTTTTATTGGAACAATTGTTTTAAATAAGAAATTGTAAATTTTAAGCGCTAGGTTTTTTTCAAAGTACTAACGACTTTCTTCCTCTCTTTCATAACCTCCTACATAGTAGTTCTTTTAAATTGTACTTCATTACACTCACTAACAAAACATCCTGTATAAACATTAATTCCTCATCCATTTAGCAAGCACATCACGTCTCTTCTAAAACGAAACCACTCAATAAGCATTATTAATAAATAAAACGCCTCCTCCGGGTTTGCAGATGCCCAACAGTACAGAGTCAACATACTCCACACCGTCCACATTCTGAATACTAATTGCCACCGGGTATATTGGTGGCTTCGAGCTTCATTTAAATTCTCCAAGAAAAACCTTCGCCGTAAACCGTCCGCTTCAATGGAATTACATAAGAGTATGGTTTACTGAAAGACAATTGATATTGCAGTCTCCTATGAGCAGCGCGAGCTGTGCCAAGAAAACATGTTTGTTCTCTTTTAAAGTTCGAATTGGGTGTTGTTTTTATTCGATTTAAACGCGTGTTTTGGTGTAGACGACTTTGAAGTGATTAAATTTGCGTTGCAAATTGTGTCGGACGTGGGAGTGTGAATTTTTGGACGTGCTTCGTAGATTTGGGAAGATGTTGAAGTTCTGTTCGCCGTATGGGAAAAGAAGAGCCTATTCGGTTAGTATTAACACTAGCGAAATTAATATATAGGGTTAATGGAAAGTTGTGGAACTGGGGGAATGAGTTTATTGACTGATAATTTTTTTTTTGTAATATTTTCATGCTAACTGGCTGAAAGACATCTATGTTTTATAAAATTAAAATATCTTGGAAAACAAGCTGAAATTTGATTGAGATTACAATAAATATTCAAATTGCACTCCGTTTACAATCTAGGGGTGATCAGTGAGATAATCCGGTTGATTTAATAATAATTATAATATTTTATTGGCAAGTAAATGGTAAATACAGAAACAAGAAAATAGAATACAAGCACGAACTATTTTTAGCAATTGGATCACCTTCAGTAGACTAAGAAGGTTTCCTGTTATTAATGATGACCCAAGAACAGAGAAGAAATAAAAAAAATAATTTCTTACACATCCGAATCATCTATCATACTGTGATACTGCAAATGTTTATCTGCTAGAGACTTGCTCATTCATAAAAATATAAATAGCACGTCCAAAGGCACTAGATGGTAGCTCTTTGATATATAGGGGAAGCAAGTTAACACATGGGCTGAAAAGTCCCGGGCCTAACACATATATGACGCTAGTTTTATTGCAGTCACCTTTCTCTCAGTTAGTACTAACCTTCAAAAGACAGCTGTTAAAATTTCATGATATTCTATTCATTAGTTTGTGAATTATTGTGCTAAGAGTCACGCTGCTTTTGTTATTTTCAAAACAATGGATCAAAAACAATTTCGTGTTTTAATTTTACACTGCTTCTTGATGGGAAAAATACCATTCAAGCGAAGCAATGGCTTGAAAAGTGTTATGGGGACTCCGCTCCATCAGAAACAACAATAAAACGTTGATTTGCCGACTTCAAACGTGGTCGTAGAGACGCCGATGATGCAGAACGCTGTGGACGTCCAAATGAGGCGGTAACACCAGAAAACATCAAAAAAATCCACAAAATCGTTTTGAATGATCGAAAGGTGAAGTTGCGTGAGTTAGCTGACATCGTAAAGATATCAAAAGAACGTATTGGCTTTATATTGCATGAGAATTTGACTATGAGAAAGCTCTGTTCAAAGGGGGTGCCGCGTTTGCTCACTGTTGACCATAAACAAGAACGTGTTGATGATTCTGAGCAGTGTTTGGCCATGTTCAAACGTAACAAACCGGAATTTTTGCGTCGATATGTGACAATGGATGAAACATGGATCCATCACTTCACTCCGGAATCAAAACGATCGTCATCTGAGTGGACAGCAACTGGTGAACCTCGTCCAAAGCGCCAGAAAGCACAACAATCGGCTGGAAAGGTTATGGCCTCGGTATTTTGAAATGTGCGTTGTGTAATATTCATCGACTATCTTGAGAAAGGAAATACCATCAACAGTGAATATTAAATAGCGTTATTGGAGTGTTTGAAGGCCGAAATTGCTAAGAAACGACCGCATATGGCAAAGAAAAAAATTTTGTTTCATCAAGACAACGCACCGTGTCACAAGTCAATCAAAACAATGGCAAAACTACGTGAATTGAACTTCGAATTGCTCCCACATCCACCGTATTCGCCAGATTTAGCTCCCAGCGACTACTGGCTGTTCGCAGACCTCAAAAAAATGGTCGCCTGTAAGAAATTTCGCACGAATGAAGAGGTTATCGCTAAAACTGAGGCCTATTTTGAGGCAAAAGATAAATCGTTCTACAAAAGTGGTATTGAAATGTTAGAGCGGCGCTGGAATGATTGCGTTGCTCTTGATGGAGATTACGTTGATGAATAAAGCTAATTTTGAACCAAAAAAACCGTGTTTTCTTTGTTAGGCCCGGGACTTTTCAGCCCATGTGTTATATAGTCTTACAGAAGCGTAGCTAAAACTTTTCTCAAACTACCGGGTATGATGCCTAGGTATATCGATAATGTAACTATCTTCGTCATCATACTTCAACCATCCAGCATCCCAAATTTATAAGAAATCCTTTGGCTCTGCCTTGTTCCATAAATTAGTCTGAGGCATGCGTTTTGCACTACCTGAATTCTGCGTGAGTCGATCTGGTGCACACAATTTCCATAAACAACGTCGCAGAAATTAAAATGTGATAACACCAAGGAATCACATAGCACCTTTTTAATAGAATCGTCAATGGAATGCTGGTGGGGATAAAGTTAATTTTAAATTACAGTAAGTAATACAAGTGCTGACATGATATTTAAACTTAAGACCATTATCTACGAAGAGACCGAAATTTCAGGGGTGTGTTGTTAATTGCAAGTCTGATGTTAGGAAGTATCTTCAACCTTACTTTAGACCCATCGAACACTGAACAGCCTTCAATGTCTTCTTGCAATAGTATACAGATTATTAAGGTCGCGGTTGATATCATCAACAGTATTGTGAATCTCATCAATGGAGAAGGATCTGCACAATTGTGAATCATCAGCATAGAGATGGGGATTGCATGCGGGCCTAATATTGATCCTTGTAGAACTCCTGAACGTGTAGTCTGCCAAGTCAGTACACCCTAAAGAAGCGAGGAGGAACTTCGTCAACACCAATGTAGTGAAAAATACCTAGCAAAAGATCAATCCTGTCAAAAGCCCTGAAGAAATCAACAGTACCAATATTGTCACATCACCAAAGTTGCTCGCTGATAAGAAGTCATCGATAACGCAAATAAGAGAAGACACACAACTAAATCCTGGCCAGAAACCAGATCCTAATCAGTAGGAAAGACATCCACCTGAAGGCAATAATTGAAAATATGTGCTAAAATTGGTACTATTGTATGAGAACATTTTCAAGGAGAAGATATACTGGAAATAATAGAAGCAACTTCTACTTCACTAGCATCAAGGAAGAAGAAAGTGCCAACTCCCGGTTTCACATTAGAATTATAAAAATTAAACACAAGCGGATTAGGCAATGGACTGGAATTCGATACTGAGAGGTGGTATGTCTGGGGTGCTTTTTTATCATTATTTAAGTTACGCAAATCGTTCTTCATTTCTTCAGTTATTAGTTCTTCTAATTATTCAAGATTATTTGGTTCAAAAATATTTGACATGAAGTTCTTTGGCTATTGAATTATTCCTTTGCGTAAGCACGAACATTCCACACAGAATGTGACACGGAGCTCCTATTGGAAACAAATATCTTCATTTGTATGGTTAGGTCTGTTCGGATTTGGAGAGGGAGTTGTAGGTGCTGCCACAATTTCATTCCTCAATAAATTTGAGTATTCTTCCATGCAAAATGGTTTTGTTATATTGTTTCGAACCAGACCAACCCATGTATTCACTTTTTGATGATGCTGCGTATTGCTTCCTACAATCCAGTAAGGATTTATAGTAGACTATTGAGAAAATTGTGCTCGTAGGTAATACCAGTGAGACAAACCATTGTTTCATCAGAAAAGACTACTTCATCCAGCAAATTAAGCTCTTTTCTGGTAAATTTTGGTAAATCAATTCGCGAAAGTATAATCTGCGATCGAGGTCATCTCCAAGTAACTTGTAAAGGATACGCATTTTGAAGGGTTTTAGTTTTGTAGGTTTTAGAATTTTATGGACAGATTTTTGGGAGATCTCATGAATTTGTACCAACTCCAGTCTAGGCACGTGGTTATTTTCTTGTAGTGTTAGTAAAACAATCACACTAGTGTCTTCATGGGTTAGTACTCTTGGGCATCCTTTTCTTTATCCGTATCCATGCATCATTATGATTCTTTAATTCCTTCAGTTTCTGTAAATTTTACTGTCGTAGTAATTAATCAGCAAAACCGAAAGAAACTGGCATCAGTAATTCGTTATCAAAGGTATCTTGATTTTACGTTATTACGTAGGTTTTTTTATTATATTTTTGTTATACAATCTACATCCGAAAATGTAACAATATACTAGGTGTCCGTTATTTTTAATTATATATCTACCAAATTAAAAAAAGAAAATTCTTAAAAACAAATTTATTCAACCGTTTCGGAACCTTGTACTAATCTTGTATACGTAGTATCGGTTAAGAAATTATAGGCAAGGCTAGCGATTTTAAAAATGTCCGCAATTATTATTTCCTACGAATATCGAAATATGTATTTTAATTTTATTGTGCTAATACTCATGCAAATTTATCCAAGAATAGAATTGTAAAAACAAAAGTATTACAGTTAATTCCACAGGATCTAAAACGTTTTTACGTGGGTGTTGTACAGTTAAATCAACACAAAACACCTTCAGCATAAATACTAATCTAGAAGGTTGTTATATAAGGACAAATATATATTTAAATACATGTGCATTATCCAATATATTTGAATAATATCAATATCATGGTCTAGGAATTTTTGAATCACTAATTTCGATTCATTTATTTTATACGCATTCAAATGCTTACTTAATATAATATTTATTTAGTCGCTATATGCAAACTAATTTGATTAGATTATGCTAATCTATTCATTTTTTTCTCTTATGTTTTTTTAATATATTAATTTGCGTGTTATATCTCCGCATGGCCAAGCCTTTTCGTTTAGAATTTAAATGATATAAACAGAGCGAATGATAAGTTACTATGGAATTACATTCAATACAAGGATAATACTTCGTTACTTTTAAATTGTCTATAATAAGGATAAAATATCTCAACTATATCCTTCTAAATTACGAATATAATAAAAATAACGTACACTTAAACCGCATTAGAAAATTAATGCGTATACTTCGTTTCAAGATATAGTGCAAAATCTTAGTTCCCACAGTAGCACCAACATTATAAAACGCTATAGAGTCGTGTTATCAAAAGTATTTTATTATCAATAATAAACCAGCAAATTTTAGCTTTTGGCTTTACCATGAAGTGACGCGTAATATTTTTAACAGAAAATAGAAACATTTGTGTTAATAAAATATGGATGATTAAGTTAACTCTGATCTAATTTGAATTTTAATGAAAAAAATGTCTATGCTTATATATAGTAATTCCTAAAATATCATGGTACAAGTGTTCCCGTGATCATCTCTGATGTGGCCCATATTTGCAAGGCAAACGTCCAAGTGAGGATGGAGAATGTACATTTTAAGAGACATATCCAACGCTAAGGTTTTATAATTTTATGCTTTTTGTTTTCCAAGGAATTGATAACAGTTTTTACCCTGGACAGCTATGTTAAGTTTCCTTCGTTGGCATTTTGTTTTCAAATGTTTCAAATATGAATTTCTCGCATTGGGGGTTCCATAAGAACTTTGTTTTTCGTTCTATGATTTTTAGGATTTTTTCTCAAACATATTGAAAGCCACCACCTTCAAGACTTAATGCCTTAAGAAAGTTCTTCATGAGTCCTAATTTTACATGTAAATTCTTTACTTTTTCCATTAACAGCTGATATCATTCTTTGTCTTTTCCTGATATAAAATCTCGTACGAGGGGAGGTCCAGAAGTTCATGGAATGGAAGAGATGGAGTGGGGATAGGGGCGCTCGCTAGGTGTCATTCTGATTGGCGACTCATCATTAGTATATAAGTTAAGTTGCAGCCCTATAGCGTCAGTCGTTTACGAATAGTTGCCTGCTAAACAAGTCAATCCGGAAGAAAACTGAAACTATGGAGGAAATTGAACATCGTGCTGTGATAAAGTTCCTTACAAAGCAAGGAAAGAACGCTCAAACCATATTGAATGAAATGGAAACCGTTTATGGTGAACAGTGCCCTAGTAAATCAATGATTTATAAGTGGCATGGTCTTTTTAAACATGGTCGGGAGTCGATTGAAGACGACCTCCGCTGAGGACGGCCAGTAGAGGCCACCACATCAGACATCGTCGAAAAAGTGCAAAAATTTCTACTGCAAAATACCCGTTTGAAAAAAAAACAATTATCTGCATTAGTTGGAGTATCAGATACCACCATTTTCCGTATCCTACATGACCACGTGGGTATGACAAAAGTCAGTGCATGATATGATGGGTACCGAGAATGCTCACGCCGCTGCAGAAACAGCAGCGCGTCTGTTCGTTCAAATAATTTTTGGAGCTGTGTGGAAACAAACCTGCACAGATTTTGGAGCGGGTTGTTATCCGAGATGAAACATGGGTTCATCACTTTGAGCCTGAGTCCAAACATGAGTCCATGCAATGGCATAAAAAGGGAACATCACCGCCAAAGAAATTCAAAGTGTCAGAATCGGCTGGAAAGTTGATGGCTACTGTTTTTTGGGATTGTGAGGGGATATTACTGAT
The DNA here is from genome assembly GCA_023509865.1 of Trypoxylus dichotomus. NCBI lineage: Eukaryota > Metazoa > Arthropoda > Insecta > Coleoptera > Scarabaeidae > Trypoxylus > Trypoxylus dichotomus. The sequence continues at coordinate 2,919,151 of CM042079.1, forward strand.
TGATTAGAAAGAAAAAGGTAGGAACATAACCGGAGAATATTACGCAGCGGTATTAGAAAAATTAAAGAAGGCCATCAAGGTAAAACGCCGAGGAGAATTGACTAGGGGTGTGTTGTTCTTGCAGGACAATGCGCCGGTTCACAAGAGCAAAGTTGCAATGGCTCCTCTGCACAAGCATGGCTTTCAATCAATAGTCCATCCACCCTACGGTTCAGACCTGGCACCTAGTGATTTTTATTTGTTCCCCAATTTAAAAAAAGACTTACGTGGAAGAAAGTTTTCCAACGACATGAGGTAAAAGAGGCAATTTTGGCCCATCTTGGGGCGAAAGATAAAAAATATTTTTATGATAGTTTAGAAAAATTAATTCATAGATCTAATAAATGTATTGTGGTTAAAGGTGATTATATTGAAAAGGAAAAATAGATTTATTGTTTTATTTTATTTAATATCCTTTCATTCCACGAACTTCTGGACTTCCCCTCGTATATAGTGGCTTTTATCAGTCGGTATTCTCCCAAAAACATACAAAGTAATATTTGACGTAACTTAATTGTATGTCCAAAATTATTGCAATAACTAAAATTTGCAAAAATATTCTAGGCATCGTAAAAATTGAAAATTTATTACCTAAATTTAATGTAAAATCTGAAAATTCTTTGCAAAAGGTTTTTCTTCCTTTTATGCGGGACATTAATTTTACATTTTCATGCATAAGGACGTCTTTAAAATTGTAGTCTGCCACCTGGTTTTCTATTGTCCAAGATACTTCCCACTTCTTTGATGAATTTAATTGCAACGTTGTACAAAATAAAGCTAGGACAAATCTTACTATGGAACGATTTGATCCGATCAATGTTTCCAGCAAAAAATAGTACATGTCATCAAAAATGAGATTATTAAATTTTTCTTTTTGGTTTTAATATATTGAAAGGCAGGAACCATTTCCAACCAACAAATTCGTCATCCTTAGGAAACGGCTGTATTGCATGCATTCAAGGAAAGGAGGGATTCCATATCAAAGCAGTATTTTCTAAAAGTATCTCTAAGGTCATTGCTCGGTACAGAATTTCTATGTAACGTTGCAGAAATTAATTTAATCTCTGTCCCCGCTATTAACTTTGTCCCATTAAATTGCTTTTAACCACGCGACAACATCATTTCCTTTGCTCTAACAGCAATTATTACTTTCTTCACATCTTTTGCAGAGCATTGTTTTATTTTCTTATGTAGCGTCTGCAAAAAAAGAAAAGCCTATTTGTTGCAGAATAGTGCCTAACACCACACAAGGCGATATTACCACATCCATTGGTGGACAATTTTAGGTACAAAGAATGGAAAAAAAAATGGCGGATTGTCTAGTGACAATTGTAGCTACAATCTACTTTAAAGTAATTTAAACCTATCATTAACGTGGTAAAATTAATTACGAATGAATATAACCAACCTTTCCGCTGTTCAAGTGGTGATGAACCCATCTCTTCACAACATTTCGCACTACTTAATTAAAAGTTGCATTAACAGAGAACGCAAATAAGCTTGAATATTTTGAACGTTCACGTAGGATTACAGTTACGGGTTGATAAACTTACTGCTTGATTTCAGTGCTACCAAAGAAGTTATGCATTAATACACCTACTTCTTTTTGGCTTCCTCATTCTAAAATTAATTTCAAAAATTTCTCTGTCACATCAGGATTTTCTGATATTTGTCCAAATAGTTCTTTTTAAAAGTATGCTAAATTTTAATCAATTGAAAGTGTAATTTTGTTTTTAGCAAATTAAATGCAAAATATTACTATATATATATTATACTATCTAACATGTTTCAACTACTTTGAACATGACACCTTATAATTTTCCTTGTAATTTCCATAGAGACAATCTTCTCTGGAAGATAAGGAGATGTGTGTTCGAGTCCTACAGGAAACCATAATTTTAATATTATACATAATATTAGGATATATCTACAGACATTACTACATCAAAGTTTTAAAAGTAATTCATTCTTTCTCCGTTAAAAATGCAACATTTTATATTCTCCCAACTGGATTACAATTAAAATTTGTCCAATATCGAAACTAAAAGGTGTGCAAAATCAATTTATTATTATTTTTATGAAATATTCATTAATTACAATACATGACAAACGCAATTACTCAACTGAATCTTACGTAGAGTATTTAAACTCATGAATAACATCCCAACACCTTCTCAAATCAGCCAAGCCATAGTAATGACTAGCAGGTATATTTTTCAAATTAGTAATCGCATGATTTGTGGACCTACTACTAATAAAGAGAATATTCGCCAATAATATACGTGGCATTTCTAACAAATGTGAATATTTCGATAGATATGTAGATACCTACGTGTTTTTAAAGTGCCAACTTTGATGCGTTACACAAAATTAGTTTAGGAAATAGTGAAAATAATTCCTAGTAAAAACATTCGTTAAATTATCCAGAAAAATAACATTGAAGATGAATGAAGGAGATCCTTAGTCATATTGTTAAGTGTCAGCTACAATAAATTCCATATTTATAAGTAAAAAAAGTTGTGGTCACATCCTACTACATTAAAATACTTCAAATTTTATAGATTCTCCAGTAATTTTGAGCACCTCGTCTCAACCTAATACCCACGCTAAACTATTCGTTTTCAACGAACTTTCCAAGAATCGCATTTTAACATTTTCACTAAAGATATCTGATATTTAGGCAACCAACTCAACTCAGGCGTTACGCTTTTTGCAGGTCAATCCGGGCAGCAAGGCAGCGACTAAGGGAATTAGGGAAGGCGACGTCATAACGTCGATCAACGGCGAGAGTACCCGGGATAAGACCAATGGGGAGGCGCATGGTTTGCTGAAGAGCGCCGGAAACACACTGAAGCTCGGATTAAACCAGTAAGTAGCTTTCGGAACGAATAGATGGAGTTGTGAGAAGTGGAAAGCTTTACGATGGGGATTTCGTTGGCTTTTTGCTTTATTAAATTTTCAATTTTAAGTTTCTAAAGGCTTGTTGGGACTTTATTCTCGGATATAAGCGCTTTAAATTATTTACGGCTCTTTTCCCGGAATGAAATTAGAAGTTTTAGAATGAAGAAGTTTAATATTGGTATTTTAGATTTGAATGATTGAAAAATGTTGATGAACTCTTTTAATCTATACAAGGGTTACTGTAAATACTTACAGAATCTATTAGTTTAACGTCAGATAAAAATTCGTATTTAAATGAAGTACACGTTGACGTTTTATCTGCTGTCACACGTCGTTATTTGTGTCGTTTGAGCAACGATAATTTCAACGTTTACAAGAACTCTTTTCTAAACAATTTGGAAATGGAGTACTTCCACTGTTTACCGGTCTTTTGATCCCAATACTACGTTTTTTGCGAAAAATCGAAGTCATCTGAAATACACTAGGGAGACAGAATAAAATAGACACCTACTAATTAAAAAAAAAAGATACTATTCTCGTTATATATACAAAATATTTTAAAATTTTTAAATTAGAATAATATTTTGTCGATCCACCTTTACTTGCGTGAAATGCTGCGAGTCGTCGTAGCATAGAATCTATTAAATGATTAATGGTGTCTTCTGGAATATTTAACCACTCTTCTGTAACAGCTGCCATGAGTTCTTCCTTATTGCTGGGTTTTCGGGGTCGTTTCGCCATATTTGTCTGGATTATGTGCCAAATATTCTTTATCGGATTCATGTCTGGTGATTGGCCTGGCCATGGTAAAATCCGAATCCCCTGTTTCTCTTTCCATGTGGTTGTTGTTCTTGCTTTGTGGCAGGGTACTCCATCCTCCACAAAAGTGGCGTCTTCTTTAGATAAAATAGCGTTGTCGAATATCTGTTAATATTTCGATATATTTTGCCGCATTTATATTTCCGTCGCAGATTACTAATTGCGATCTTCCACCATACCATATCGCGCCCCACACCATGATGTTCACACCGCCGTATTTCACCGTCTGATGCAAAAATTTGTCGTCCAGTTGCTGTGACGAACGTCTCCATACCCATGTACGACCACTATCACTGAATTGGCAGTATCTGCTTTCGTCTGAAAAAATGACAGACCGCCAAAACTCTTCGGGCTTCGTTCGCATTTCGATTGCCCAAGCCATTCGGCGCCGTTTTTGAAACGCCGTAAGGAGAAGTTTTTTCTTTGCCACCCTTTTATACATCCCCACACTGTGGAGGTATCGCAGAACGGTGCGCTGACTTTTCTGTGAAGTTGCCGCAAGCTCAGCTGTACTTTTTCGCGGTTCCCTTAACACTTCGCGCACAAGCACCCTTTTACTTCTTTCAGAATGTCCGGCACGACCTGCTCTCGGCTCCACTGTTGTTTTTTACTTGCATTTACATTATGTAATCACATGGTTAACTGTAGGGACAACTGAATATTTAAAAATTTACTTATTTCACGTTGCGAAGCGCCGCGTTCACTCTGGCCAACGATGCGACACCGGGTGAAGTAGCTAATATCACTCGAACCTTGTATGCGAGGCATAGTTGTAACGATAGTAAACTATGACGAGTTCCTTCCGATACATCTACCCCTACCCTAATGACAAGAGAAAGTTCTTAATTCGTTCTTAGAATTTAGCTGTTCACATATTTATACCGCTTTACCTGGTGTCTATTTTATTCTCTCACCCTAGTGTATATCAAAATGCATATGCAACTGAACATTTTGATGACTAGATTATAGGAAAATGATCGATCCTGTCGAAATACTTATACTTCCAAAATTAAAAAAAGGCTTTAGCAATTGTCATTACGCTTTTCACATATTTTCAAATCTTGTTCATTTTTTAAATTGTCGTGATGCATGTTTTGTCTCTTTTAACCCGCTGTCTAACTGTTGCCATTTACTGGACTTAAATAATAAGCAGACTAGCTGAGACACCTGTATATATCGTATATCATATAACAAAAAATATTCAAACAATTGAATAAATTAATTTTAAACTATATCTTAGACATTGCGAATACCATGCAAAATATGTGCACATCCACTATAATCTTCGAAGTATACGTACATAGGTGACACAATAATTGAAGAACGCATTTGAATAGTTCCACCCTTTACCGTGACGTCACGATAGAGTTATGGAGTGTCCCCGAAGCCTACGAAGCGTAGATCCGTTTTTTTTTCTGTCTGATTGACAAAACAATAACACGATACGATCCAGGCCTGTTATGCTACGGATTTTAAACGTGTTTACAGAGTTATATATGAATATTACGGTTGTACTTGCAGTATACATGCAGTAAATCTATACAGAAATAGAATAGTTAATCTATCATATACATATGAGTACGCCGTAAATAATTGAATTGTTTCTTCATGGGCTATTCGATCCACGTTATGAATTATGATGTGAACTGTGGGTGATCTACTGTTTTGGAGGAAAGATAAGCTTGCAATTGACAATAAATCAATGATGAGTTTATCTGCTACTGACGTGATATACGATGTGGGTGTATTTAATGATCTGCTCTATGTTAAATATTGTTCTCGTAACTAGAGTGCTTAAACTATGATATATATCAATACTGTAATAAATAATTAGTAGTAAATAATATATTTTTTTGTTATTATTGCATTATTTGCAATATGCTAATATTAATAATCTGAATTAGTTAATCCAAATATCTGCAAAATTGCATAAGCTTTCATGTAGCGTGAGATTCTATCATATGCATGCGAGATTAGATAAAATCATTTATATAGAAAGAAGTTGCGTCTTTTTTGATTCTGTAGTCCTTTTTGACTCGACCCGATGATGCGTAATTGTGCACGAAACCAGTAGCCATTGATTAATTAAATTGAGATACTGTGAGATTGGTCCCGTTTTCTTTTCTTTTTCCTATATTTTAAAATTGTTCATTATTATCATTATTTTCAATATTTATTTTTTTGTTACTTTTGTAGAGTGTAGCCAAAATACGGCTGACCAAATCGCAAAGTTAAATAACGAGGATGATTGAATCTAAGATTTGACTGGCATAGATTTACCAGTTTTTTTGGAGTAGTTTGAAGTGTAATAGTTATAGGAATAATTGCCACCATTGAAACCAACAAATCTTATGCAGGATATAAAAAATTTCAGACAAAATAATCAAAATAAAAAAGACAAAACACCATACTATATTTAGCAATAGCAGGAACCAAATCATTTTAAAAAGACTACCCAAACCAATATGTCTTAAGAGCAGATAAATCTACAAAACTATTTATTTGTATTATATTAACACATGGGCTGAAAAGTCCCGGACCTAACAAAGAAAACACGTTTTTTTTGGTTCAAAATTAGCTTTATTCATCAACATAATCTCCATCAAGAGAAACGCAATCATTCCAGCGCCGCTCTAACATTTCAATACCACTTTTGTAGAACGATTTATCTTTTGCCTCGAAATAGGCCTCAGTTTCAGCGATAACCTCTTCATTCGTGCGAAATTTCTTACCGGCGAACATTTTTTTTGAGGTCTGCGAACAGCCAGTAGTCGCTGGGAGCCAAATCTGGCGAATACGGGGATGTGGGAGCAATTCGAAGTTTAATTCATGTAGTTTTGCCATTGTTTTGATTGACTTGTGACACGGTGCGTTGTCTTGATGAAACTAAATTTTTCTCTTTGCCATATGCGGTCGTTTCTTTGCAATTTCGGCCTTCAAACGCTCCAATAATATATAATATTCACTGTTGATGGTATATCCTTTCTCAAGATAGTCGATGAATATTACACCACGCACATCCCAAAATACCGAGGCCATAACCTTTCCAGCCGATTGTTGTGCTTTGGGCGCTTTGGACGAGGTTCACCAGTTGCTGTCCACTCAGATGACGATCGTTTTGATTCCGGAGTGAAGCGATGGATCCATGTTTCAACCATTGTCACATATCGACGCAAAAATTCCGGTTTGTTACGTTTAGACATGGTCAAACACTGCTCAGAATCATCAACACGTTCTTGTTTTTGGTCAACAGTGAGCAAACGCGGCACCCACTTTGAACAGAGCTTTCTCATAGTCAAATGCTCATACAATATAAAGCCAATACGTTCTTTTGATATCTTTACGATGTCAGCTAACTCACGCAACTTCACTTTTCGATCATTCAAAACGATTTTGTGGATTTTTTTGATATTTTCTGGTGTTATCGCCTCATTTGGACGTCCACTGCGTTCTGCATCATCGGTGTCTCTACGACCACGTTTGAGGTCGGCAAACCAACGTTTTATTGTTGTTTCTGATGGAGCGGAGTCCCCATAACACTTTTCAAGCCATTGCTTCGCTCGAACGGTATTTTTTCCCATCAAGAAGCAGTGTAAAATTAAAACACGAAATTGTTTTTGATCCATTGTTTTGAAAATAACAAAAATAGTGTGACTCTTAGCACAATAACTCACAAACTAATGAATAGAATATCATGAAATTTTAACAGCTGTCTTTTGAAGGTTAGTACTAACTGAGAGAAAGGTGACTGCAATAAAACTAACGTCATTTATGTGTTAGGCCCGGGACTTTTCAGCCCATGTGTTATGTTTAAAGTTGAATATATAAAAAAAAGTAAAAATATTCTATTAGATAAAAAAAAACATAAACAAATAATCATACACCTTCTGGATTCTAACAATAACATGAACTTCCATCGTATTTGATCGGTATAGAGCTATCTTCTGCGCTGATAAGAAAATCGCATATATTATAAACAACCTAATGGAAAAGGTAAAATTAACCATGAAAGAGTTTCCTGGAGAAGTTATTTTGTAACCCGTAAAAATGTGGTTCCAACTGGGATTGCCCAACTTACAGTGTGCCACTACTTTTAGAAAAAACTTTGCTTTCAGATTCATCATAAGTGAATAGAGAATTTGTCCCTGCTACACAGTGATACAAAAAGCAAACCGCCCATTTTTTTTATCAATAAAGATTAGGTATTATGTATGAATATGATAAAAACACGAATATCTGTTTCTTTAAGTTCCATTGATAACAAGTTTGTTTTGAATGTTGCTCAAGAATGTTTGGAAATTGAATATTTTTTCTCATACCAGCAGAGTTTTTTGTCTTTTTTTTCTACGTGAAAGAATTAAGATTGCCTTGAGAAATCTGTGTCATTCCGATATTTTCCAATCTCCATTTTTCTACCAATATTATACAAATAAATTCGAAACAAAGTAGTCTGAAAGATATGAGCGATAGTGTATATATCTCATGTTAATTGCGTTCTTTTTTAGTGTAACGTAGCGATGTATTGAAAGATTTTTTATGAAGTTAAACACGTTTTATTATTAAAACATAAAGAATAAGATTTTTTTCAAAAGTTTACGCGAAGATACAAATTTTTAAAATTATGAAATGCATATAGAAACATATCTGGAAGTAAAAAATAAAATAAAAACGAAATCAATACAATTTTAATCGTTAGTTAGTATAAGATTCATTCAAGGGTTCCGCGAGGTCGCACATCTCCACTTTAGCACCTTTACTTTTTCTTAAATCTCAAATAATTGCGAAATTAAGTAATATAATGGTAATTTTTCGATTCTCTTTTATTACAGGGATTGTAGCGGTGGTTCGCCGAAGAAACGACAATACAACGCGAACAACAAAACCTCTGTACAACAGGAAACACACTCCGAAACCATTAAACGTGAGTGGAATTCTCTCGCGTGTAATTTACCAACAGTCATTAGCAGTAGGTTTTTATGCGGTATAATAAATTCCGTATTAAAATAACATGATTTAATCGCGGATCTATTAGAAAGCCTACTACTGTGAATGTTAGAGAAAAGAGTCGAGTCGAAGGATTTACGTACACGTCTTCTGATTATGATTTAATCTTTGCAGGATCGAATATTTCGACTACAACGTATATCGTCTGCAGCAGCACTACAACGACAACAAATACCAATACAACGAGTAAAAACCAGCCGGATATTGAATCTAGAATCGGCAGCATTAGCTTCGATAGCGGCACGACGAAATCTGCCAAAGAAAATACTGTGTCGAACGGCATTAAAATTAACGGTGAGTCAGAACCTTTTGATGAATTATTTCTCTCGATTTCGTTGAAGCAATTAAAAATTTGTTTTATGTGACTCTATACAATATTTCAAGCTAAATAATTACTGAAAGTTTTTATTTGTATTACAATTTTAGATTTCTATTATAATTAGTTTTAATTACAATAAATAATCGCCATTTTTTTAAGTGAATTTAACGGGTCTTTCATACCTCTCGTATTGTTTGAAATCACTCATCTAGGTTGTCTAGAAGGAAAGTAATAATAGCATTTGCCTTAAATACTGGTCTTTATTACCGTATTACTGTCAATTCGTCACGTCTTTGTAAAACATACGGTTTCCTAGACATGAGTTCCTTTCTCCCTTATTAAATAAAATAAATCGCCGTTGTTTTCTATTTTTTATCTGTTGTTTCGTCTATGTTTGTACATATTTTCTCGTTTTTTTTTAATAATATAGAGTAATTCCAATTATTTATTTTTATCTAGTTGTATCTTGAACTACAGATTACTCATTTAAAAATTAGTTCCTTACTTTAACGTTTTGCTGACTTTAAGGTCTTTTAAAACACACCTAAAAGAATGCCTAGAAAATAACACCAAGATAAGAAAACGCTGTAAATACAGCCTCGTCGTGGTATTCGTGAAATCAGTTCACGACAAAGACTTGTGGAGAGACATAAAACGTTAACACACGGACATGTTTCTGCATACCCGGCGTCATCAGCGTGGTTTCGAGCAGTTTTATGCGAAACACGTGTAATTCTCTCACTGCTGCCATCGCCATACTTAACCCTACGATCCAAGTGAATATTCCTGGCGCTAACTAGTGCGAAAACGCCCTCTCGGGACTAGCAATCTTATGTGTTGCGCGTGAGAAGGGTGGGCAACTGTACCCGCTTCTTTTCGCTGTCTGACTTTGCGGACAAGTGTTTCTTTCTTTTGTCACTAGTTAGCGCCAAGAATATTCACTTGGATCGTAGGGTTAAGTATGGCGATGGAAGCAGTGAGAGAACATCTCTGTGTGTTAGCGTTTTATGTCTCACATGTCTTTCTCTTGAATTAATTTGACTAATACCATGAGGAAACTGTATTTACAGCGTTTTCTTATCTTGAGGTCTTTTGTTGGAATCTCCAATAGATGTCCATCGATTTGTCTGCGACGTGGCTGAATTCAGATATCGATCCCCATGATCTTGGTATTAGCGGTTATGTTTTGGTTAGAGGGGATAAGGGAGTAGGCTTGTTTATTTCTACGAGGGCGACCTGAAATGTTTTCGGAATCGGCAAGAGATGGCGCATGAAGATTGAAATGGATTTATTTCAAGGGCAACTGTTAAAATTTCAGACGTCTACTATCAATAGATGTTGTTTAAGAGTATGTTTGCACTTAGGTCTAATGGTGGGTGTCCCAAAAGCCTCTTCTAATTTGTTTTATTGACATTTGTGCAAACAGAATCATTGAGTGAGGAGTATTCCAAAGCTAACCTCGTCCTTGAGAAATAAAAGGACATATTTGAAAGACATAATTTTTAAGAAATACATTCCCAAAGCCTATATTTTACTAAGACATTAATATTTATTTATTAAACCTGGCCATCATTTTATTTTCTTTTCATTTCGAAAAGAACTTTTGAGACATCTTGTACAACTTGTTAATATTTTATTACCCAGATTACTAAAAATACACAAATGCTCGTTGATCTTATTATTGAAGAACTACAGAAGAGAATAGCAGAGTTAGTTACTGACAACGGTTCTCATAGTATTAACCTTGTTGATCATGATTTAAAATTTCGTTTACGACCCGGAGAATAATAATTATTTTATCATATAGAAACACTGGTGGTATGGATCCGGATCGTTTCTAGTCAGATCTTTATCCCTACTCCTTGTAATTTTTATGCTTCTGCGTAAGTTAGAATTGCTGCAAGTAAGCCTTATTGGCCTTGGTCGTTACTTGATATTTCTTAGGAATAAACCACAAAAGTGCGAAGATGTGCAATTACAGGAGTTACTGGATGATGACACAACTCAAACTCATCGGCAATCAGCAGAAGCATTGCGTGTGTCACAAGAAACAATCGGGAAACTTTTACGAGTAATGGGGAACATTAATAAACTTGGTAACACGATTTGTAGGGACGCCAAATAGAAAATCGCAAAGTCAGGTAAACACAGGTAATTTCTCGGTTATTATGTAACTTGGGTATTTCTTTTTGTCAAAATAAATTTCAATTAAAATTACTTCATTTTTTTCAAAGATCTTTATAAAGTTTCCATTTACTTCTATACGTGACCTACAACCTTAATCCAGTCTCTTAACTTTTCATCTTCATTCCAACGTAATCCATTAATTTCGCTGCAATTAAGCGTTCGAGTCTTCCGACTTTAAGTGCCGAACCTTCTCCAAGGACCGAGACCGAAGTTAATCCGTTCCGGCAGTCGCTGCCCATAACAAAGGCGAGCTCCTCATTAGAAAGCATTCAATATCAACGAATAAACGATGCATGTCATTTCCAACGAACGCGGCTACGCCTTTTCCTCGCGGTCCTCCTTTTCCCCAGTTAGTTTCTTCGAAGGAATCGGAGCGATCCGTTAAGGAAATTTCGGTTACTTTTTCTCTCTTCCGCGGTGCTGAAGCGGCCGTTTTTTTTTTTACTGTTTTCCCGGATCAAGTTTAATTGGTTTTCCTCCCTCGACGGAAAATCTTCCATAATTACGTTAGCGATATGAAGCTGCCCTGGTTAGTCTGCTTGGCGAAACAGAGCACGATGCCGCGGCGAATCGATACCGCAACGGCGGAAACGGAAAAGGTTAAGAGACGGTGTTTGAGGCGCGTTTTGAGGAGTCTGGGGGATATTAGGAGGTTCAAATTTCGGAGAAAGAAGTGCCCGGCAATTGGAAAAAGTCGTTTTTATTATCCAGGTAGGAAAAAGACGTGTTTTCTCTTAATAGAATCTATCCGTTAGAATCGATTTCCGTCCGGATTTAGTTCGTATTCCTTTCCTAAGGGGGTGAATTAATATTTTGAACTAACAAAAGCTTATTGAATATAAAATATCAAGGTCGTTATTTATGGAATTGTATGGAAATCATTTTATTTAATCGATTAATAAGATTACAGCTTTCCTGGGATGGGGGCTGTTTAAAAATTCCTTTAAAAGAACTGTAGGAAGGAAAAAATTACGTATTTGATCAAAATAAATTGTTTGTGTGTTAATGAAACATACGAACAACAAATAAACAATTGATCTAAATCATTTGCCAACACACTTTCATATTTCAATTTTTAAAAATAAAAATAACTTTATACACTTTCAAGTAACCAGATTTTCCATTTAACATTCCTTTCGAAATGATTCACGTAGAAAAACGGCATGCTGCTTAATATACATACTCCTTACCTGCACGTCTTAAATATCTTCCGTTAATTCTTTTTCACTAATACGTTCCGTACGTTGTCCAGTGAATTTAGGTCCGGAAAATCTCCGAGCTAATGTAGCAACGGCAAATTTCTTAAGAAAGAAATAATTTGTGTTTTGTAACACGTGTTAGTATCATCCCTACCTCTCTGTATGCTAGACAAGATGTTTATTTTAATTTTCGAACACGTTAAATACTTTATCCTCACTGTACGATAGTCGGCAAATAAATTAATTTATAGATTTATGGACACAGGTGAAAGGATTAAAATTAAGACTTCCAAAAACTAAAGTGCATCGTTTTCTATGTTTTGCCCGTATTACTTACCTCCTGGAACATTCTAAAAATAGATGCAATATATGCAACTTTTGTAAAAATATGCATAGAAATGCTTAAATATGCAATATATGCAATCACTAATTAACGCTAATTAACTTCAATTAGTGTAATACATCTAGATATAGACTATAATTAAAGATATGGAAATAATAAAATATATGCATTTTGCATATAATCCGGTCTCTGCTCATTACAAATATGCCCGCCATACATGTGTTGCGTTTAAATGCATCACTCTGTATATTCCTCCGTACCGTGTTATGAAGGAATTTGAATTATAACATTATCTCTTCAATGTGAATTTCCGCCGATAAAGAAAATTTTCCCTTGTATATCTACCAAGTTTCATTCAATTCGGTTTTTGATCTCCGGACAGCTTTCTTTGTGACCGGAGTATAACCGTTTCCAAATAACTTCTCATCTATTAAAGTGCATTTACTTTATTTACCAAAATCGACACTATCTTTCCTGGCCTTTCTTTTTTTGGGTGGTGGCTTTCTTTTTTTTTTTTTAATCCTATGTCCTTTATACCTTGCGGTGTCGGACTATTTATTTCTTATTTTTATCATCCACAGGTTCCTGTTCTGAGCCAGTTGTTTGGCTTCAATCCATCCCATACTTCTCTTTTCCAATGTTCTATACACCTGCTCCTGTGTTTCGGGGTCTACCTATTCTGTTTTGCCCTCTGTTTTGGCTTCAAATATCCTCTTTGTGATTCGATCTTCTTCCATTCTGTGTAGATGTCCAGGCCATCCCAGTAGTCTCTCTTCTATGACCACTTCTACTGGTTTGATACCCAGACTATTAGTGATTGTCTCTTCTAGTTACTCCTTCTATTCTTCTTAGGAATCTCATTTCCATGGCCGTAACTCTGCTTTTGATTCTATTCGTGGTTATCCATGACTCACTACCATATGTTAATGTTGGTCTGACCACTCTTTTATACACCTCTGTCTTTATTTTTTTTGGTATTTCTTTTTATCCAGAAACGAATTTCTCAATATGTTATATATTTTTGCGGACTTCGCTATCCTCTCATTTACCTCTTTCTCTATTCTCCCATTGTCTTCAATGATTGTTCCTAAGTAGTTGTAACTTTTAACTTGTTCCAATGCTTTTTCCCCGATTTTGATGCTATGTTTTCTTTCTTCTGCTGCTATTATCATTGTGTTTGTTTTCCTCGTGTTTATCTCCATGTTTATCTTTGTTAGTTCTTCTTGGTATATCTTCAAGTTTTGCTGTAATGTCTCTTCCGAGTGTGCTATTAGTACCATATCATCTGCAAACATTAGTTCCTGTACGTTAATTGCATTCATTTTCCAGTTTCCTACTTTCATATTTTTTCGTTTTTGTTTAGCTTTTATAACAGCGTCGTCTATTAGTATAGAGAATAACAATGGGCTCAATACGCATCCCTGTTTCAATCCAATTCGCGATTCGAATTAGCTGATTCTGCATTGGAAGTTCTCACCTTATTCTTATTGCTTTTATACAATGCCTTAATCATCTCTATCATTCCTTTCTCTAAACCTCTCATTTCCAAGCTCTGCCATACATCTTCTCTTCTTACAATATCAAAAGCTTTTTAAGAGCTTTCTTTTTTATTTCCAAATTATTTCTGGCAGTTTATTGTTGTTACTATAAAAGTTTCAACGTAATTGTTTAATGATTCAATAGCATACTTTAATAGGAACATCGATCTTAATGGAATAAAATGAATTCTTCAAATCGTTTAATTTGTGCTTTTGAAGGTGATATTCGTAATCTGCATGGAAAAGATTAAGCCATGTACATACGTACATACGTTACACCCATTATAAGGCATTCAAAACTTTTCCGGTTGTTTTATCGATTCATACCAAAACTAACAGTTTGCTTTCGATATTCGGTATAACAACGTTACGTAACATCTCTTCGGCATGGAAAAAGGATACCGTTTACAATCGCGTTTTCTAACAAAATAACTGTCACGCACAGACAATGAGTCGAATCGCTTTTACAACTAAATTGTAGGTTTCGTAATTCGGATAATTGGCGGCAATTGATGTTTGGGATTATCTACGATGTATAATGCCTTGGGTTTGACCCAAATAATCGTACAGTAATGACCACAGGATGACATCAGCCGAGTTCCACGCGGATCACGCAACTATAGATACGTATCGCGGTTTGCTATCACCTCATGCATCGATATTAGTTGCTGGTAGTATCAGTGAGGTATTTTTACGAAGAAGTCTGATAGGTTGTTGGTCTTTCTGTGGAAAGAATCTAAAAATAAATTGTAAATGTAACAGTAACTGGTATTGGTTTAGTAATTTTGCGAGTTTTTTTTTTGAGGAACTTCCTAAATATTGCAAATTTCTTCATACATTCAGTGTAGGGGTTAAAGAACTATGGTGTAATAGATCCTGAGACTCTTTATCTTTAGGTATTACTTCAGTTCTCAGTAGCCTCACCTCTAATTAAATTTGTTCGAAAATTGTTTAGAAACATACAATATTTTATGAATGGAAAAAAAACAAACTTAATGATATAACGATATATGCTTATTTATTAAACAATATACGCAGCTATTACTTCGAAAACATCAAGCAATAACAGCGAAATAAACTATTAAAAGAATGTCATTAGGTTATCAGTGTCTTGTTTGCAATTAAAAGAAAACAAAATGTAGTGAAAATTTGTTGTTTCCATACTAATTTTGACGCGTAATGTATCACGATTCAGTGGCGTATTTTAATAGATACGAGGGCGACCTAAAATGTTTCCGGAATCGGCAAGAGATGGCGCATGAAGGTTTTACGAGGGGAGGTCCAGAAGTTTGTGGAATGAAAGGGTTTTAAATAAAATAAAACAATAAATCTATTTTTCCTTTTCAATATAATCACCCTTAAGCACAATACATTTATTAGATCTATGAATTAATTCTTCTAAACCATCATAAAAATATTTTTTATCTTTCGCCTCAAAATGGGCCAAAATTGCCTCCTTTACCTCATTGTCGTCGGAAAACTTTCTTCCGCGTAAGTCTTTCTGTAAATTGAGGAACAAATAAAAATCACTAGGTGCCAGGTCTGGACTGTAGGGTGGATGGACTATTGATTGAAAGCCATGCTTGTGCAGAGCAGCCATTGCAACTTTGCTCTTGTGAACCGGCGCATTGTCTTGCAAGAGCAACACGCCCTTGGTCAATTTTCCTCGACGTTTTTCCTTGATGGCCTCCTTTAATCTTTCTAATATCGCTGTGTAATATTCTCCGGTTATGCTCCTACCTTTTTCTTTGTAATCAATCAGTAATATCCCCTCACAATCCCAAAAAACAGTAGCCATCAACTTTCCAGCCGATTCTGACACTTTGATTTTCTTTGGCGGTGGTGTTCCCTTTATATGACATTGAATGGACTCCTCTTTGGACTCAGGCTCAAAGTGATGAACCCATGTTTCATCTCCGGTAACAATCCGCTCCAAAATCTGTGCAGGTTTGTCTCCATACAGCTCCAAAAATTGTTTGGACGCACAGACGCGCTGCTGTTTCTGCAGCGGCGTGAGCATTCTCGGTATCCATCTTGCACTGACTTTTGTCATACCCAGGTGATCATGTAGGATACGCAAAATGGTGGTATCTGATACTCCAACTAATGCAGATAATTGTTTTTTCTTCAAACGGGCATCTTGTAGTAGAAATTTTTGCAGTTTTTCCACGATGTCTGATGTGGTGGCCTCAACTGGCCGTCCTGAGCGGGGGTCGTCTTCAATCGACTCCCGACCATGTTTAAAAAGATCATGCCACTTATAAATGTTTCCATTTCATTCAATATGGTTTGAGCGGAACTTTATCACAGCACGGTGTTCAATTTCTTCCATAGTTTCAGTTTTCTTCCGGATTGACTTGTTTACCAGGCAACTATTCGTAAACGACTGACGCTATAGGACTGCAACTTAACTGATGTACTAATGATGAGTCGCCAACTAGAATAACACCTAGCGAACGCCCCTATCCCCACTCCCTCCTCTCCATTCCACGAACTTCTGGACCTCCCCTCGTATGTCAACTCTCAATAGTTTTTAATTTTTCACCACGACAATCCACCGGCTCATTCATCGTCGTATCTAAATTGAATGAGTTGCGCTACGAATTAGTCTCGCATCCTCTATATTCACCGGACCTAGCATCCAGCGACTTTTTCCGATTCCCAAACCTGAAAGAAATCACTGGGAGAAAAGAGATTTGCCTCAAGTGAGGAAGTCATCGCCGCAGACCTCGAAACTTCTTACTTTTCCGACGGCTTGAAGAGATTGGAGCACTGTTTTTAAAAATGTATTGATATTCCAGGAGACTACATCGAAAAATAAAAATAAAAAACCACATCAATACCGTGTTTTCCTTGTCGATTTCTGAAACATTTCAGGTCGCCCTCGTATTTAGGTTTTGAAATTATTTCCGGCTTAGCCCGGATTATTTAATCAAATTTGCAACATTATTTGAATGAAGTTCAGGGTTACTTGCATCCGAAGTGGCGTCAGCGAACAGCAACAACATTAAGTAAAATGCGGAGAATTTCCAATCTAAATCCTTCAACAAAACAAATTCATTCCATTAATTATGCGCAGCTGCCTAATAATTTCCAAACCAGCCGTCTCGTGTCCGACGCGATCCTATTTCAACACGTTTTTCCGCAACGTTTTAATTAAGTTGCAAATTGAATTTCCATGTTCGAGCCGCGTTAATGACGGTATTCGACATGGGAACCTCGCAATCCTTCGATTTAAATACGCCTAGACGGTTGGTTGGTAGGCCAACGCTGGTAGTAAACGAGATCCGGATGAGTACAGAAAACCGATACGTTCGACCTCTTCTGATCTTCCCGCACCGCAATTATCAGGGGGAAAAAAGTGAAACGCGGCTGTAAAAGGACACGTCGATATCGTGCAGGCGCATAGCGTAGGTTTTAGGAAGTGGGAGATACACCAATTTCGCCCGTACAAAAGGACAAATAAATGCCGGTGAAAAAAAAAAAGGTAACGCGTGACGTCCGAATAGGAAACGCGACTTTTGCTTTGGGTTTGATGCTGTTGTAGGAAATCTAACGATGTGAAAATCGGAAGTTGTTTGTGTTCGGTGGGAATAACGTAGAAATGTCGTTTTGATAAAAGCTCTTGTTTGGGATATCTTTTATTGTGTAAACGTGTGGACAGAAATGTTTATTTGATTTGGACGATGTTTCATCTGCAAATATTCAATATCAATACTTTGCTTTAGACGAGTATTGTTTCGTGAAGTATGTTTTAGACTAGAAATTCGATGGTAGAAAAAAGAGTAACCTTCAACTCCAGATCTTACTCGACTTAAGTTGAATTAAAAAATAGATTATTGGAAATAATTTTGTCATCACCTTTCAATTTTTTTTTTACAGTTAATTAGTAGGAGTACTATTATTTTGCCATGGATAATTACCACATCTATTCTCAAATACAGATATACACACTTCTAACAATTATTTCTCATATTATCTACATACCCTACCGTCCATAAACTTAGAACCAAGATGAAATTCCTTCAAAGTAATACATACAACTGATAGGCATATCGTGAAATTGTTAATCCCTATTATAAATTATTGTATGCAAATATGAAATTGTTACACATTATCCGAAAAGTCCAAACATTTAGATACAAATTTCACGGATCTTGATTGAAAGGCTGCGAACACCCAAAATCTATAGGAATATTTACAAAGCGCATGGCAACAACTTGAGGCTAACCGTCCCGAAAAATTGCTTCGAAGATTGCTTAAAATTTGTGCATGGGTTATCAAAGCTCAAGCAGGTTATATCGACGAAAATAAACTTGCGAGCTAAATATTGCATAAATATTGCTACGCCTGAATTAATTTACTTTTATTTGACGACAGTTATTTATGTTGTATAAATTTGTTAATAATTACAATAAAATTTTGCTGCATCTGTGACTTTTTCTAAAATCCGTCGCTACTTCCAAACTTTTGGACGATAGTGTAGATATGTTTGCAGAAAGTTAGCACGAGCGAAAGCAACATGATGCAGCTGTGTGTGTCCTCTTCGAGGATCATCTTTCTTTCAGCGGAAACCAATAGTTTTCTTTTAATTTTCTTAAGGGATGGGATGCTTTCATTAAAAATATCCCTCTCCTGTAATAGTTCGAGAAGAAATTGTCAGAATAATTTTAATGAAATAGCAACAGATTTAAATGATGTCAATAATATATTAAATTTCATCCAATTCTGAATTAATAATATCTTCCTCAAGTTTTTACTTCATAAAATTGAATATCACATCGATATGCTTTAATCTCCTTTGGTCAGGACTCCTGACTAATTTGATGGTACCCTCTAGATTGTTGTCATCGTAGATTATTGTAGTATTAACACATGGGCTGAAAAGTCCAGGATTTTTTTGGTTCAAAATTAGATTTATTCATTAACGTAATCTCCATCAATAGCAACGCAATCATTCCAGCGCCGCTCTAACATTTCTATACCACTTTTGTAGAACGATTCATCTTTTGCCTTTAAATAGGCCTCAGTTTCAGCGATAACCTCTTCATTCGTGCGAAATTTCTTACCGGCGGGCATTTTTTTGAGGTCTGCGAACAGCCAGTAGTCTGGCGAATACGGTGGATGTGGTAGCAATTCGAAGTTCAATTCATGTAGTTTTTCCATTGTTTTGATTGACTTGTGACACGGTGCGTTGTTTCGATGAAACAAAATTTTTTTCTTTGCGATGTGCGGTCGTTTCTCTGCAATTTCGGCCTTCAAATGCTCCAATAACGCTATATAATACTCACTGTTGATGGTATTTCCTTTCTCAAGATAGTCGAAGAATATTACACCATGCACATCCCAAAATACCGAGGCCATAACCTTTCCAGCCGATTGTTGTGCTTTCGGGCGCTTTGGACGAGGTTCACCAGTTGCTGTCCACTCAGATGACGATTGTTTTGATTCCGGAGTGAAGTGACGGATCCATGTTTCATCCATTGTCACATATCGACGCAAAAATTCCGGTTTGTTACGTTTAAACATGGCCAAACACTGCTCAGAATCAATAACACGTTCTTGTTTTTGGTCAACAGTGAGCAAACGCGGCACCCACTTTGAACAGAGCTTTCTCATAGTCAAATGCTCATGCAATATAAAGCCAATACGTTCTTTTGATAACTTTACGATGTCAGCTAACTCACGCAACTTCACTTTTCGATCATTCAAAACGATTTTGTGGATTTGTTTGATGTTTCCTGGTGTTACCGCCTCATTTGGACGTCCACTGCGTTCTGCATCATGGGTGTCTCTACGACCACGTTTGAAGTCAGCAAACCAACGTTTTATTGTTGTTTCTGATGGAGCGGGGTCCCCATAACACTTTTCAAGCCATTGCTTCGTTTGAACGGTATTTTTTCCCATCAAGAAGCAGTGTAAAATTAAAACACGAAATTGTTTTTGATCCATTGTTTTGAAAATAACAAAAGTAGCGTGACTCTTAGCACAATAACTCACAAACTAATGAATAGAATATCATGAAATTTTAACACCTGTCTTTTGAAGGTTAGTAGTACTAACTGAGAGAAAGGTGACTGCAATAAAACTAGCGTCATCTATGTGTTACGCCCGGGACTTTTCAGCCCATGTGTTAGTTTTAACATTAAATTCCAGTAGTGATTTTTGATGATGACAAATATGTCCAACTGCATGTAGGAAATAGGCAAAATATTAAAAGAGTGGTTAGTGTCAGAATTTGCCTTAATACATAAGAAACCAGATCCAGAAGGACCTGGAGAATATAGAACTATTAATCTCATGCGACACTTACTAAAACTATTCTTGAAAATTATTCGGTCATTGAAGAGGCACCATTCAGTGTACATGTGGTATTTCAGAGCTGTAAATATGTCAATCATGAACCTTAGCCGAAAAAAACACCAAAAAAATTAACTGCGTTTGAAAATTGGCTTTATCGTAGGATCTTTTCATGGACAGAACACGTATCTAATGGAGATGTTCGCCGTAGAATGGAGAAAGACACCGAATTAATAACTACGATAAAAGCTCGCAAACTTGAGTATTTCTATCATACAATGAGCGACGAAAGAAGATACGGTTTAGTACAAAGCATATTGCAAGGGAATATTCCTATAACGTGGTCTAGGCCGACAGGGAAACTCATGGCTTAAGAATCTGAGATCGTGGTTTTCAGTAACAACCACAGGACTATTCCGTGCAGCAGCGAACAATGTTATGATAGCCAGAATGATCACGAACATCCGGTACGGATAGGCACTATAAGAAGAAGATTTTCTAATATTGAGCCGCACCCATTTTTAACAGCATCCGTTTCTCCAGCCTTAATAATTCAATACTAGGTTTTGACTAAAATCTATTCTGATAATGTACGACGGTAGCTAAATCTGGTCTTGGCTTTAGACTTGTGCAATCATTCCTAGCAAACCGTTTTAAAACATTTAGTAGATGGTTTGATTTGTCAATAACAATATGATTTGGTTGCTTAAGAAATCTTCTAAGTCAACTCCCATATATGCAATGGTCTCGTTCGGATACTATTGCTCACCGGTGTACAGCATCATCCTATTTGTTATTACGAATTCTAAACGCGTTACGTTACTTCGTACGCGTGCATGTCATCATGTTCCGTGGTTTTCTATTTAATTTCCAATTCCGCCAAGACCTCCATACATTATTTTGCCATTATTGGATAATTACAATAAAAGGCGTGGGCGTCATGCTACGGCAAATACGGGCGCTCCCATCCTTTAAACTCGAACGGATCGGATCGACATAGCTGGTCCGCGGAAGAGTTGAAACGATACGGACGGAACAGCGGAATAAAAAAAAGAGGAGAGTGGGTCCCCGTGCCATGTGATTACTAGCCCATATACTACCATATCGCTCCATTTCGACGTGTAGTTTTTATTGCAACTCTTCCTGAAGTACAACATATACGTGCCTAGTTCGAAATGGCATCCCTTCAACGGTAGATCGTGTATTGAGCTGCGGGGAATAGTTTCGGTAATTTTTGGTGTTGGTTTCCACAAGGAAAATTGTCAGTTTTGATCGTGTTCGGATGGTAGTTCTTGTATCTAGTTTCGTTGAAGAAATTCAGATAAAAGTTTATTTCTTTGTAAGGTTTTTATAATTAGCTTATGGTGTGTTGTATTTATTTTTGAAGTAAAGTAAGTAAAGAAAAGTGAATAAGTGAATTTTGGAATTTGGATTTTTGATCCTGAAATAGGCAACTGCGTGATAAAACGGTAATATATTAATATCTTTACTTATTTTTAAAGTTAACTGTTTAGGAACTAATTGCAACAAATTTTCGGCTTGCATTTTGGTATAATCTACATTCTATATGGAAATGTCTCAGTTAATTCCTGCTTACAAATACTTTTCATCTTGCTCACTGTTGATTACAGTTTTTTCTTAATTTATGTATTACACTGCCCAACACATTTTGGTGCCTCGGATTTTTTAAGTGTAATTAAGTAATTTTGGAGTGCCTAATCCAAAAATTCTCTCAGATTTATTCCAGCAGACCTAGTGTTCGAAATTCACTCTTTCTGCCTTATTTAGGAAACATTCACCAAATTTAGATATAATGTTTTGTTATGTACGTAACTTTTTAAATATTACTATTTGATAACTGTTAACTGAAACACAAAAAAGTGGGGAGGAGGTATTTATTTAACAGAAAAAATATGCAGATACAACTTTTAGTCATCAGTTAAAAATTTCCTTTTATAAGATTTCCTTGCGTCAGGTTTACCGAAATAGTCTGAAGATTCCAGCATTAATCGGCCATCGTATGGGTAACCTATGTTCCCTGGTACCTTTCCTCCACAATCCTGATGTCTTTGTGAAATCTTTCCCCCTATTATTTAGTAACATCACCTAAGTTTTCTGCAAAATGATCTAAATGGCTGTGAAGGTAATGAATCTTGATGCTCGTGTTACATTCGAGCGTGTGAAAGTTAGAGAGCGTCCCTTCTACTAATTCGACGTAATTGCTGATGCTTATGATTTCCAAGAACATTTTTAACCACTTCAACAAACGAGCACCAGGCATTAGACTCGTAGTGGGTTATTTAAAAGTTGCCTTATCTGGGGACCAGAAAAAATTCCAGCCTTCAGTTTTTCTCTGCTAAGCCTTGGAAAGTCTTGTCTCGAATACTCAAAACACGGTCCATCTCGAGGTAAAGCTTTAACAAATTGCTCCATAAGTTCCAGCTTGATATGCAGTGGTGGAGATATGATTTTGTTTCTATCAACTAACATTGCGTTCTCCTTGAACCAAAACATTTCTTTAAGGCCAGTTTCTGGTAATCCAGTGTTGGGTCTTAGCTCTGCTGTCCCAAAGGCGTGAGCTTTACCGGTACAATCTCGCTGGAGATCCTACCACCACTCGGTCATCATATGGGTATCCTTCCTTGATACCTTTCCTCCATAATGCTGATGTCTTTGTAAAATTTTTCCCCCCTGTTTCTCACTAATATCACCTAAGTTTTCTAGAAAACGATCTAAGAGACTGTGAACGTAATGAATCTTAAGCGTGTGAAAGTTAAAAAGCATCTGTTCTACTAATAAATAACGATGAAATTTATTACGTATGAGTAATACATTCCACCGTGGTGTATCTGAAAAACTAGAGTTGCTAGGAAGAAATGCCTGTTATTTTTGGAACGAGCACATCAGTAGCGTGCCTATACCCTAAATCAGTTCGTATTTTACGGGCACCACTACAAAAAAATTATTTTGTTGTGTTACTGGATGGGAAATATCATTCAGCTTTCTCTTATTTCGTTAGCTTTATGTTAAGATTCAAATAATCCCCTTTATTTGCTGTATAGATTGCAGTTTTCTTCCAATGCATCAAATTAAGTTTGTTTATACAATCATTAAAAAATGGTATTTTGTTGTTAACTAACAGGAGAGGTATCATAAGCTTTTCTGATGTAAAAATTGTATACAAAGAATATTATTAAAGTGTGCACATACACAGTTTAATTTGAGTATTCAAAATCAACATTTCTAGGTTTGAAATTACTTGGGAAATATTTTCATTGCCACGATGTTAACTTCACAAAGAGAAAAATTAGTTTAATGCCATGTCAAGTACGGTGCAAAGACTAAATTATCCAACAACCAGGAGTTGGTTTCGATTGTTTATGATGAGACAAAATTCTGGATATATGCAGTATTGGAAAAGTAATATTATTTATCGAAGTTTTAGATTAATAAGACGAAAACTCAATCTAAATTTACAAAATTAGTACGAACAGCAATTAATTCTTCTTTCATTTATGCTATAATCTAGAGCGCAAAATCGGCAATAACCGTGGACCTACAAAGTTGTCAAATTGCGTATGTGGGTAGAATAAACTCTGCTGGAATCATAATATTTACAAAATTTAAATCATTTAGTTCGCAATGCACCAATATTCCTTTAAAAAAGGCAAAATTTTCAACTCAGGAACCGAACCATGTTAAAAAATATATACACATATAAATTTCATTATTATTCCTTTTACTATTTAATTCATATACTTTGCTATGTATAATGTGGAATTCAATCGATTCTTGGAATTTGGGTTTCACTGATAGTGTCTTAAAATTTCTACCCATATATTACTTTGGAATATCTATCCCTGGTATTGTTTGTACTGTACCTAATTATTTGATGATTTTGGAAACTAATATTCCAGTTTCGCTGTTTATCAAGTTAGTTCTTTTATTAGTAAATTGTGTACATGTTTATATAATTATTACATGAATAAAACTACTTCTTCTTAAAATATTTTGTTAACATTTAAAGTGTCGATTCTATTATGTATGTGGTGTAAATACTTGCCGACATAAAAATAGTGTAAAGCCCTTTTGCCCTTGTGATATACGTTAGCATTTGCATATTGTGAAACAACCTATGACTGCGTCATTTAGTTTTAATGCATGATATACTACTGTTTATAAACTATTATTAAATATTTGACAAATTCAATTGAAAAATTTATCGCTACAAAACTGCATAGTGTGGTTTCCGCGAGTCAGAATGCGTCCTTTCGATTCAATACTTAAGTCCCTTGTTTCATCACTAGTTACACAATAAATCGAATTACGTTCACTATAGACTGAAATATTGATTGAAAACATTTCTCTTTAAACAAAAAAAAGTTTGCAATATGTTACCATTTTTCGATAGGTGATTTTAAACTTATGAACGATACTGTATATAGCTTTCATTACTCTATTTTACCTGTAAATATAGATAACAATCGGAAAAAATGTGTGTCATCTTTTAATCTCTCAATAATAGAGGCTGTTTTAAGTACGAGTCTTTCCTGTAATTATGATAATGACTTTATACATATGGAGCACACTTCTTTTTTCAAGCAATTAAATCAGATTTCTGTTCTTTTTTTTTTCCATACGGTTAGCGATAGGATAATTGTTATTTCGTTGTATTTACGTTGATTTAAAATGGAACTGGATCAGTAATGAAGTACTTGAGATAATAATGCGCAATTATTAACCGTATACTTTTTAAACCCTATTCAATTGTTGATCTGATAATACGATAATATTCTCAAGGTTAATGGTAATAGATAATTTTATTATTAAAGGGGCTTCATAGCTTAATAACTTGATAACTTGATGAGGATGTCGTTCATAAGCAATTCCGTTTTGAATGGCGTGTTTCTTCCTCTGCAATAAAGTATTGAATGTTATTTTAAGTTCATATTATTCAGAGTGAAAATAATTTGGACATCAAACAACGCTTTAAATACAGCTGCGAGCGAATGTTATAGGCCAGGTAACTTTTTTAGCGTTACGATATGACGAGAATCTCAAAACTAAAAAAAACACATAATTCAGTTTATAAGGTTCTTTTATTAAATAAATCAGTATTTAATGCTGCCTCCTCTAGCCTTTATTACAGCTTTAATTCTTTTAGGCATAGTAGCTACCAGTTTGTAACATGTTTCTGGGGAAATAGACGCCCATTCCACAAATACTGTTTGCTTTAGGGCTTTTTTAGAGGCATGGTTGTATTTACGAGCCCTGTCCTTCAATATATGCCATAGATTTTCAATAGGCGAGAGGTCAGGCGATTCTGGGGGCTAGTCCAAAATCTTCACTTGGTTATCAGTAAACCATTTCATTACAGGTCGAGCCTTGTGGCAAAGAGTATTGTCTTGCTGAAAGTAATACTTCTCCCATAAAATCTGACAATTGATGGTTCGAGAATCTCTTCCAACATCCCGATGTAGCGTGCCCCAGACATACATCCCCAAATCATAATGCTTCCACCGCCATGTTTAACAGTAGGTAAAATACACTCTGGGGAAAATCGCCGGACCTCCTCCGAACATAACTTGCTCCGGAAACGCTGTGCACCTGCACAGAATAAACGAAGGACGTTAACTTTTTGAATATTTCTATTTTGGTGAGAAAAGTACGGGCGCTGAGTTCAATTATGTATATTGCAAGGATTATGAAATATTTTTATGCACTTACGTCTATATTAGATTCATCGGACCAAAGTACTTTGGCTCAGTCATCTACAGTCCAATGTTGCTGCTTCTTTGCCCACGTAAAGCGTTGGTTGCGGTGCAGCTCGATTAGCAAAGGCTTGTGTCGCGGTTTCCGGGCACGTAAATTCGCCGCATTTCTTCTTACCGTATGCACGGAGATTGGTGCGTCTCGTTGAGCGCGGAGCTCTGCAGAAATTGCTATCGCGGATTTGTGCCTATCCCGGAGCGCGATACGCTCTATCAATCGTTCTTCTCGCACAGTCGTTACACGTTTTCTACCGCTCTTGGGTAGATTATGATACTCTCCAGTCCTTTGGTAGAGGCTAATTGTGTTTTACACTGCACAACGCGAACATTTTATTGTCTTAGCAATTTTTATTTGTGACAATCCTTGTTTGTGCAATAAAACTATCTGGC
Source organism: Trypoxylus dichotomus (assembly GCA_023509865.1). NCBI lineage: Eukaryota > Metazoa > Arthropoda > Insecta > Coleoptera > Scarabaeidae > Trypoxylus > Trypoxylus dichotomus. The sequence goes on from CM042079.1 coordinate 2,945,961, forward strand.
CTCGTAAAGCCTCAGATAGTTGGGGCTTTTTTCGTATATTGTGTATACACAAACTTACAAAAAGAGGTCCGCGCTCTAAATGAACTTATGAAACCGACAAACGACGTTTCCTTCTCTACGCACAATATATTACTCAACCTAAAAATTTTAATTTCTGTCTTATATAGCTTCGTAATTTATATTTTTTAGAAATTTCTACTTTAGATAACAACCAGGTATAGGTTCGCAGTACCCTTGTTCTAAGAAGCGCTACCTGCTGCGCGAAACATATGTTTGATTAGGGTGCCTATAACATTTGCTCGCAGCTGTATATGGAATGAAACTCCTAACTGACGAAACGTTTTCCTTACTGAATGTGTTTGTCAATCATCTCAAGTTTTATGTGATGTTGGCATCGATAGAAGCTTCGATACGTTAAGTATCTGTACCTGGGCCATATTATGACGACAGATTTGCCGACTAGTCACCTCGAACATTTAAAGCGGTATTGTTGGGGGTCTAATCCACTTATCACAAGCGAATATTTTCCTGGTCTTATTCGACAATATTTGTACTGTAAAAGCAAATGAAAATGACATGTCAAAACTACTATCGCTTTAATTTGTACACTCTATGATAAAATTTTACGGCACCTAATTTAAATTAATTCTTACCCGTGGAGTGTAAGAGCAAGTTACACGTTCAAAATAATAAATAATTTCGTCTGTTAACGTTTGAGATTACTGAAAAATTAGAATGGTAGTATGTGCTACAATGAACGTGAAAAGTTACTACAGCGTTATTAATTAATTAAAATTTATATCAAAACAAACATATATTTGACAAAATCTTAATGAATTTATAAATTATGATAACGAAAAAGTAATTTTTCGAATGTGACACCATGAATTTTGAAAACAACAAAATGCAGTGGCAAACTTGAAATGATTATACCAGGTTTATGCAAGAACAAACTAATGGTGCTTAAAATTTCTGAATTAATGTAATATTCAAGCTTTTAATGTCTATTGTTGCTGGCTATTCTGCTTATTGGGTTCTCTGCTGTATAGAAAGTTTACGATACTTTGCGTTTCGCCTTGTGATCTTTTTCAGAAGTGAAGTGACTGGTGTGTTGTGCTTGTCTGTATATTCATCGTTTGTACCTCGTATATGTTCCTTTTGCTTAATGTTGATGTTTCTGCCTATTTGTAAGATGCATACTTTCCCATGTGTGTAAGCTATCACGTAGACTCTTGGGTTTTTAAGGAGAAAACAGGTCAGTTTGGATTTATAGAGGATGGGGAAGGGGAAGCAAATTTTACATGTATCTGCGACCCCGTACTTTCAACTGCTACTGTATGTCAAAACCAGAAAAGGTAAACTTTTTTTTAACTTTGACACGCACTAGTGTCCGAATGATTTGTGATAAGGATACTGCTATATGTCAACTGGAAAGCTCGTGTAATTTCGCCAACTTCACTAATTGTATGGTAATTCCGAGGGTGAATCAAATATGAACTGGACTTTTCCTTTTAATGCCCCGTAGGTGAAGTGAGTGGCGTGACGTTTTGATATGTATTGGGGGGGGGGGGGGATGCTAGATGGAGGGGAGTAAACCACAGCAGATGGCTGTTAGTAGCATCATGCCTGAGTAAGAGGTGTACACGTCTGTTGAGCAACGTATTATTACTAAAATGTTGCTCCGAGTAACTGCATAATTCGCTGAAAAGACTCTTTCGAGGACCCTAGTCTCCGACTGGCAGAAAAAATGTCCGATGTCCGATAGTCAGTGCACGCTGACCGCTAATGATCATCAGTGAAGCGAATATTCGTACAACCCGTGAGCTAATTGAAGGTAACCACCGCCTTACGCTATGGGAAAATGCTGCACACGTCAGAATATCATATGGGAGTGCCCGATCTATCATTTCAGATAATTTGGGTTACCGAAAAGTGTCTGCAAGGTGGGTTCCTCGACCCTTGGCAGAAGATTAGAAAGCAAACCGTCTTACCGTGTGCGAAAGACTTTTGACACCATATCGAACAGAGGAGGACGGTTTGTTGAGGCACATTGTCACCTCTGATGAGATGCGGGTGCATCGTTATACCTCGGAATTTAAGACAAACATGGAGTGGCGAAAATCTGGAGAAGAAGCACAGGGGAAAGCCAAGACCCATCTTTCTGCTGGAAAAATCCTTAGAACGGTTTTTGTTGAGATTGTAGAGGCGTACTACTGCCAACTGCTTTATCGGCGTAGAAGGCGAGACATGTCTATTCGAAGTGCGATTCTGTTGCATCACAATGCTCGCCCACATACCAATGGCATTGGCCCAAAATAAGTTAGACAAAATTCATTGGGAAACACTGCAACATCCGTCCTACAGCCCCGATCTCTCACTGAGTGACTAGTACATGTTTGAGACACTCAAAAAAGTACTGGGAGATCACCACTTTGATGACGACGAAGGTGTGCAAATGTTCGTGCGCAATTGGTTACAGAAACAATCACATTCATTCTTTGATGATGGCATTAAAAGACTATATAGATTTTTTTCTTTTTTACTGTACAAATAAATATTTTAAAACCAAAGTCTGCTTCATATATGATTCTCCCTCGTATTCAATACCGCTGCATTAACATGCTTTTCTCTCGTGCAAAGTACACAGGCAATTAATCACCTACATAACAAATTGCATCGATTTTACACGATATTACCGTCTCAATTAAAAGAGAAAAAAAACAACCATACTTTTTTCGCATTCCTTTTCAATGTTATGTTTTATAAATCACCCCACGAACAAAACCGTATCACGCGGAACATGCACGTAACATTGAAAAAAAAAAAGAGTACAGTAATATCCATCTCCGGCAACACTCGATTTTAATGAATGAAACCCGTTTCGCGTCGTGGATTATAAATCACGGTCTTTCGCATTTCGCGCCGCCGTCTATCTTACCGCAAGACCGAACCCGTTTGTTTTTTCAAACGCGTAAAAGCGACATGTACTCGGACACAAGCCGGATTATCTACATAAGTACGTATGTATGTGTTTTCACCTTCGTTTAGCTTTCGCGGCGGCATGTTCCGAAGCGGCTATAGCGAAAAGTTACAGCGCAAAAACGTAAATATTTAAGCCTTACATCATCGCGGCTGTTTGTTATTCTAAAGAGAGATGTGAATTATTTCACCTCGTACTGTTTACAGATGTATGTATGTATGTGTATGATGCGTATACACGTAAAACTTGCGAGTATGAGGACGAAAAGGTCGTAGTTGTATACGTATATTCGAGAGGAAAGAAATCGCGCATAAAGTATAGTCCGTGAGCGTACGATGTATACACTGGTGAAAGTAATGATCCGAGCGTTAGAACGCGTCGTGTGCAAAGTTATCTATCTATTATTTCTAACGTTGAGCAAATGGGTCGACTACGCTCTAAAGAATGATAGCAATTTTACATCATCACTCAGTTGTATTACTGGCACCAACGCGTCAAATTTGCAACGATAAGTAATATAAATTTTAGTTTACATGCTTTTTAGGGGATTTTTAACATTTAATAAGATATTCAAGCAAAACTACCATGGTTTTTAGTCTATTTTTAAAATTGAAATAAACTAGAAACACAACCTGTAATATTACTAATAAATAATTATAAATTACCTAATTTCTAATGTAATATTGCAATAAAATTAATAATATGTATATATATATATATATAGTGAAATCTCCCTTGAACGGACACCAACGGGACCAACTGAAGATGTCCGTTCAGGAGGGGTCTCCGCATAAAAGAAATATGTAGTAGATACAACAAAAATCGTGTTTTAACGAAAAATGATTACATTAAATCATATAACACATGGGCTGAAAAGTCCCGGGCCTAACACATAGATGACGCTAGTTTTATTGCAGTCACCTTTCTCTCACTTAGTACTAACCTTCAAAAGACAGCTGTTAAAATTTCATCATATTCTATTCATTAGTTTGTGAGTTATTGTGCTAAGAGTCACGCTACTTTTGTTATTTTCAAAACAATGGATCAAAACAATTTCTGTGTTTTAATTTTACACTGCTTCTTGATGGGAAAAAATACGTTCAAGCGAAGCAATGGCTTGAAAAAGTGTTATGGGGACTCCGCTCCATCAGAAACAACAATAAAACGTTGGTTTGCTGACTTCAAACGTGGTCGTAGAGACACCGATGATGCAGAACGCAGTGGACGTCCAAATGAGGCGGTAACACCAGAAAACATCAAAAAATCCACAAAATCGTTTCGAATGATCGAAAAGTGAAGTTGCGTGAGTTAGCTGACATCGTAAAGATATCAAAAGAACGTATTGGCTTTATATTGCATGAGCATTTGACTATGAGAAAGCTCTGTTCAAAGTGGGTGCCGCGTTCGCTCACTGTTGACCAAAAACAAGAACATGTTGATGATTCTGAGCAGTGTTTGGCCATGTTTAAACGTAACAAACCGAAATTTTTGCGTTGATATGTGACAATAGATGAAACATGGATCCATCACTTCACTCCGGAATCAAAACGATCGTCATCTGAGTGGACAGCAACTGGTGAACCTCGTCCAAAGCGCCCGAAAGCACAACAATCGGCTGGAAAGGTTATGGCCTCGGTATTTTGGGATGTGCGTGGTGTAATATTCATCGACTATCTTGATAAAGTAAATACCATCAACAGTTAATATTATATAGCGTTATTGGAGCGTTTGAAGGCCTAAATTGCAAAGAAACGACCGCATATGGCAAAGAAAAAAAATTTGTTTCATCAAGACAACGCACCGTGTCACAAGTCAATCAAAACAATGGCAAACTACATGAATTGAACCTCGAATTGCTCCCACATCCACCGTATTCGCCAAATTTGGCTCTCCAGCGACTACTGGCTGTTCGCAGACCTCAAAAAATGCTCGCCGGTAAGAAATTTCGCACGAATGGGGAGGTTATCGCTGAAACTGACGCCTATTTTGAGGCAAAAGATAAATCGTTCTACAAAAGTGGTATTGAAATGTATGTTAGAGCGGCGCTGGAATGATTGCGTTGCTCTTGATGGAGATTACGTTGATGAATAAAGCTAATTTTGAACCAAAAAAAAACGTGTTTTCTTTGTTAGGCCCGGGACTTTTCAGTCCATGTGTTAAATTATAAGCTATTAGCCTTTGTAGATTGTTAATCCGTTTCCCTCGGAGATTTTTCGATGGACCCATGAAATGGCAATTGCCTTACCCAACAATGGCCCCTTTCTCAGCCATGTCAGAGTTGTAATACTCCTGGGATAAAACTTAATAACCGCAGTTATATTATCAACATTGAAAAGAAAAACCGCCTTTGCATAAATATCATATTTTAATCCAATATACTATATAAATAATAATATAACAGGAAATACAACAAACAACCAAATAGACAACCAAAACAAACTATGAAATTTGACAATTGACATTTGAAAGATATAGTAATCAATAGAGACCAAATTATATGCAAAGTGCAAAAATTTAATTTAATTTATTTTATTTATTATATTTTATGTCTATTTCTAGATGATTAAAGTTAATTAACGCTAATTAACTTTAATCAGTGTAATGCATCTACAGATAAACGTAAAGTATAATAAATAAATTGAATTAAATTTGTGCATTTTGCATATAATCCGGTCTCTAGTTATCAGTAATATTTTATTTTATCCAACATAGCTTTCGTGTACATAGACAACTTTTTTGTCATGTATAATTTTGCCTTAGGTATCTGCTAATAGCAAACGTCGAAAATATTAGTGTATCGTGCCAAACGCTACATTCTTAAAGCGAATTTAATCGACGATACGATATTTTTTGCCCTAAAAATATAGTCCATTATTGTACATCTTGTACATTGGAGAGCACTGTAATCCGAACACTAATTATATCATTCGCATTTTCAAATCTAATCCCATGTACCATTTTAAATTATAGATTTAGAAGCAAGCCATGGCATATATTCTCACGTGTAACTTCCTATTCCTATATTTGTGACATTTCCTTTGAACCCCCATATTTCTTTCTTGCAGGCGATTCCAGACCTAACGTCAAAGATTACTTTTCCGATAGGTTGACGATTTCCTCGAATTACAGTTCCGCTGCATCAACGCCCTCTACTTTAACCGAATACCAAGGTAAGTCGAGTTCATGAGATCATCTACGAAACATTTTTGCGAAGCTTTTTTTTTGAAAATAATACGTTCTTTTTTCTTTGTATTTCATGGAATGTCCAAGGAATGCAATTGTTTATTTTTTTGCTTGATTTTGTTTTTTGATATTTTATACGTGTTTCTATTAATTCGGCTCAAGAGGGCAAGTATTGATATTAGATGTATTGTGTACATTTGAGTATCTGTATTTTGTTTTTTTTTGTCAATAGAAAAGACGTTTTTTTTTTTTTTCGAGAAAATATAGGTTTCTTCTGGCATTTGTTGGTTTATACATAGGGGATTATTTAGATTAATTAGAGGAAATTTGAATAATCAAATGTGTAATTAGGTCTTTTTCAAAAACAAGAAAAGCAAATTGTTTCTAAAGCACTCTAATTTCAGATTGTCTAGGATAATAAATAAGAATTTTTCTCTACGCCAAATTAAATGAAATTAACTCGAATTTGCATGTCAAACTCCATTAGATTGCTTGATCATTTATCTACGTAACAACGTTATTGTACGCAAAACAAATGGCCAAACCCATTAGCAAGAAAAAATCAATAGTGCCGCCATCTATATCATCCGCTTTCCAGCACCAAACCCAAGTCATTCCGAGTGGCGTATTTACAAAATGAATTGCGCGAGTTAATTGGGTCAATGTACCTTGGCATTATCCACATTTAGAGACTTTGCAGCAGTAAACATTGTTGTACGTCAGGGTATGGGATTATTATGTATTAACCGGGCAAATGCCAGAAAGCCTTTCGTTCGTCTATTGGTGAGTTAAATTCCGATATAATCCAATTGTATCGGTACTAATATAGGCAATCAGATTATTCGTACTTAATTTAATGCGATTTGATTACGTTGAAAAATGTTGAGCGATCGAGAGATTACTGACAAATTTACAATTACGATATTGGTGATTCGAGATAACAATAACAGCTGATTGATAAAGTTTACGTAACCGCGTTTAAGATAGGTGTTTCTGGTACCTTTCATTTATGATATCAAGCTCTATAAATTCCAAAATTGTAAACGAGAAAATCTGTAGGACGTTTATATGAAAGATAAGATATACAGGGCGGCCTAGTTTCTTTGCTATCACATGGAAATTTAAGGATAACGAATATGCACTACTATCTTGATAGATCCGTATTAAGATGCAACTGAAAAGAAAACAACACATTTTAAATGAGAGAAAAACATGTATATTTACTGTAATTCCAAAGTGAAGGAGATTTTATTGTGAAATATACACCTAAATCGTGATTTTGTAGAAAAATCCACCTCCTTGCTTCATTACAGTTTGGTACAACTTTCACGTTGCTTTTACTATATTTCACGTTTGTTAAATTATATTCATGGCTAAAATGTAGTGTTTCGAATTGATCCTAAATTCTAGCTTGTCTATAAGAGGTTTTAATGATAATAAATGGGTCCTATTAATAATTATTCAAGTAGATTTATACACTACCTTTCACAAGTTTGATAGCACTATATAAAATAATAAAATAAATTGGTCAGACAATGTTTGCGAGAAGCTTATTAAAGAAAAACTTTATTCATCAACTTAAAATATTTTATGGACAAAATATTACACAAAAAATATATACTAATTTCTATTCGTCCATCCATAACACATTTTTCCAATTATTTACAGTCCAGTTTGCGTGAGCTTTTGCTCAATTTAGTCTTTTCCGTTTGTGTATAGAATTTAACCGTGGTTTTTTTTTGCTGCTATACGACTCCTCAGGACAACTTTAACCACATTTGCCGTGTCTTAGGGGTTATCTTGTTGCTAACTGAACCCCCCCCCCCCCCCTCAATTAATTCACATCCAATTCAAATCATATCGTTTTCTACTATTCTCAAATACACATCTTCTGTCACTCTTTTATCTATTTTAACTAATCCTTCAATCCTTCCACCTCCAACGCAACCCAATACCATGATATTTCTACTCAATGTTTCACTCTTTTTAAAATATACTCGTCTAATGTTCTTTCTCCAGGGTGGTGATGAAGAAATGTGTGACGTTTACTTCCGAATAATTCGAATTTCTATTCGTTCGTCCATAACACATTTTTCTAATCATTTACAGTCCAGTTTGCGCGAGATTTTGCTCAATTTAGTCTTTTCCGTTTGTGTATAGAATTTAACCGTGATTTTTATGCTGTTATACGACCCCTCAGGACAATTTTAACCAACTTTGCCGTGAACTTGGGGTAGTTATATTGCTGATAACTGAATAGCACCCCCTCCTCCCATTTAATTCACATCCAGTTCCTATCACATCGTTCTCTACGATTCTCGAATACACATATTTTGTTATTTTCCCCTCTATTTCAACTAATTTTCCCTTCCTCCTCCAAAGCAACCCCATACCATGATGTTTCTACTCAATGTTTCATTGTTTTTAAAATATACCCTTCTAACGTTCTTTCTCCAGGGTGGGGGTGAACAAATGTGTGACGTTTACTTCCGAATAATTCGAATTTCTATTCGTCCATCCATAACACATTTTTCTAATCATTGACAGCCCAGTTTGCTCAATTTAGTCTTTTCCGTTTGTGTATAGAATTTAACCGTGGTTTTTTTGCTGCTATATGACCTCCCAGAACAATTTTAACCACTTTTCCGAGTATTTGGGGTCTTTACCTTGATGATAAGTGATCCCCTCCCCCCTCCAATTAATTGACATCCAGTTCCTACACATTGTTTGCTAGGATTCAAAAATACACATCTTTTGTTATTCCTTCCTCTATTTTGACTAATTTTCCAATTTTTCCACCTCCGAAACAACCAATTTCGTCCATCCATTACACATTTCCCCAATCATTTAGACTCCACTTAGCGTGAGTTCTTGCCCAATTCAGTCTTTTCCATTTGTGCATAGAGCTTGATCGTGGTTTTCTAACTGCTGTACGACCCCTTAGACCGGCCTTTTATTAGTCTCAGTTCTACTGTCGACACTCTTATTAGCTGACGGCGTTGTAAATTGAAATTGAAACGGTGAATTCTTAGGGAAATGTAGTTATTTTGTTATAAAATTGATTTCTTAATATTTATCCGTTTTTCGATTGATGGTATTAAATTTGTGGGCGATAGTGTATATTTCAAATATTTTTTTTGTCATTAGATGCTAAGGTAGGATTTCTTTATCTTCATAAACCAAAATTTAGTCGCATGCTTTACAATTACGAAAGTGAAGCAGTCAAATTCTGCCACGAATTGTTCCGTTCAATTAGGTACCATAAAACAGTATACATTAAAAGTTGAAAGTGTGAACAACCGCAAACCTTGATTGAAAATAGGACACAACACAGAATTCCGAAAAGTATGGATCACGAATCAAAGGAAACATTTACCACAATCACAAATAAAACCAATAAAAGAAGATACTAAGATATCAGAGTCTTTATGATAGCAAATTGAACCGCCCTGTATAGTATTCATTAAAAGAAAAAAAACAGATTTATTAAACGTGAAACCCTAAATTTATTATTCTAAAATTTTAAGTATTTGAGCCCTTTCTTTTTTGTGAGCAGTGGCTTATTCCTGTACGCCTCATGTGTAAGCGTTACTCCACACTAGAGTACAAGCAAATTTGGGACAGTCCATATATAAATTGTTCTACTCTCTCTTTCATCCATTGTAGTTATCATCCTTTACACGTAACATTAATAAAAAATTTGGCACTTCAACATTCATTGTTCTATGAATGCGTTTGAGGTCAATCTCTCCATTTTTCCATTTTTGAACGTAATCAACCGTTACATATTTATTACATTGTTTATTAACGAGTAGCTATATACAGCAGTTCTCAGGTCGATAAATCAATGTATAAGTCAAGGTGTTGCTAGTCACTTTAGTCTCTGGTATTTATGTTCCGCTATTAACCCTTTCCTGTTTGTCATCATGAATGTCTCTTTTTCTATGTGTTTTCAATGTAACTAACTTAATGTTTTTTGAAATTAATAAGATCTCTACCGAGATTAGGCTAGAAGAATAAAGAAATACATCGGTGGTCAACTAGTTAAAGAATATAGGGTGGTAGATCTTTTTGTGTTTTTTTTTTTGGTTTATCTAAAAATTGGTAGTTTTTTAAAACATGTTACGTTTTAGCAATATCTAGGTTTCTTGTGAAAATTTTGCTATTACCAACAAATATATCTGTCAGTAAATTATAATACGGGTTAATATAATATACAGTATGATATTTTAAAAAGCTAAGTAACTCTGAAAACCGTGCAAGTAGCAATAATTTTATACTAAACTAGCACGTAACATATAAACGTATATATATAAACATAAACGTATATGATATACGGATATTATATGTGCAATATGTGTGTATGACCTACGAGATTTTAGAATTAATGGAAGAAAGACGTAAAAGAGAGGGCGACACTATCGAATGTAACAACTTAAACGAATCATCAAAAAAAGATCAAAGAGGCTAAGGAAACAGATATTAAAGAAAAGTGCACTGAAATCGAAACATTACAAGCAAAACACGACAGTTTCAACGTACACCAAAAAGTTAAATAACTTAGTAGAACATACTAACGTAGGCACTTAACCAGACCAATCAATGATTTGAAGGATTCATGCAAAGCATATATTCAACAACTGTTTGACGAGGCAAGACCTGAACCACCTGACGTAGTTGATAATAAAGGGGCCATAGATCCTGGTTGATGAAGTCATGGAAGTAATAAAACTTGTAAAAGAAGGAAAATCGCCCGAACCCGATAACATAAATATTGGGTTCTTGTATTAGGAAATTCCATCCTTTGTATAAACGCATGCAAAATTTTATCTCTATCGGTCAATTCATTTGAGTAAAAATAGCGGTGTCCTTGGTATTGTCGAAATGGAAAAAATTGAGTATCGTGCAGTGATAAAATTATTTGTTTTGGTTGGAAATTGAATCAGAATGGTTAAGAGTGTATAAGGATACACCACCTTCACTTTCCATTGTAAATCTGGTCATACAAGCTTCGAAAATCACGCGTCCAAAAACAGATCCATGATACGCCGTTGTATGTTCGACGAATTAAACTGCGAGAATTACTGGAAGCCATAGGCATCTGAAAAGAACGAATTGGAAATATTTTGCATGAAGAATTACTTTCTAGTATTCTATGCTCTATCTACTAGTATTTCTTAATCGTGTCAGTAATGTTTTAAGCAAAATTAAGCAGATTTCAAGCGTCGTTTCATAACTACTGCATGAAACCTGGATTCACCACTATATACTAGTCGAAAGAATGGATTAAAGAAGGTGAAAGTTCACCGGAGAAAACAAAGAGGATTCCACCAGCACAAAAAGTTGTGGCGACAGTTTTTTGGGATTACAGAGATGTGTTGTTGATCAGTTATCTTCAGAAAGATAAAATGATTTACTCTGGTCATTATTATAACCCTTTAGATGACTTGGATGTAAAAATTTGTGAGAAAATATTTTTTTATCATCAACATGGTGCAGGTGTCTTAACGACGGCGACATTCAACCAATTCAGCGTGTTTACCATATTTGGTTTCCTTTGACTATTATCATGTTCCAGAAATTACTGGGTGGCCAGCGTTTTACATCAAATGTCGAAGCTATTGTACATATAACTGTAATAATGGTATTGAATTATTGGTCCAACGTTGGAATAATGTATTCAAGTTTCAGGAGATAAGATATTTATTTATTATGGCGGTTTGCAAGCCGAGCTAATTTTACCAACTACCGCATCCCAAACTCCAAGAGGCTCTATCTCTAACCATCCTCGTCCAACTCCTTCTTGGTCTTCCTTTTTTCCTTCTATTAGTAAGCTTCCATTTACAAACCTTTCGTGGTAGTCTGTCCTGGTTCATTCACCTAATGTGCCCATACCACAATCATTGTTTCAACTTACATTATTTCTCTTGTTCTTTCATTTCTTTCGTGATCTAATAATATCTTCTTACAGCATCGTGTAATAATTTACTCTAAGAAACTTACTCTTATGTTAATATTCTCGATCTCCAGAGAACCCCCTTCCAACTACCAAATCAGTCCAAAGTTTGAGCCATACTCTCATAGGAAACATATACGTATGAAACAAATCTCCCATGGTTTTCCATTGCCTTAGAACTGAACATCTTTTATACGAGTTTATTTAAAATTAATAGAATTTACCAAACCACAAATTTCATCAAAAGCAGCTTTTGTATCAATAAGATTCATCCCATTGTTCGAGTACATTACAGAACAGAAACTTCATCTACATACACGAAAATAGCTTAAAAGCTTGCGAAAAGTTTAGGGTGGACAAATCACATCCTAACCCAAAACGAATAACCCTAACTCCAGTAGACATACGCCTTTCTTATAGTTCATAACTATATTTATGCCACCAACAAATCAACTCCTGTACCATAAGATGGCTTTGGTATGCGATTGAAATTTCGAGGGAATTTTGAAATAAAGTTTACATTTTTGAGTGCCCAATAACAAAGAAAGAAAATTTTATGTCATACACTACCGCTCAAAAGTGTTTAGGCACTCCCACTGACAGCAAAAATGTATAAAAACTCTGCAAAAATGTTAATAATATTTATTTTTTATGTACAGATACACACATGAATAAAAATATATTAAATAAATGTGAAAATTAAAACGTTTAATTTAAATTTTGCTTTCATCTATGTGACCTCCTCTTGATTTAATAATTGCAGTACACAATCGAGGCATTCTCGCAATAAGTTTTGCCAGAGTTTCTTGTGTTATTGAGGTCCAACTCGATTGCAATTTGTTCCACACGTCAGTAGCTGATGTCGGAGCCGATTTCCGTACTTCCCGATCTAGTTCTTCCCATAGTAACACGAAACATAATACTATATGAATAATCCATGAAAACAGGGGTGCCTAAACAGTTTTGAGCGGTAGTGTAGGTTATATAGTTGTTTAATCGCGTTTATATTGTATGTACTCCGTTACCGAGCATTTTTCAGATAACCCACGTATTTACGTAAATAAGTCATTAAATATTATATGGGTCGTACTTCCTCAATACGAACCTGTTACCCGGACAATAGTTGTTAAAGTTATAATTATTCTAACTTAATAATTAACTAATTTATTGACAGGTATGATAGTTGGATCAATTTTTAACCTAGGCAATTTTTGCCCTGAAGTAAAAGGAAAATTTTAATATTTACAAAGCACTTATCAAAACTTATCTTTGAATCATGTCTATAATCTCTATTTATAGCAATGTATTTTATTTATATATTACATACTCTGCTAAAAAAGAGTAGTCAGATCTTAGAGTTGCAAACTGATAACGATTACAAACAGACCCTGTTCTGAATTATTTGACCGCCGCTGTATACAGATAATGTCGCTGCGCGCTTTCGCGTGTTTGTATGCGTTACTCGGCCATCCTGCTTCGATGTCTTGCCGCCCAATTAATTAAAAACAAAAACAGAAAAACGATATTATGCCGGAACTACATGGCACACAATACGCTGCTCTGTTCTGCTCTTCCTGTAACAAAATAACAACGCAAACTCCACACATCCGCCATCGTGCGTGTGTAGTATTATTTGTTGTTCCTTCTTGAACTCAGTAGGCGTTGACACGTCGACGTTACGCGAAGATCGTCCGACGACTACTGCGATCGAATCGGACGAAGCACCGGCCGAGTTTGGTAATCGCCGCACTAGTAATTGCGCTAATATGGCTGATAAGGCAGGAGGGAATTCAAGGTCGAAATGCCGAAGACGCTGTACTCCTCGCAATAATCATCAAAATAATACCGGTGGAAGGGGAAAGGACGGCAATAACGTTGATTGTTGTGACGCAGTTAGAACGTGTGCATCACCTGCGATAGACGTGGTGGTATCAGATTGCCGGCAAGCTGTACGAATTGTGAACCATTCTGAAAGATTATGCGAAGAAACCGTCGTTAAAATCGAAGATTCCGTCGCGAACGAATCGAATTACCGCGTAGAATCGCCTAAAACGTTACCGAAGAAACCACGCAAAGGTTCCGTGACGAAATCCCGCAGTTTAGACGATGACGATCAAATTAAAATCCAAGAACTATCCGAATCTAGCGAAAACGAAGAGAAACCTCACCCTCAATGCAACGCCATCATCGTAGAAGCCGATTCCGATGAAATAGAATGGGAAAGCGCCAAAGATCTCATCATCGATAAAACCATCGAAGAACAAGTACGTACGATGACGACCGAAACCTTGAAACTCGAGGAGAAAATCCCACCGAAAATCATCTCCCCTGAAGACGAGTCGAATCTCAGGTATTTCTTGGAAGGCTTGAATCTGGTGTCGTCTCCGGAAGAAGCGGCGAGGAAATCGCAAGAACGTCAAACGGCTGAAACTATCCGAGCTAAGCGTGCTAAAAAACGCGAAGAATTAGCGCAATATTTCCTTCCGGTTTACCAAAATCCTCGATTCCTCGACGTTATCAGCGAAGAAGGTAGTGATCTCAGTGATCGCGAGCAAAAGGACGCTTACCAATCAAGGTATCGCTTCGAAAATGTAGCGCCTACGCCGCAGAAAGCCGTCTTAACGGAAACTGATTTGGCTGAAGTAGCTTTAATCTCGGATACCTGCACCACCAGCGTTGCGGAAGCTAATATCCCCAGTGACGTCGAAATAGTGTACTTGGACACGTCAGATAGTGATCTAGATGAATCCGAAGGCGATTACGCCGATGAAGAAGATCTCACGTCACCTCAAGACGTTAACGACGCTTTAACCTCTCAATTGACGCCTCCGCCGACGCCCGATGATGTTTCTCCAAAGAGCGAACAACATTCAAAGATCTCCAAATTCGCTAGGAAAGTGATAGAGTTAATCTGCGATGAAAATCATGTGGAATTGAGGAGGATAATGGATGATGCACGGTTTAAGTGTCTCCCTAGCGATTTGCAGATTAAAATCAGCCAGTTGGCTTCCGAAGACATTCCAAATGCACCAGCACAAAGACTGAACGTCATCAGTCCATCAGTTCCATCGGAATGCAGCGGCGATAGCAGTAGTCGCGGTACCTCTTTATGCACCACGATATTTAAGGATGAAGATCACACGGTGCCACAGATTTTCACCTTAAGGGAACTATGTTTAAAGAAGTTGATCACGTTACCGTTCGGACCGGATATGCTAGAGGAATTAGCTTCGGTTTCGAAAAGCCTCGAGGAGTTAACTAACAACCTATCATCTAGAATGCATGTTGTCGGTTACCATCATTCACCCGCTGCAGCTAATCACACCGAAACTACCCGAGTACTAACCCAAAACGACGCTTCAACAGATACTAACAGTTTTGAACTCGTTTCAGTTAAAAGTAAGACGACAATGCCTGAACGGGCCAAAGATAATCGCGAGAAGTGGGTTGGCATGCCAACCGAGGAGGATCCCCAGCTAATCGTGTGTCTATCGCCGACGCAAAAGACTTTTTTGGAGGGTACGAAGAAGGTTCCCGACGAGGCGGCGAAATTGTTAGATTTGCACGAGAAATTCGCGAAAAGACGCGGCTATCACGAACAGCTGGATCAAGACGGCGTTGACTCATCGGCGTCCGCAAATACGGAGATGAGCAATCGCCTCTTGGCAATAATCCGAGAGTCAGGTGGTTTCGGTAAAAATAACACTTCTGCAACTGCGTCCGCAAATCGCGAAGATCCCAACGATTATTTATATTACGTCGAAAACAGACCAAAATCATCATCGGATATACTCCTTAGTAACACGGCGGAGGAGGATTCTAAGGAAACTGCACGGCTGCAGGCGCGTAATCTTTCAGAATGGCTGCGTTTAGCACGCGATAAGAGTAAGAGCGACCCTCACTTGAACATCTTCAACGAAATGAAGGAGATCGTCGCGATAAACATCCCGAAAAATGATCCCCAAATCGTTAGAAGACGTAGATCCCTACCCCAAGAGTTCTACGTCCAACAAATGCAATACCTCATACAAAAGGAGAAGGAAATCCAGCAAGAATTGGAGAAAATCGAGGAGGAAAAACGTAAATTAACCTCCGAGATGAACACACAACCGCATCCGCAATTCGATCCCTCCAAATACCACATCTCGAAGAACGAAGATATCGCCATACACAACGACGAACTCGCCACGGAAAAGAGTAAATTCAATTCGAAATCTACGCCATCTACCGAGCGTTTCCGACAGGAAATGTACGACGAGTACATGGATGAGATCGCGAAGCGACAGGATCGCCAACATAATAAAGTGATCAAGATCAGTTCGCATCAAATTCAACAGACTAACCAGCAACAAGCCAAGGAGAAATTGGAAGTGACCCACGTCAAAGGAATCGAAGACGAATTCATGAGTAAAGTGAAACAGCGCAAGCAAAAGTACGGTTTGAACTCTGAAGATGATCATACAAGTTTCGAAAGGTCGGACGCCGAAGATTCGGAACCGATCCTCGTGATGGACGGGGATCATCTAAGTGACGCGAAAAAATTGCCCAAACATCTGAAAGAGTTCATCGACATCACCCGCCAGGCTGCCGGCGCCTTGGACCGAGATGCTGAGGATGGTGAGTTGTGGACGAAACGTTTGGAATTGCAGTGGTTGCTGTGTGAGCTCTCGAATGTCTTTAACCAACGCTATTCGGATGTATAGTGCCATACTAACACGATTTCGAATGAAATAGACTTGAAAACGATGTGCTGTGTAGCTTTTTGTATCTTTTGCTCTCTCATGTGTTTGTGCATTTGTTTTTCGTTTGTCGTTATTGTTCTGTTTCGCTTCTATTTATTTATTCGTGCGAAAAAATTGTAATCTCTTTCATATTTAACACATTGTAAATACCCATCGCATACACGGAATTCTACCGCATGTTATATTGGTGAAAATCGTAGGAGGCTGTGGTAAGCGATTAAAGGACGCGAAAAGAATATACAGGGTGCTTAGTAGAAACAGGCATAGAGACCATGGCAGTCTGCTACACGAGATTGATGCTGCCCTTGTGTTGGCTAGAGGTTTCTTGTTCAGTAGAGGTTTGTCCAAAAAGAATCTTGGCATTCGCTTTGTACATTTTGTTTAAAGTCACCCATATCATACTTCGAATTCGCCAATTTATTTTTGAATTGCCTTGTATACATATATCATAAATTTCTACATATTTAAATACATATAGGTGATTACGATGTGTTAGATATTTTCTTATAACTTAAAGTTATTATAAACAAAAGCAAATGAAATATAAATATATTTTTCGTGTAATACAATGTTCGTTTTTTTTTATTGTGAATGCCTGGCTTTTGTAGTTTTTGTTGTCCTGTTTAGGGGTGTAGAATTTTTATATGCCTAACATTTGTTTTTAGCTGCATACAGAAAAGAAGGACTAACGTATTTTATGTTAAGATTTGCGCGAATGTAATAGGAAATTTTTAGAAAAATAACATTTTTAAATATAAGCATTAAGTCATCAAAGATCTCCATGTTGAAATTATTATAAGCGTCAGTATATATTTCAAGTTCATTTGGTTAAATAAATAAATAAATTATGCGAATAAATATGTAAATACAATGTTAACTAATGCAATAATATTATACAGGCATGGTCAAAAAATTGGTTATAATCTGTAAATTTCTTTTCGTATTTGCCATTGAATAATTTGAGGATCTTAATGTATTTTAAAATTCGATTTATAATTTTCAGGTGTTTTTGAGCGAAAAATAATATTCGTCAAAATTAATAAACAGAAATTGTTTCTTTTATAAGAAAACATGGATAACCATGTAATTCAAATTTAAAATGGATTTTTTTTTCGAATAGAGACGAATTTAGTTTAATAACAGTATTAATCTATGAGAATTTAAGCGCCAACAAACAAAATTTGGGCAAAATCAATAGCTCTATATCGAAACTACACAGTTAAAAATTTTATGTGAAAATTTTCGAAAAATGTAGTTGTCTAAGAATTTATCACAGAATTCTTGTTGGTATTTTGTCATATATTTTGACTAGCTTTCGATACAAATATTTTGACAGAAAAATATTGAAAATAATCCTTGAATTTTTGCACAACGTCGAAAAGTAGGTGACCAGTCCATGATATATATCCATCTGCCTTCTATTTACAAATTGCTATACCCTAGCAGAAGATACAATGTATCTGACACCGATGTCCTTTCAAAACAATATATAGCAATTGGTGGTCGAGCTTGAAATCGTAACTGTCCCTACCCCCTGCTCGTATTAGATTGAACCCCCTACCGCCAAAGAAAAGAAAAAAAGGTTCATAAAAAAAGTTTTCCTGCAAAATGAAAAATACTAAACGAATCACATATTATAATTGAATAAATTACAAAAGGCTCGGAGTAATGGAAATTATTGAAACTTTAAACAAAAGTAAAAGAGATCCATAAACAATTTATATTATAAAAGGTGCTTCTACAAAAGTCTTTATAAGGATTTTCTTGTCGATACAAGCAACAGTTGTGGACTGTACGATTGTTTATTTTTCATTCAGAAAATACAGACTAATGAAACTTATTCTCCATTTCACAGAATGTGTTATGGTATGAGTTGCACATGCGCATATGAAATTGTACACTTAAGGAAATATTGTTAGCATCTTTAGATACCTACAGTGCGTTTAGCCGTAACCTTAACCAACGTAGTGGGTCTTATTTCCTTTTTAATAACTTCTGGCAAATGGCCTTTGTGCAGATGCTACTGTAACACATGGGCTGAAAAGTCCCGGGCCTAACAAAGAAAATACGTTTTTTTTTGGTTCAAAATTAGCTTTATTCATCAACGTAATCTCCATCAAGAGCAACGCAATCATTCCATCGCCGCTCTAACATTTCAATACCACTTTTGTAGAACGATTTATCTTTTGCCTCAAAATAGGCCTCAGTTTCAGCGATAACCTCTTCATTCGTGCGAAATTTCTTACCGGCGAGCATTTTTTTGAGGTATGCGAAGAGCCAGTAGTCTCTGGGAGCCAAATCTGGCGAATACGGTGGATGTGGGAGCAATTCGAAGTTCAATTCATGTACTTTTGATTGACTTGTGACACGGTGCATTGTCCTGATGAAACAAAATTTTTTTCTTTGCCATATGCGGTCGTTTCTTTGCAATTTCGGCCTTCAAACGCTCCAATAACGCTATATAATATTCACTGTTGATGGTATTTCACCAGTTGCTGTCCACTCAGATGACGATCGTTTTGATTCCGAAGTGAAGTGATGGATCCATGTTTCATCCATTGTCACATATCGACGCAAAAATTCCGATTTGTTACGTTTAAACATGGCCAAACACTGCTCAGAATCATCAACACGTTCTTGGTTTTGGTCAACAGTGAGCAAACGCGGCACCCACTTTGAACAGAGCTTTCTCATAGTCAAATGCTCATGCAATATAAAGCCAATACGTTCTTTTGATATCTTTACGATGTCAGCTAACTCACGCAACTTCACTTTTCGATCATTCAAAACGATTTTGTGGATTTTTTTGATGTTTTCTGGTGTTACCGCTTATTTGGACGTCCACTGCGTTCTGCATCATCGGTGTCTCTACGACCACGTTTGAAGTCAGCAAACCAACGTTTTATTGTTGTTTCTAATGGAGCGGAGTCCCCATAACACTTTTCAAGCCATTGCTTCGCTTGAACGGTATTTTTTCCCATCAAGAAGCAGTGTAAAATTAAAACACGAAATTGTTTTTGATCCATTGTTTTGAAAATAACAAAAGTAGCGTAACTCTTAGCTCGATAACTCACAAACTAATGAATAGAATATCATGAAATTTTAACAGCTGTCTTTTGAAGGTTAGTTCTAACTGAGAGAAAAGTGACTGTAATAAAACTAGCGTCATCTATGTGTTAGGCCCGGTACTTTTCAGTCCATGTATTATATGTATCTATATACATAAATGTGAAGGGTAAAATTTAAAAAAAACTTTCTTAAAATTGGATTTTGCTTTGAAATACGTGTTTAATTCTGTTTTATTTATTTTACAACAAAATAACACAAGTTTCTTTCCAGTTCGCATCGATGTAACAGTATAAAAATAAATAAGAAAGATAGTAGGTGTTAGTTTATGTTGTTTTAAATAGTTTTTTCTTCATCTTTTACAATTGAAATTAACACCTCTTTTACGATCTGAAAAGTATTAACTTTCAGAATGATCTACATTTATTGACGAACCAATAGATTCACATTTACGGTTTTTATAATTTTAGATACGAAGATCCTTGATAAAAAATTGTTAGTGTATGTATATAATATTGTCTCTTTATAACGTCATTGCGATATAATAACATACGTTCTTCTATTTGCCGAGGGCATAAAACGTGCTCTATATCTGATATACAAAGATATATCTTAGCTCGCCGTGTTAAAATATAAATATAAATTCAATAAAAGGCGATCTTGGTCAACGTCCAACATCGTATCTGTATATTGTTTATTGAATAATTTATGCATAATTTATTGCACGAGATTTGCGATTTCACGCGGTGTAATTTTTTTTTACATCTTTTGTTTGATTTTTAATAAATTTTAAAACGGCATTGAAGCAATAGTATGTTTTTTTATCACTTTATTCGAATTTTATGTGTGTATTATGTGCTTCTGCGGGATTACTCAATATAAAGGTTAAATCATCGTTATTTTAAAAAATTCTGCTGCATTTTTTAGACAGAGGCAAAAGGAACGTTGAAGATCTAGATTGCCTTCAAAGTTTAGTTGTTTGTATGCGAATTGACCCGTGTTTACTTCATATTAGTGATTAATTATAACTGATTTTTATGCGCGAAATTTTTGCTATGACCGGTATTGTTTTCTAACTGGGACAATTTTTAATAAAACGTCGCAATATTCTACAATAGAAATCGTTTAACCCCCACCTTTTTGACTAAATAACGAATAGGGACCGTACAGAGAATTAAAGAAAAACCTACCGTCAATGATTAGAATCACTAAAGATACTATTAAGAACTGCCCCAATATAATCAGTAATAACCTGAAATTTAAACTAACAAGTTCAAACCCCACCCTTCCAAAAATTTACAAACCAATTTACAAAACAAGGTTTGGAATTTACCAAATCGCATGCAATGATTGTGATAAAATTTATATTGGACAAACAAAAAGGAGTATCGAAACGGGGTTCAAAGAACATATTAGGCGCTATCGTTTCGATAAACTAAAACTATCAAGCGTAACAGAGCAAATGGCAAAATCCGGACATAAAATTGATTTCAAAAATTTTAAACTTCTTAAAAACGTAAACTCGTGTGGAGAATTAGACGTGTACGAAACGATATTTATGAAAAAGAACAGAAACTTATTGAACACAGAACCACCCCCAATTGCATACTCGAGTCTGATTGAGTTATTACCATAAGGCCCTGTTCAAGATATGGTTTGTTTCCCTTCCATCTTTTCCTGATGAAACACACATACCCGAGACCACCCAAGAGATTGCAAATAGTCAAATGTTAAATTCAAGAACGTGCATAGAAAATAATTTGCCTGCGTGATATAATTTTTACATTCAGTCGATAACACGGTTGACAATGGGAGTGCACATGCTCCCGAAACGCTGCGTTCCGAATAATTAATTTATGTGGAGTGGAGTTTACTGCTATACCTGTGGAAGAACACCTTTTTGAACTCTTATGTGAAAATTTATTAAAATGGAATATTTCCTAAAATCTAATACACATGCCCCATTTAAAAATATTTCACAGAAATACGTAATTGGACAATTCGACAGATATCGAATATGGATTCACCAGGACTTTATCTGAACAGTATATTCCCCTTTTAATGATTTAATTTCAAGCTACGTAATCTAGGGTTTGGTAATTGGTCAACCGGTATCTTCAATTTGGTGGTGGTTACTGATATCTTCCCTACGACTTGGAAGAAAACCATGGTAGTTCTTTTCTTTAAGAAAGCTGATCCCTTGGATGTTTCTAAATATCGCTTTTTCCCAATTATTTTCAACTCCGCAAAAGTATTTGAGCACTTATCTACACGTTGCTGTATCCAAGCGTTATATCTTACATTTTACCATGTCGCATGGCTTTTTGGATAGAAGATCTACAATCACCAACTTAACAACCATATCTCAATACATTTGTGGAAACGTGGACAGCAGAAGTCATGCGGATATAATTTACACAAATTTTTCCAAAGCTTTTGACTCCATTGATCACCATATCTCGTTTCAAAGACTAGATCGGTCTAGATTCTCACATAACCTGTTGAAGCTTATGCATTCCTATTTGGGTGGAAGATCTAATGTTGTCTTTGTAGGTTGGGGCCAATTTTATTTTATATTAAAACACTTGCTTCGTTTTAACGCTACCTGTCCTTGCCAACTTAACTTTTTAACTTAGTTACAACTACGGAACCGGAATTGCCAACCCGACGTTGGTAAGGCAGCGATTTCACCAAGAGTTTAAGTCGGTTAATTTAAAATTATTTACCACACCTTGTATAATGGGCATTGCTCCAGCGAATTTTTGTGGCCTTCAGGTGTTCTGCAAGTTTCCAAATTAGGCTCGCTGTTGATCAGTGTCTTTATACGAGGGAAAATCATTAAATGAGTCACAAACTACTGAGGGAAAGCTGAAAATAGCTGCTTAACAGAATTGTTGCTGCATGGTGAATTATGGATGCATCACTACCAACCCGAAACATAACGTCTTCCAATGCAGTGGAAACATTCTTCTTCACTGGTAAGGTTATACTTACCGTATTCTGGAATTCTGAAAGAGTGCTCCTAGCCCCCTTTCAGAATAGATATGAGAACGCCACTGCTGAATCATACTGTAGAGTTTTTTTATTATTTCGGGATGCAATTTGACGAAAACGTCTAGGCTTACAGACGAAAGGAATATTGCTGCATCACGATAATACCAGGTCGTTTTTGGCCCACTTGATAAAGGTGATATTTGCAGAATTAGAGTGGGAATTTCTAGAACATCCGGCTTACAGTTCCGAGCTAGACCCATGCGACTATCATCTGCTTGGTCCACTAAGAAAGCATCTTGGCGGCAAACATTTCGAGGGTGGTAACGATGCCCACGATAAAACTTGTTTTTGTCTAACTATTTCTCTAATTATTTTTATATTAGTTTTTTGACGTATTTACCGAGTTTCCCTAGTAAATGATGAAATTGTTATCTAGCAGTAAGGTACAAGTATCGCACTGAATCCTTGGAAAACTCATTTTATTTTTTAGTACTAATATTTGATTAGTGGCGCTCTCTATGCCTCAGTACGCAAAACCTAAAAAGCTTCCCTCGTAATAGCGAAATAACCATAAGGCGCAACACAATCCCAACACCTCCAAACTAACACGCACTTCGCTTACCGGGGGTCCAATTCAATTACAACAGACTGTAATTTCCTCTTAGTTTACGGCGTGTTTTATGTCTCCTAGGCCGAACGAAGGTTTCGATTTTAACGGCACGCTTTTCGCCGTTTAATCAAGCTTACGTTTCATCATAAAAAGTCAGTTAACGTTAGCGTAGTTAATTACCTTTTTTTTAGTGCACTTCGCCGGGAATTACGACTATGTTTACTCGATTTTGAAGCATGTTTTTGCTTGTAAAATTGAAAATCTCGACGGATATATACGCTGCCAGTATTATACGTCAGTCTGGAAACTATTTCGCAATTTCTAAAAGCTATTATGAAGTGCAACCTAACGTCAGCGAATACAAGATAAATCCCAATACATAAATTGAACTTGTTTACCGTCTTTTTTTTGTTCTATCAATAAATTTAAATATTAATAGACTGATAAATGTGTATGCAGTCGTTAACCTTCTGAAATGTCATATTATAGATTTCTAATCGCAGTTTTTGTTGACTTTTATCGATAACACAATAAATAAAACCTAAATTCTTCTGCATATATACAGTTGTGTGCAGAAATATTAGGCTAACGATCAGGTAAACAAAGGAGTTTTGTGTGTCATATATTGTTCGAAAAAGACCTGAAACAGCTTGATCGTGACCGCAAATTATTTTAGAATTAGTAACTTTTAGTTATTCCATAATGTCCTTATTAATGTCCTATAAACTAATTTTAGCCAATTTGCTAAAAAAGAGACGATTAGAATGCACTCAATTGTTTCAAGAGGCACGTTTTATATTACCGCGTAAGTTTGTTGTTGACTTGCTTTGATCATTCTAATTACATACACTATCGGCCATAAGTGTTTACCCACCCTTAAAATATTACAAAAACAAGCGAAAAACTAAGTATAAAATAAACCTTATACAAAGATTTGTAACAGTTATAAAAACAATGTTAACTGAATTAACTTAAATTTGCGATTTGCTTTTATTACTGCCACACACAATCATGGCATTTTTTCTAGCAGCTTTACCAATGTTAGCGGCTCTATTTTCCTCCACGTATCCTATAACTGCACCCAAAGTACTGTTCTCGAATTTGGATTTTCAGACTTGTGGGTCGAATTCCTCCCACAAAAGCTCGATCGGATTAAGATCTAGACTTTGGGGCGGCCATTATATGACGAACAACTTTCTCCCTGTGCTTCAGTTTTTCGAAATACTTAAGGCGTATCTTTGCTGTGTATTTTGGATCGTTATCCTCCTTCCAAATGAGATGGCATTCCATTTCAAAAATCTCCCTATAACCTTCTTTTCTACGGATACCATCCATTTTGACCAATTCGCCCATAGAGGTACCGCCAAAACAACCCCAAATCATTACTGATCCTCCTCCATGTTTTATTGTTGGTATAATACAGGATTCCAGTGCTGATTCCTCTTTCGATCTACGGATCTTGTGTTTGAAGCAAATGTGAGATATTTGGATTCGTCCCTCAATCTTCCAACGTCTAGTCTTTGTGCTCCCTCACCCATGCTAACCGTTTAGCTTAGTTTGCCTAGTGTAATAACGGATTCCATAGCATTTCTTCTATACAAACTAGCTTATAGCAAAGGCCAAACTTCGGCAGCATATTTTGGCTATGTCTTTCCTTTACTTTGTTTGCTCGTGATTACAATTGTGCGATCTTCTGCTGGTGTGGCTATTTTTGGCCGTCCAGGTCGCTATTTATTGGATACACTACCCCTTCACTAATGCTTTTTAACATTATAATCCACCCATTTTGACCAAATTGCCTACAGAGATACTGCTAAAACAACCCCAAATCATGACTAATCCTCCTCTATATTTTATTGTTGGTGTAACACAGGATTCAAGTGCTGGTTCCCTTTTTGATTTACGGACAAATGTTTTTCTGTTTGAATTTTCCAACATCCAGTCCTTATGTTCTTTTGCCCATGGCAACCGTTTAGCTTTTGTTGCTTCGTGCAATATATTTCTCTACATTTGTAATTTTCTTTATTTTGCAGAGCAATTATCATTGTTTAGTTTTTCATAAGATATTTATTATTTCATATTTTTTCTGTCTTTTTTTTCTTTTTGGACAAATATTTATAGTTTTTCGATCCTCTTTGGCAAAATTTTTAATTTTTCTGATTTCTTGTTGCACAATTTTTGCAAAGTATATCTTTATTCCTTTGCAAAATATTTATATATATTTTTTTAATTCTTTTTATTTGAAAAATAATTCTCATTTTTTGCTTTTTAACACATGGGTTGAAAAGTCCCGGGCCTAACACATAGATGACGCTAGTTTTATTGCAGTCACCTTTCTTTCAGTTAGTACTAACCTCCAAAAGACAGCTGTTAAAATTTCATGATATTCTATTCATTAGTTTGTGAGTTATTGTGCTAAGAGTCACGCTACTTCTGTTATTTTCAAAACAATGGATCAAAAACAATTTCGTGTTTTAATTTTACACTGCTTCTTGATGGGAAAAAAATACCGTTCAAGCGAAGCAATGGCTTGAAAAGTGTTATGGGGACTCCGCTCCATCAGAAACAATAAATAATAAAACGTTGATTTGCTGACTTCAAACGTGGTCGTAGAAACACCGATGATGCAGAACGCAGTGGACGTCCAAATGAGGCGGTAACACCAGGAAACATCAAAAAAATCCACAAAATCGGTTTGAATGATCGAAAAGTGAAGTTGCGTGAGTTAGCTGACATCGTAAAGATATCAAGAGAACGTATTGGTTTTATATTGCATGAGCATTTGACTATGAGAAAGCTCTGTTCAAAGTGGGTGCCGCGTTTGCTAACTGTTGACCAAAAACAAGAACGTGTTGATGATTCTGAGCAGTGTTTGGCCATGTTTAAACTTAACAAACCGGAATTTTTGCGTCGATATGTGACAATGGATGAAACATGGATCCATCACTTCACTTCGGAATCAAAACGATCGTCATCTGAGTGGACAGCGACTGGTGAACCTCGTCCAAAGCGCCCGAAAGCACAACAATCGGCTGGAAAGGTTATGGCCTCGGTATTTTGGGACGTGCGTGGTGTAATATTCATCGACTATCTTGAGAAAGGAAATACCATCAACAGTGAATATTATATAGCGTTATTGGAGCGTTTGAAGGCCGAAATTGCAAAGAAACGACCACATATGGCAAAGAAAAAAATTTTGTTCCAGCAAGACAACGCACCGTGTCACAAGTCAATCAAAACAATGGTAAAAGCACATGAATTGAACATCGAATTGCTCCTACATCCACCGTATTCGCCAGATTTGGCTCCCAGCGACTACATGTCTGTTCGCAGACCTCGAAAAAATGCTCGCCGGTAAGAAATTTCGCACGAATGAAGAGGTTATCGCTGAAACTGAAGCCTATTTTGAGGCAAAAGATAAATCGTTCTACAAAAGTGGTATTGAAATGTTAGAACGGCGATGGAATGATTGCGTTGCTCTTGATGGAGATTACGTTGATGAATAAAGCTAATTTTGAACCAAAAAAACACCGTGTTTTCTTTATTAGGCCCGGGACTTTTCAGCCCATGTGTTATAACATACATATTCGTAATTTTATAATTTTTGTTGATTTTAATTTTTCTTCTGCAAAATATGGTTTTTAAATTCTTATTTTATAAAATATTTAATAATTTTAAGATCATTGGATAGATTCCACAGGGGGCTTTCAAGATTTGACATAAGCTATGATTATTGACAATTTTTGACGGTTACCATATACAGGTAGTCCCATTAAAAAAACGATTGATGACGTGACAAATGACATCTGTCAAATATCGATAATAAAAGGCGTTCAAATAAATTTTACCTCCAGTAATCCATTCGAATAAAATCTTTTGTCGTAACTTGTACTATTTTCAGTTGCATTAGTTTTGTCAATTTAACAAAGTATTCGTTCAGATGCACAGAGAACTTGTTAAAATTGTATTGTAATTTTAGCAAGTGTCAAATATTGATTTGAAATTGTTTTTGCTATACAATACAAATCATTCATGGTTGGATCCTGTTTTCGAAACGGATCTAGGATTGATGGACAATGGCAGTATTCTCTTGAAGATTGTTTAGTAGAATTTAAACATGAGTTTTCCAACTTCGTTTTTGTTTATGATAGTTTTCGGCGGAAATTTAAATGTTGGGTTGAGGTTTTCAGGAAAACAGGTTCTGCTAAACATAAATAACCTCCTTAAGAGAGATGTATGGCCTTTAAAGAAATAGTGTTAACAATAGGAGAATAAATATGCCAAAAAAGAAAGTTTGATGATAAACATATAAAGAGAACGAATTGGTGGAACGATATAATAAAGAAGACGAAGAAAAAAATTGCTCGTAAAAAAATACGTACAAACAAAAACAGAAAATAAAGAAGATTACAGTAGAAAGATATTTGTCATGTCATTTAAAAGCTTATGGCAAACAAAATTCGTCTTAAGAGATTCAGTAACAAGCTAAGTCATAATTACAATTGCAAAGCCTACTAGTCACTGCTACGTTATTTTTGCTTCAACCTCATATCCGTTCATTTTACGTTAACGTTCCGTACATTTTTACATCATTCTCGTTTCTAACCGGAAAATGTTTCTTTCGTTCTCCGCTTTGTCCAGCGCCCATACGCTTCATTCAGAAAACAACGGCGTTTAGTCATTTCGTCAAATTTAGTCGGTCACACGGCGGACCGATCGTGGATCTAAATCGGGCCGACGGAGACGATGCTGGCGTCCAGACGCCTGCTGCTAGTGGTTGTTGCATCGGCATCCCATCAGTCGGTTACGCGCCTTCATCGTTAGAGGACCTCAGCGTCGTCGTGTACCCTCTTCGGCGGCTATAGATCCGTTTTGGTTTACGTTAAGTTTCAGTGTTGAACGCGGCTGCTTGAAAGGGGATGGTAAATCGTAAATAAGAGGTTTGTCGTGAGGCACTCGCAGTTTCGGAACATAACCGAGCGCCGTGTAGGCATGATAGCGCCCACATTCAAAGCGACAGCGCCAAAATCAGGTATATATATGTATAGGATTCGCGTGTGTATGTGCACATATTCAATATCATATTTCCTAAACACGTTAATGCTTTATTGCTACAATGCGTAAGCGTGTTTTACTAAGCACCGATCGATTCGATCATCGCTACTTTAGATGTAGTATCCGATTTTCGTATTAAAGGTTTATGGTCGATAGGGAATCGCATTGGTCCGAAATCAAATTGCATTATTTACGTTCGGAATACATTTTGTCGAGTTGAAGCTGTCTTGGACATTGATATTTCGACTTTGGCACTAAGCAATTTGCTCTGATAACTTCTAATTCGACGTCATCTGGATGTTAGACAGTCTTTCCGTATGATTTACAATCCTGGGCGAGGTTACTTTTTGAAGATCTGCATCTGTAACGATTGAATTAATTTTGGTCTTAACAATAACCTATACTTGTTTCATATTTTATCTTTTAATATAATGCAAGATATCGAATGAATTGTTTTGTTTAATTTGCTTTTATTTGAGCCTAAAATAGTGGGATGTAACTTAGAAATGGTCGTCTGGAAATTATATCTACAGAAATTGTCCTTCCTTTAGAAACATCCTGTATAAGCATAGTCTGTTTAATTACTTTTTCATGGTTATTAGTTAAACACGCTATAATTTTATTAGAGTAAGAAACAATATTTTGTGGTGGAAAATCTCAGGCTCTTAAATTTTCCAAATGGGTTCTTTTAATTTAATTTTTTTTTCCTTTTAAATTAAAAAATTAAAAATAAATGTATTGATAAACCAAATATATATATATACCGCTTTTTAACAAAATTTCTTTTTTTACAAAAAAAAAGCTAAATCACTCCCTGTCTAGCTAATTTTATAAATTCTAAATGAAATGAGAGCAAAAGAACAGTAAATTTTGAAAATTTATTATAATTTGAAGTTCTCACGTTGGGAACCAATTTTGTGGTAGAAAATTTTGGGCTCTTAATTTTCCAAATGAGTTATTTTATTTAAATTTTTTCCTTTTAAACATTAAAATTCGAGATTATATGTCAGTAATGAACAACTAACGTAGATATCTATAAAATTGAGCACAGAGAAGGAAAACTGTACGGAATAAATATTTGAAATAAATTCAATAACAAGGGAGTCCTAACGGCACTTTGTCTCTAACAATAACAAACATAGAGGCGTGAACCATACACTGACGAGAAAATATCAAAAGACAATAACTCATATCATTGCAATATGTAGAATATGTATATCAATCAAAATTTTTCTTCTTACTGCGAGGTCTTAACTAGCTTAAAGTGCTAAATTTAGTAGAAAAGAATATATTTTTTTGAAATGGTTAAAAAATGTCGAATATAGAACGTTTTAACTGCTTTGCATGCTGTCTTAAATGAATTGCTATAATTATTTATTGGAACACTCTGTGTAACTTGCATTGAGTGATACTTTATACAAGGATTGCTATTTATGTATCCAAAATAATAGAAATGAAAACTTTTCATTGAAAATAGTTTTATCGTTTTTCAAGGTATTCTCCGTGATGATATTTTTGCATACGTTTGAACCAATGTTCATAGCACTTTTTCCATTCCGGTTGGGGTATCTCCAAAACATGATTTTGAAAGCATCCAACCGCTTCTTCTAGCGTCGATAGTCCTTGACCACGTAGTTTATTCTTCACGAACGGAAATAAAAAGAAATCATTCGATGCCAAATCAGGATTCTATGGCGGATGATCCATCAATTCGATGTTTTGACCGGTCAAATATTGAGTTGTTTGGGTCGATATGTGATAGCTCGCAATGTCATGGTGAAGAATAATCCTACGTTGATGTGCAAGTGCTTCTGTACCAATCAGAATTGACCGTTTTACGATTCTCTAGTGGCACTGTAGCCGCATGTCCGTTTATCCCAGAAAAACAGGCGACCATTTGCTTCGAGATGCTCCTGGTGTGAACAATTATCGTTGGGTTTGGTTCATCTTGGAACACCCATACAACCGATAGCTGTTTACTTTCGGAGCATTGCATTTTTTGGGCATTTCTTTGCACCAATCGATACGAACCTTTTCTTGAGCTGATTGTCAAAAATTCTTTCACGGCTAAATGTCCATGTAAAATCTTATGCATGCTTGTCATGCTAATGCCCAGGGATGCCTCAATCTCATGGTACGTCGCACTGCATCGATGTTTTCTGGCACACCAATCGACTTTGGACGATCTTCTTTAAATTCGTCCCTGAGTGGACAACGATTGAATTCACCAGTAATATACAGTGGTTCTAGATGGCGCTTTATCTCCAAACGCTGAATTGGATTGTTCGATACAGTGACAAAGTCGTAGTAAATCATCGCACGATGAAACTTTCAAATTACTAAACAACACAAATAGCATCCGTATGGCAAAACGTTTTTAGTGTTTCCAATTCGAAATGCATAAATAGCAACCCTCGTATATTACGTAAATTCCAAAGAAATCTTACACATTATAGAGATCCTATTTTAATAAATAAATAAAGCGGTGTAATTGAAACCGACAGGCATGTCATGTGAATCAATCTGATCAGGCTGATCTAAATAAATAATTGATTAAACTTGCAAGATTTTAGCTATAATTCCTGGTGGGTCGTTTTATATAATCTACATATGTATTACATATTCTTTTATAACTAGAATCTAGATTTTTTCGAATGTTTCTTGATACAAACTAACCGGCAGAATCGATTGCTATGAGTCTCTTAGCTCTATCTTTTGAATTTTTCAAGTTACAAACTTTATTTTGAGTGTCATAATTGGTGTTTTTGTCTTGCCAAATAAAACAATTTCGTCACTTTAGTGATATCCCTAAGAGTGTCAAAGATACCATATTTTGATCATATTCATTTTGCTGTAAAATGACGAATTATGCATTTTTTTTATAATTAGAAATTCATGAATTTATTTTTATATCTCATTTCTTATCATTTAATTTCTTTTTTTTTTGTTTTAATAATTCTTAACTCTGTCTATATATTCTTTAGAGAGTAGTTGTAAATACATAAACTTTTTAGTTCAATAAACGCATAACCAAAAAATTTAATAATGCAGGAAATCATTTAAATTAAATAATATTTTAAAAAAGAAACAATTGAATATTTAGTTAAGAAATAACATAATTTTAATAACGTAGTGAGCAAAAGTTTACAATATTTATATTTAACTTATATATTTTTTAACGAAACCTCCATGGTACGATGTAGGAGTTTTATCCAAAATCAAATCCCAAATCCAAAACATGCATATGTGTACAGGGCGTCTTTGAAATAAATTTAAAAGAGTACAAAATATGAAAAGATGTACAATTCACAGGTATAGCAATAAACTCCACTCACACAAATTCGTTAATTATGCGGAACGCAGCGTTTCGAGAGCACGTGGGCTCCCATTGTCAACCGTGTTACCGACTGAAAGTAAAAACTGTATCACACACACATGCAAATTATTTTCTACGCAGGCTCTAAAATTTCTAAACCATATGACTATTTACAATCTACTAGGTGGCCTCATGCCTTTTACGGGAAAGGATGGACCGAAAACGAACCGTATCTTTAACAGGGCCTATGGTAATAAATCCATCAAACTCGAGTGTGCAATTGGGGGTGGTTCTCTGTTCAATAAGTTTCCGTTCTTTTTCATACATATCGTTTCGTACGCGTCTAATTCTCTATACGAGTTCACGTTTTTAAGTGGTGTCAGATTTTTTAAATCAATCTTATGTCCGGATTTTACCATATGCTCTGCTACGCTTGATAGTTCAGGTTTGTCGAAACGATAGTGTCTAATATGTTCTTTGAAGCTCGTTTCGATACTCCTTTTTGTTTGTCCAATATAAACTTTCTCACAATCATTGCATGCGATTTGGTATATTCCGGACCTTTTTATCATCTCCGGTTTATCTTTGGGATTCCCTAAGAGATTCTTTAAGTTGTTTTTGACACAAATGACACGTTCATATTTAGTTGTCGGAAAATTTTACTTAACCCTTTTACTGTTGGGTGAAAAGGAAGAGTTATAAATTTCTTATTACCGGTGTTTGTTGATGTCAAAGTCGTAGAATTTCTGATGTGTTGTTTGTATTGTACCTTCCTTAAAATACGGTCGACATCCATAGAAGAGAAACCATTGTACCTCGCTACATCTTTGATATACTTTAATTCTTTGTCAACCTGTTCTTGTTTAGCGGAAATCGGACGAGTCTATTGACCAGAAAACTAATCGGGGACATTTTTTGTTGTTCGCAATGGTGCGAATCAAACGTGATGAATCTGTTGGAATTAGTTTCTTTTCTGTAGATGTCTATTTCTAATTTATGGTTATTGCGTATGACTAGAGTATCTAGAAACGGAAGGCGATTGTTCACTTCTTCTTCAATAGTAAACTTGATCGTGGTAAATTTTGAGTTCAGTTCTGCTAGAAAATCTTGTATGTTTCCTTTGTTGATATCAAACACAGCGAAAATATCATCTACGTACCTAAACCAAATTCTCGGGAAATATTTGGTTTCTTTTTTCAGGTTTGTTTCAAATTTGAAAAGGTTCGCAATAAAAGGAGATAAAGGATTACCCATCGCCGTGCCTTCCACCTGTTCGAACCATTTTCCGCCTATTTGAAAACAATTTTGTGACATGCATAATTTAGTTAACCTTTTGTATTCCGCGGTTTTCACATCATCTACGTTATTTAATTTCAAAAATTCAACCAAATACTCCAGCGTTTCTGGAATTGGTACGCTTGGGAAAAGTGAACAAACGTCGAATGATACAAGGACTTCCCCATCTTTTAATTCAGTCTTCTCAGTTCATTCAATTCATATCATATGAAAGGATGTAATTATATAGAACATAAATCCAAAAAAATTGAGCCAAATACGACTCCGAACGTCAGAATTAAAACAAAGCCTAGGAAATTGTCATATGTGCCGCCTATGGATGAAAAATGTGTATACATAATACATCTATCCAACTAAACTCGCAAGAATAATAATATTGAATTTAAGTCTAATAAAATTATATCTTATATTCATGGACATCCTGTATATATTTATATATATATATATATATATATATATATATATATATATATATATATATATCGATCGATCCCCAAATACCATGACTAATTGCATTCAAATCGGAAGTTGTGTTCAACATCATAATCATTTCCATAAGCAGATCTTTAAGCATTAAATATTCACATCCATATAACAAGAAATAACGTCCGTAATATATTTGAGCATCGAAAAATGATACTGGACCAAATGCACACACCACCTATTGTGCGATTCATTTAAAAGGATATCAATTTGCGTCAACATCCGAAAATCTCAATTCCATTTTGATCATTTTCGTATTAAATTCGAGGAGGTAAAGATATAGGAAGCATTTCAATGATTCAAACTTCGTTTCAAGCTAGAATGTCATCATTAATTAGAAAGATATTTCACGAGAGCCTATATTTAACAAATTATAGCGATTATTAGGAACATGTAGAGAGGCTCTAGAAAGGAAAATATTTTTTTTATACAAATTATTCTTTTAATCTAAATCTTCTATATAAGTATATGAATTATATTTCTTTGGAATATTATAAAAAATACTAAAGACTACAGACGTACGTTCTTATTTGGGCTATATATTTGTCAAAGCAGGAACTTACTTCTAACTTATTTAGATTTAAAATATCAAGCAGTATATAATCGATATTCATACATTTGTATATTTTCTAACACGGTATAACATCTTTAGCTCTCAAAACATTCTCTTTCAACTCTATATTTACTCTCTAATAGCAATAAATCGTCTCCTTGTTGTCGTTTTATTTTATATCACCACTCAAAAGCGAATCTCCAGTTTCATTAGGCCAATATAAACGTCAATGCAGCGCGCTTAATTATTTAAACTTGGCAGCGATAAAGACGAAATTAGGCTTTTCGACGGACTATTAGTTTCACCAGACTCCTTCTCATGCGTGACCCACTAATCCTGCAAGCTAGGCGCTTTCCTAAGTAGCACCGAAGGTTAGATACGACGTTTGTATTGTAGGTGTGGATCTTTAAAACGCCGCTTTCGCAGTACCTTCTTCTTTTTTCGATTTTACGATATTTCGAGCGACCAAAAACACCTGCCAAGATAATACGTAGAATAATCTGTTGGTCTACCACAATTAGTGCTTTTCGGATTCAAATTTAGATTTTGCACGGCGGATTTTATGAAATTTCGTTTACGCGAGGTGATTTAGGATTTGGGGACGGGTTAGATAATAAATAACAGATATGCGCTGGTCTTTGATGTTGTTTCGTAAATCTAACTTTGTAGGTTTCATTAATAATATGTTTTACTTTGTTGGTTGTTTTTTTTATTATTTTTGTTTGTATGATGGGTTTGTTTCAGAAAAGCTGCCAAATAAAACATTTGACATGGAAATAATTTTGATTGACCAAAAAATTTATTTCCTGATGCATACTGAAAGCCACGAAACTCTGTAGTTACGTCATGGTTGGTTATGACGTATGGAACATCTGAAATAAATTCAGGTGCACCAACCATGTTTGCAATGATTTGTACAAAAACAACAATTGTCAAATCTTTTGAGGTTATCATTTTTTGTTGTTGGTTGGTTTAATACATTTTCTTTTCGCCAAATTTCGTTCATCCTAGATTTGGTTCAAAGCTCACTGAATGATATTTCCAATCATATAGAATACGATTTTAATTCTACAAATTGGCACAATCTGGATCAAATTCGTTTCTAAAGATTTGGAAACGTGTGGAAAGTGTAATGACTATTGCTAAGTCCTTCTCTAATTTTGGAATATTAAAAATTTCACCATGATGGATAGTTTTTTTACAATCCAGTCATCAAAGTCTTCAGCTGCATACGCATTTTTCTTTTTTAAATTTAAGATGGGAGCAAACGTCGCTGTGAGGAAATGCTTGTATATAAATATTTCTATGTTCAAGCAGTTCTTGTAACACTTTTACTGTTACATGCTTTTCTATAAAGATATATTAAATTAGAATTGGAATTTAACTTTGTAGATGAACTTGCTATCGTACTATCTCATAAATTAATCAAGTGTTTTGGGCATCAGTCTTGATTTATACGGAGCTGTTGAATTAATGGGTAAAGAAATAGCAGGTGTAGTTTCTTTCTTCTGTTTTATGTTGTAGACGGTACCCATCGAAATGCATTTGCAGTTCTCTACAATTTACAATGTAAACTTTTATTTAAGACTAGCCAACTATAACTTACCTCATGGACTGCATCAACAGATATTAGAGTACTTCCATTTCACTTCTCCTTCTAGAAATACACTAGTAAACGATAAACTAACTCTCGGCAACAAGAACTAAGTCGTCGACTACGCACCTTGAACCTTTAACCTTTAAAAAGTTTTTGAAGTTTTCGTATATAAACTAAACGATTTACTTCACTATAGCTCTGGAAAGAACTTTTAGCAAGAAAGTAGTGGAATTAAATAAAAATAAACGTTGAAAACTAACTACTCTATTTACCTACCAAGTTTCATAAGATCTGGAGTTAGCACCCGGGAACCTTTCCTTGTCAGATACCTCATGAATCTGGTCTATATATGTAACACATGGGCTGAAAAGTCCCGGGCCTAACACATAGATGACGCCAGTTTTATTGCAGTCACCTTTCTCTCAGATAGTACTAACCTTCAAAAGACAGCTGTTAAAATTTCATGATATTCTATTCATTAGTTTGTGAGTTATTGTGCTAAGAGTCACGCTACTTTTGTTATTTTCAAAACAATGGATCAAAAACAATTTCGTGTTTTAATTTTACGCTGCTTCTTGATGGGAAAAAATACCGTTCGAGCGAAGCAATGGCTTGAAAAGTGTTATGGGGACTCCGCTCCATCAGAAACAACAATAAAACGTTGGTTTGCTGACTTCAAACGTGGTCGTAGAAACACCGATGATGCAGAACGCAGTGGACGTCCATATGAGGCGGTAACACCAGAAAACATCAAAAAAATCCACAAAATCGTTTTGAATGATCGAAAAGTGAAGTTGCGTGAGTTAGCTGACATTGTGAAGATATCAAAAGAACGTATTGGCTTTATATTGCATGAGTATTTGAGTATGAAAAAGCTCTGTTCAAAGTGGGTGCCGCGTTTGCTCACTGTTGACCAAAAACAAGAACGTGTTGAGGATTCTGAGCAGTGTTTGGCCATGTTTAAACGTAACAAACCGGAATTTTTGCGTGGATATGTGACACTGGATGAAACATGGATCCATCACTTCACTCCGGAATCAAAACGATCGTCATCTGAGTGGACAGCGACTGGTGAATCTCGTTCAAAGCGCTCGAAAGCACAACAATCGGCTGGAAAGGTTATGGCCTCGGTATTTTGGGATGTGCGTGGTGTAATATTCATCGACTATCTTGAGAAAGGAAATACCATCAACAGTGAATATTATATAGCGTTATTGGAGCGTTTGAAGGCCGAAATTGCAAAGAAACGACCGCATATGGCAAAGAAAAAAAATTTGTTTCATCAAGACAACGCACCGTGTCACAAGTCAATCAAAACAATGGCAAAACTACATGAATTGAACTTCGAATTGCTCCCACATCCACCGTATTCGCCAGATTTGGCTCCCAGCGACTACTGGCTGTTCGCAGACCTCAAAGAAATGCTCGCCGGTAAGAAATTTCGCACGAATGAAGAGGTTATCGCTGAAACTGAGGCCTATTTTGAGGCAAAAGATAAATCGTTCTACAAAAGTGGTATTGAAATGTTAGAGCGGCGCTGGAATGATTGTGTTGCGCTTGACGGAGATTACGTTAATGAATAAAACTAATTTTGAACCAAAAAAAACGTGTTTTCTTTGTTAGGCCCGGGACTTTTCGGCCCATGTGTTACGTATGTACCTATAGGTGTCACTCGGTCGTATGGAATATCGTAGCAAATGTTATCCAGGTTTAATGCTGACTTGATGTCAGCAGGTAAGCCAGTGTATTCTGTATGAGAAGGAAAGGGAAATTCTGGGAGTGACCTGAACCTCCGGATGTTCTTTGGTACAAAGAGCAACAAATTAAAAAGAAAATTGTACCGCCGACTGAAATCAGCAGCCGCATGTTTCAGGTAGACCACTAATAATACCATTATTTTCCATCTTCTTTTTTATTTAATTTTTAGTAGAAAGTTCCTCTGTATAGTGAAGTTTAAGACAGTTTTGCGTACGTAGTTTCTTTAAAGTTAGTTTCCTCTTAACTTGAGTTTGGCTCAATGTTTAGGGCAGATTTTTTAAGAAGGTGTTCCCGCCAACTCATTAGTTTGTTTTTTTCTTATTTTTAGGATTCTATTGGTATCCTTTTGCCGTTTTGTTATTAAGAATTTTAATTATGTCGACTTCTTACAAATTTATAATGGATCCCCATTTTATCTTTTTTTTTTGTGTTTACCCATTTTTTAAACAATTCCCAACATAATAAATCGGTACATTTGAATTCTGTAAGGTGACTAGTAACTTTGGTATGGGACTTAGTCGTCCCGACAAACGGGATGAATTGTTGCCACAGAAAATAACTCCTCCTGTCCTTCTGTTCTAATTAAAATATCTTTAAGATTTATAAAGTGATAGCAAAGATATAAGTCTATATTGTATTGAAGATTCAGCTCAATTCAACTTATATCAGAAGAGATACGGCTGGTTACTCTTCTGAAAACAAATTTATAGAAAAATATTCTTCATCACGACGTAATCCTAGCAAAACGGATGCAACTGCGTCCGTCAATGTTGTTGGTCTCCCTTCCCAAAAATAGACACGCCTCGGACTTCCTCTCTCAATAATATCCATCTCTAAAATAATACAACTGGGCTATATTAGTACCTCGCATCATATGACCGTGCAAGCCTCATACAAATACGTTCACGCACACTCGCGTCTTTTAGTGCGGCATATTTTAGCAGTTAATATGGTTCCGTAATTCGTCCGCATGTAACGCGAACCCCGATATATGTAATAGCAAGGTCGTTCCTCAGCAATGTATCGTTACCATAACATCGTCGAACCTATTTGTAGTGGGTATTCCCACGTTTTGACGATGGAAGATTTTAAAGATCGTTTGTGGATGTTGTGAATGAATAAATCGATTCAATAAAATTTTTATTACGCATTCAGTATCTAATGTATATAAAAAAAGGATATAAAATGTTTTCGTAGAGTTTATTATGCCTAAAAATAATTTTTGCGAAAAGGAATCCTTAGTAATTTCTAATTCATTTCAAGATCAGAGAGATCAGAATTTCGTTTTTTTTTTTTAGCAAATTAATAATATCTTTATCATCACTATTACATAATACATTTTGCTATTCGAAAAGGAAACGGAAATGAAAAGTTTTTCTACATAAACCTTGTACCAAACAAAAGTAGACATTACACACCGTGAAAAGTGAGTCATTAGGTGATTTTAAAAGCAAACCGAAAACAAAACAAATGCCTGCCAAGAAAATAATTAAGGTCTTTCAATAGGTAAAGTTCATTGTCTTAGGTGGCTGTGAATCACGATTTACGAAACCTGTGCCAATTGTTTTGATCCTGCTCGCGATATTCGAGATCTCTCACCGTTTGTGTCGATTTTGTTTTAATTTTTATGTAACATGACGAAGTTTTCTAAATTCTGTTTGATTTGTCACGTTTAAGAATATCAGTGACTTTCATATAGAACTTAAAAACTCTAAAAGATATGGAAAAGAAGGTCAAGGCATATAAATTTACCCTCTAGCAACCCATGAAATTATTTTTTCAAAATATCTTCTTGATAGGGAGTAGTGAATTTACCGTGATAAATAAAATAAATTCATCATGTGTACAGCGTTGGTTTATTTACACAAATATGTTTACAACAAATCACAAAATTCTTCAAAAACGGTATAAAATTGGAAAATGTATCGAACTCTTTACCACCATGCATAAACGATTTTCGAGCAGAATTTCCAAATTCTCCAGTAACATATGACAGTTTGGGTCAAGTTATTCAAGAATCTGTGGTAAAATTTCGTGAAACAGGATCTGTGTTCCGAAAACCAGGTAGTGATAGACGATCAAAACGGCCAGCTGAAATATAGCAGACGTTGAGAAGCGAATAATTCACTAAGAATTCTATTCGCAAGGTCTCACATCCAGGCAATCCTTAAAAAGGATCTACAAAAATTTCCATACTAGTTTCATTACACGCAGGAACTTCTACCCATTGATGAATAATGATGATGTTCTTGACAAATCCTTCTTCTCGGATGAAGCATGGTATCACTTATCAGGATATATAAATAAACAAAGAAAGCGCATCTGGTCTAGTGAAAATCCACATGCAATTCTTGAGAGGTCCTTGCAATCTCAAGAAATAAGGGTTTGCTTCTTGCTTGTCGTAGATGGATTACTGGGCCAATATTCTTTAATGAAGAAGGAGCAAAAGTGGCTCTTGGAATAAAGGAATAGCAATATACAAGCCACGAATAGTGGACAAAACAAATAGAAATATTAGTGAAACAAAAAAGAGGGCATACCAGTATTAAATGCAAACACAAGAAGCGTAAGATAGATGCTACACATATGAGACTGAATAGAGAAGTGCAAAAACAAGTAGAGAAAGCAAAAAACGAACTATGGGGAAGAGACTTATGGGTGACACAAGAGTGTTAGAGGCATGGAAAGTAATAAAAACATTAAGAAGAAACGACAGATTAAATAACAAAATTAATTTAATAGTAATGGAAAGATGGGAAGAACACTACGCTGACTAAGAGGACCAGCATTTGAATTTGGCAACTCAGGTGTCGTGCGTTCGAAACCAGCATCCGACGAGTACAGTGGCGGTACTTTTCGGGCGTGTTCGGTATGCTCCCGAGTCATCATTCGCCGTTGAAAAAATAATTAACGGCGCTTCACCCTTTAGGGCGAGGGGGTACAATAACAAGGCCATGGAACACTGTACACGCACTTTCCTATACCTTAAGACTCCTGAGGTTATGACAAGCTAAAAAGAGCTGGTTACTCACCGCCGATTAAAAAAAAACTATTAACAGGAAATAGACCAGATTGCTTTTTAAAAGATGTAAAATTTAACATTAGGTCAGATGATTGCATTGAAAAAATCACAACTTCGGAAGTTAAAAGTGCGGTAAAAGAATCGAAAAATAAAAAAGCTACAGGTCCAGGAGTCATTCCCACTGAGCTGATAAAAGAGTGGACCCCATATATTAATCGAATACATAACGGTACTGTTTAATAGATCTCTACAAGGAGAAGAAGTTCCCGAAGACTGGAACCTGAGCTATATCAGTTCAATATACAAGAAGGGAGACAAAAGTAAATGCTAGTATTACAGAGGAATAAGTGCAGTCGGCGCAATTGGATGGCTGTACGGTAGTATATTAGAGAAAAGGATAGAAGGTGGCTTACATATTTGTGATACAACTAGTATGGGATAACCGCATAGTTATAAATGTATCCAGACACCTAGTATTTATAGACCTAGAAAAGGCTTTTGATACGGAACCTTTGAGCAAAATATCTGAAGTTTTAAACAAAGTGAGACTCAATACCAGGTACATCAATGCAATATGGAACTTGTATAAAGATTGACAGAGCGTAATCAAAGTAGGCGTAAACAGATCAAAACCATTCCCCATAAATAAGGGAATGAAACAAGGATGCAGTCTTTCTCCTACATTATTTAAAATTTATATTCAGGAAGCTTTCAGTAATTGGAGAAAAAACAACAGAAAGAATGGGAATTAAGATGGAAGATCGCTGTCTCACAAGTCTTTATTTCTCCGACGAAGTAATTATAGCTTGTGATGAAGAGGATATACGAGGGGAGGTCCAGAAATTCGTGTAATCGAGGGGATGGAGTGGGGATAGGGGCGCTCACTAGGTGTCATTCTGATTGGCGACTCATCATTAGTATATAAGTTAAGTTGCAGCCCTATAGCGTCAGTCGTTTACGAATAGTTGCCTGCTAAACAAGTCAATCCGGAAGAAAACTGAAACTATGGAGGAAATTGAACACCGTGCTGTGATAAAGTTCCTTACAGAGCAAGGAAAGAACGCTCAAACCATATTGAATGAAATGGAAACCGTTTATGGGGAACAGTGTCCTAGTAAATCAATGATTTATAAGTGGCATGGTCATTTTAAACATGGTCGGGAGTCGATTGAAGACGACCCCCGCTCAGGAAGGCCAGTTGAGGCCACCACATCAGACATCGTCAAAAAAGTGCAAAAATTTATACTACAAGATGTCGGTTTGAAGAAATACAATTATCTGCATTAGTTGGAGTATCAGATACCACCATTTTGCGTATCCTACATGACCACCTGGGTATGACAAAAGTCAGTGCAAGATGGGTACCGAGAATGCTCACGCCGCTGCAGAAACAGCAGCGCGTCTGTGCGTCCAAACAATTTTTGGAGCTGTATGGAGACAAACCTGCACAGATTTTGAAGCAGATTGTTACCAGAGATGAAACATGGGTTCATCACTTTCAGCCTGAGTCCAAACAGCCATGCAATGGAATAAAAAGGGGACACCACCGCCAAAGAAATTCAAAGTGTCAGAATCGGCTGGAAAGTTAATGGCTACTGTTTTTTGGGATTGTGAGGGGATATTATTGATTGATTACAAAGAAAAAGGTAGGAGCATAACCGGAGAATATTACGCAGCGATATTAGAAAAATTAAAGGAGGCCATCAAGGAAAAACGTCGAGGAAAATTGACCAAGGGCGTGTTGCTCGTGCAAGACAATGCGCCGGTTCACAAGAACAAAGTTGCAATGGCTGCTCTGCACAAGCATGGCTTTCAATCAATAGTCCATCCACTCTACAGTCCAGACCTGGCACCTAGTGATTTTTATTTGTTGCCCAATTTAAAAAAAGACTTACGCGGAAGAAAGTTTTCCGACGACAATGAGGTAAAGGAGACAATTTTGGCCCACTTTGAGACGAAAGATAAAAAATATTTTTATGATGGTTTAGAAAAATTTATTCATAGATCTAATAAATGTATTGTGCTTAAGGGTGATTATTATTTTATTTAAAATCCTTTCATTCCACGAACTTCTGGATCTCTCCTCGCAGACTACATGTTTAGAAAGCTGAGAATACCAACACTAGGGACTAACAATAAACATGACAAAGACTGAATGTATAAAAGTGGAGTGTAAAGACGAAAATGACCACTAGAACTTGCAAATTAGAGAAATAAGGAGAACAAACCAATACAAATATCTGGGAAACATACTTAGTGAGGAAGGTACGTCGAAAAT
This sequence comes from Trypoxylus dichotomus, assembly GCA_023509865.1. Lineage (NCBI taxonomy): Eukaryota > Metazoa > Arthropoda > Insecta > Coleoptera > Scarabaeidae > Trypoxylus > Trypoxylus dichotomus. Next base: position 2,988,850 of record CM042079.1, read on the forward strand.
AGGCGAAATACCAACATCTAACATATCTAGGAATTTAGGTATTCTAAAAATCCGGTTATTGAACATTTGTTTACACCATATTACATAAGCATTTACTTTTTTAATGAAAAGGTAATCTTCCACATCTTTTGTAACTAATATTACACAAATATTCAAAGCTAAATTTTGACCAAAAATCAAATCATGGTGATTTCTTTCCGTAACTAATAGAACCTCATGTATTCACGATACTATTCCTGGCAGAAAACTGCAACCGTGACGTCAGCGATAATACAACCTCCTCTTAATGTTTTCCAGCCTACAGTCGTAACCGCGAATCATATGTGGGCTGTGTGATGGTCTATTTTCAACAGGACCCAGTAAACTAATTTCACGAAAACCTACAAACCTTTCGATTTTCTTCTCCAATTTATTCTGTTGACGTTTATTTTCGTAAACCCGCGTCTCCGTGCGTGCGTCTAAAAATAGCGCCATCTATACTTTTCTTTAACGAACGAAAGGATTAACGAAATTTTTTTTTCGGTCTAATACAAATAAATTTACTGTTTTTTTTTGCTGCTCGTCTTCATGTATCGTTTGTTTATCCTCCGTCTTTTATATTTCAGTATTTCTTGGTATTCATTTAAGGAGCTTAAGACCGACTTCTTCTCTGACGTTAGAAGAGCTTTAGTCTAAATAAGTTTTCAGCAACCGGGTCCGGTTAAAATTAATTATTTCGTGGGGTATTTAAAAATACAACACATACATACAGTAAGCTCGTGAATATCCTAACAGGATGTAATTGAAAAATAATAAACTCGGTTGTAAATCGTTGCGAAGCCAATTCTGCACATGCCAGTGTATAATGTGTTTAAAATTGAATTTTGCAGAGTTATTAAAAAGGGAGCAAATCGTTTCTTCTCGTTGGAATTGCCCCTATACAGGCTGATACGAAGTAAGTGCGCACCATTGCTATCTTTGTTATTATTGTTTCCAGAAAATAGGTTAAATTGGTGAAGTAATAGTGTTTTTAACGATGATTAATTACGTGACACATGTCCGAGATATTTTGAGATTTATATATTTTTTTTAATAAATAAATAAATTTTGAGAGAAATATGAAGTTATGATGTAAAAGCTTTAATATACTATTGTCTTAAAACGAATAATAATAATAATTTATTACCCAACAGCATACAGCTTATTATATGCAAAAATTTCTTAAGCAACAGAAAACTAGTGCATATACATTAACACTGTTACATATTGACATAAGTGGTGACTGAGAATGGTGGCGCGTGTTAGCCATGGGAAGATAAAAAGTTAAACTATTCCTACTATTAACTCTCGGTATATAAAAATTCAAAAGGGACAGCAAATCCGGAACTTGTAAATCACCGTTTACAATTCTATGTGCAAAAATTATTTGTGATAGAACACGACGATCCGCCAAAGAAATAAATGCAAATTCTTTTAGAAGATTAGCATATGGATAACTATGTAGCAAAAAAAAACGTGGTGTTTACGGAAATATAAGGTTTTCAAAAATTTACGCTGTACCATCTCAACTAAATTGATATATTCATGATATCCCGGATTCCACACAATAGAACCATATTCTAATCTCGCTCGAACAAATGCATTATATGCAGCAACAAGGGCATCACTACTCAAATGTTTAGTATTACGAAACAGAAAGCTTAACGTTTTAAGAGACTGTTGACATATACTTATAATATGCTTGTTAAATGTTAGCTTAGTATCAAAAAATATACCACGATCTCTGTACTCCTCACAACGCGTTAAAAGTTCACCGCCAACATTGTACGCATACCCCACTGTATCAGTTCTACGGGCAAACGTCATCGCTTTACACTTAGCAATATTTAGTGGTAAATGGTTCTCTAGACACCAAAGGTGAATAGATAGCAGGTCACCCTGCAAAATGTCACAATCTGCAGCGGTGTATATTCTACGAAAAATTTTAAGGTCATTGGCGTATAGTAAGCATTTACATCTAAGCCGGCCAGGAAGATCATTAATGAAAATAATAAATAGGAGCGGTCCAAGAACAGAGCCCTGTGGCACACCTGAAGGAGACTGATATAAGGCGGACCGAAAACCACTGTATTCAACGTAATTGGTACGCCCACTCAAATAGGATGGCAACAACAATATCAGATCGTCAGAGATACCCCACATATTCAGCTTACGTAATAGGGTTTGATGTTCAACCCTATCGAAAGCCTTAGCGAAATCTGTATAAATGACATCAGTCGGAAGACGTAGATCTAAAGCCTCAGACACATCATTGGAAAATGCGCACAGGTGTTGATCTGCCTTTAATAAAACCATGTTGCACCGGAGACAGTTTAGCAGCAGCGTGCGAATATATATATTTATATAAGATAATTTCAAAAACCTTAGCAAAGTTACATAATATAGATATCGCGCAATAAATCCGAACGTTATTCCTCGACCCGGACTTAAAAAATGTTAAAAATAATAAAGAAGTTATGGTGGATTTTAGTTCATGACAAAGATACACTTTCATTCTGTATAATATTAGTAGGGTTCTTTTACTTTAAACCAAAACAAGAAGTGTATCTTAAGAAACTTAATGCCAACGACATTGACAAGAACTGAATAGTATATTATGAGAACTACTAAAAATAATGATTGGAAAAGATCTAAAGTGGTCTTTTATTTTTCGATGTAGTCTCCTCGAAGATCGATACCCTTTTTCAAATGATGCTCCAATCTCTTCAACCCGTCGAAAAAATGTCTCGAGGTTTGGGAATAGGAAAACGTCGCTGGGGGCTAGGTTCGGTGAATATGGAGGATGTTTCTACTATCATTTATCAAATAGGATGTACTTTGGTAGCACAAAAAGTACAAATGACAATAAATTATACAATAATACTTTAACATTGTTATAATACTACTTCCCTTATTAAATTTATTTTAGGTAGAATACTCACTAATGACTATTAAATCTCTCTGTAACACCCTACATTTTTAAACTCGTCAGACAGTATTTATTATTTACACCTAAATCTCGATCGAAGCCCGTAAACATCTTCGATTTCAAACGCCCAACAACGAGGCGATTTCTCGATCGATCTATATCCCAAACAACATCAATCCAACACCCCCGCGGCGTCTTACACAAAGATCTAAAGGCGAAAACCAGCCGAACGCGAAACACATCAGGTCTCAATACTAAAGCGCGTACGTACGTACATATGTACTTCGATGCGTACGTCTAATATACATACGTACATATGTAGGTCGTGAGTGTTGTTAAATTGATGAACAGCTGTGTATATAATGTGGATACGCTGGATAGTTGCGTTCGTTGAAGTATATTTAGCAACACCATTAACCTACCATTCTCGTACGCGCGGAGGTGCTCCGAAAGACGTGTTTTGTTTACATAACGTAATGGGCCCGATATATATTAGACGCGTTATTTTCTTCTGATATATGGGAGGGTATCGGAAAAAAAAAGAGTGTATAGGAACGGAGTAGGTTGTGGAACTGTAGCGTATGAGAAGCTTTTTCGTTCACGAAGGATGTGTTTTCATATCGAGGATATTTTGAAAATTTATGTGATACTTATTATGGAAATTTTTTTTAGCGCGAGTTGATAGACTCCGCAAAAGAAAGTATGGCATAATTCATTTTTGTAGCAACATTTTTAAACATATCCTAATACGAGGGCGACCTGAAATGTTTCCGGAATCGACAAGGCCGGACACTCCTCCGTCACCCGATTTCGTTTTTGCTCCGGTATGGGCAAGCGCGGTACCCATCGCGCCGAAAGCTTTTTCTTACACAAAATTTCATGTAGGATATGGCCAGCGCGTTCTCTGAGATGCCTATTGTCTCTGCTATCTCTTTCAGCTTCAATCGGCGATCGCCTAACACGACATCACGAATCTTGTCGACCAACGTTGATAGGGGTTATTGGGCGTCCACTGCGTGGTTTGTCACTTGTGCCTGTGCGGGCACGTTTGAACTCCCTCACCCAGAAGCTGATGGTCGAAAATGATGGAGTACATCCACCATGAACCTCTAGCAAAATATTTCGAATTTCCGTGGTCGCTTTCCCGGCTATTTAGAAGTGTTTTATCTTCTCACAGGGTACCTTCTAATCCCTTACTACTCTAATGGGGCAATATGTTAGGTTCGTACCATTCTGTGAAGATAGTCCCACCTGTTTTCGTTAGGATTCAAGCATAGACTCACCACAGGCTAATCTAGAACTTGCTACATGGGATCGTGCATTACCGTGCTTTAATAAGAAATCGTTGCGTATTACTGGTGCATATGGTACTACATGATCTTGTAAAATGTCTGTTATCTACCTGTAGGCAATCATTGTACCTCTGTTTACTAATACTAACTCTCTACGGTCTGGTAAAGAGATGCCTCTTCAAACCATGATAGAGCCACCGCCAAAATTGGATATAGATTTGAAGTTGCACTGGGAATAGCGCTCCCACTTGACCGTTCCACGATTAGTGGCACTGTAGCCATATGCCCGTTTATCCCAAAAAAAAAACAGGCGACCATTTGCTTCGAGGTGCTTCTGGCGAGAACAACTCTTGTTGAGTTAGACTCATCTTGGAAGACCCATACAGTCGATTGCTGTTTATTTTTGGGCTCATACGCATAGCTCCAAGATATGTCACATGCGTAAATGTTATACACTGCTTTGCAAGGATTTCTTTGGACCAATCGACGCAAGCTTTTTTTGAGGGATTGTCAAATTATGCGGAATCCAATACGTACAAATTTTTTCACGGCTAAATGTTCGTATAAACTCTTGTGTATGCTTGTCATGATGCCTACAGATGCCTCAATCTCACGGTATGTCACATGGTGATCTTGCTTTATCGCTTCGCGCACAGAATCGATGTTTTCTGGCATAAGAATTGCATTTGGACGACCTCCTTTCGTCCCTGAGTGAACACCGGCCACGATTCAATTCACTAGACCTGCAATATACAGCGGTTTTAGATGATACTTCATAGCCAAAAGCTGAAGGGAGTTAATCGATGTACTGTTGTTGAGATAATCCTGAACAACACAAATAGAATCCGTATGAACGTGCTATGTACGTATACCGATACATAAATAGCAGCCCTCGAGTTGAGAATTAGTCCATATCCTAATGAATACAAAATAAATCTGCATCTTGACCAACATTATCGACGATGTATTTAAATACAATCGAGAACCTCGGTGTATAAAAGATTCGTTGACAAGAAAAATAATGAGGCAAAACTTTGGGAAACACTGTGAAATGGAATCCAAAAATAGATGATAGATGGTAAAGTTTTGAACAATTGAACTCAACATTAGATTCCACTACCAATTTACATTTCATTCATTTTCTAAGTTACGAGAAAAGTTAAAGTTAAGTAATCATTACTTTTTATTTCAATAACGATTTAATTGTTCCGGTTAGTAGTAACTATTATTAAAGACGGTTTGAAAATTACCATAGCAATCCAATAACATTACTCATGCCGTTACATCGCATCCAAGAACCGGCTATATGTACGTGTATCATATTTAGTTTAATCTACGCCTGTACATTTGAAGATAATGGCCTCTATTAATAAACGCGGTCAGTTTTATAAATTTTCTAATCGAATGACGTCATTTCGGTAAGAAGGCTTAACGCATAATTTAGTAGGCGCTGGAAAAATAGCTGACGTACCGTAAACATTCTGCTTGTCCGTTCAAAAATTGCTCGATGAAAGCTTTTATCCTATAGTTCTATATTATTACAGTGCTTATACGTATGCGTACATAACACATGTTTAGATTATCTGTTAAAAACGTTAATAGAACGATTTTTTAAATTATATTTTAGGGTGGTGTATTGTTGTAAGTACGTGAGTTGTTGGGGAAGTTAAATTATTATAACATAAAATCATCCACCTCAAAACAGCACACAAATAAAACATTTGCTAATTTTTACCTTAATAACAATATTCAATATTTAGTAGGCTATCCATTGCTATTTTTTGACGGTGAATTATTCTGTCTAGCTTGGACTTTGTTCAAGGCTCACTGAATGGTATTTCCCATCATACCAAATACGATTTTAATACTAAAAACTAGCACCAGAGAACTAATCTGGACGGAATTCGTTTTTAAATAATAATAATATTTTTATTGCCCAACAGAAAATAATTCCATTTACAGGACAATGCGAGAATAATGTAACCTAGCATATACATATATGTAGTAATAATATACAGCGCAGTGACACAACTGAATCATAAACATAAAAATAGCTCGGTGACACCAGAATGCAAGAACAAAATAGGACGACAATGTAAATCCATGTAGACACTTCAACAAAAAGGATCGTCAAGTAATTCATTGGCATTTCTAATCATATGCGTAATGGGTGCTTTAAGCATAACATTAGTTTTGTATGACGGGACCTTAAAATTAGGGAAGGGCCTGATATCGTACTGAGGTACCACAAAATTAATTTTGGAGAGAAGGGATGGAGCGTCAATAGCGTGATTAATCAGTTTAAGTAGAAATTGGCTGCTAAATTTCTTCCTTCGATCCGATAACGATACAAAGCCGTGTCTCGTCAGCAGACCAGCATAATCAACATCGCGTCTAGGGTGCCATCAATTGTGAAGGACAGGTATTTATACCAAAATATGGAGGCACACTCCAACCCAGTACGGACAAGCGAATAGTATAATGCTTTTAGCGAGGCAGAATTATTGAATGATCTGCAGGATCGTATGTGAAATCCTAAGGATTGAATGCCTAGGAACAATAGCCTGACTCACAGCATAATGAAAATTGTAGAGGCTATGACATCTAGAGTAGCTTACAACAGCACACTTATCCAGATTCAAATGAATTCCATTCTGTGTGCACCATCTAACAATAGTATCCAGACTGTTCTGGAGAAACAGACAATCTGCCGGGGAGGTTATGGTATTGTAGATCTTAAGATCGTCCGCGTAAGCCAGTACATTGCAGTCCAGCCCCTGTAGGAGATCATCCAAATAAATATTAAACAAAAGGGGACCCAAATTGGATCCCTGGCACACACCAGAAGAAGCAGAAAATGTTAAGGATCTATATCCATTGTAGTGAACATAGCATGAACGATCAGTTAAATACGAGCGAATCAATTGTGTTACACTTGGCGGAAAACCAAAACTACTCAGCTTAGATACCATAAAGGAATGATTGTTAGTGTCAAATGCTTTACTAAAATCGGCGTATAATACATCTACTTGTTGACGTCGTTCCATGGATTCGGCAATATGCTGTGCTAACTCAGCAAGGTTGGTTGCAGTAGACCTTCCTGAAATGAAACCACGTTGTCGCAAAGATAAGTAAGGCTTGACACTAACGTAAATTCTGAGAGACAGAAGATATTCAAAAATTTTTGTTGGATAAAATATTTATTGGTCTATAATTTTGGAAATCTGAACGATTACCTTTTTTAAACACGGGTGTAATTCTGCTAATCTTTCAAGCGTCAGCAAAGGTAGAAGAATTTACGGCCAAGTTAAATATTCTAGCTAGAGGTTCACATAGTACTACACAACAATCACGTGCAAAAAATGCAGCGAGGCCGTCATGACCAGCAGTAAAATTAGATTTTAACTTCTTAGATGCTTTTAAGATATCGTGTGCTGTAAAAGATCCAATCAAAGAACTACCACTAATGAGATCCCTATCAAGAGGCTGGGGCCCCAGTAATGCTTGTGAACCAGACACAAAAACTCTAGAGAATTCATCTGCGAAGGTCTGAACAATGTTGCTGGGATCATCAACAGTGGAGCCGTTCAAAGTGAGACATCCAGTTATTCTTGATGCATTACGACGCGCGTTTATGTACTGCCAGATTAGCGTTGGATTTTGTGCTATATCTTCTGCACCAGCCATCTGATATTCCACATATACAACTCTAATTTTGTCTTTAACTAATTTCCTCAAACGCTTAAATTCAATGTGGTAAATCTCCCGTCCACTCTTGTTCCACCTACGAAGGTAATAATTCTTTATCTGAAGAAGCTTGATTATTTCGAAATTATACCAAGGCGGGTATCTTCGAGAAGGGTGTTTGGAGAAAGGTACAGAACGACGGATGACAATGTCTAAGTAATTATAAAAAGCTGATATTGCTTCGTTAACGCAATTAAGATTCTCCAAAAAAGTCCAGTCAATTTCAGCTATATCACTGTACAAGGTCGGAAAGTTTGCCTTGCGAAAATAAATTTCAAGTTTAGTGACAGATTCGCAACATAGCCTAAATGTAATATTGAGAGCGGGATGATGAACATCCTCAGCCACCAATGGATCCGAATCGTGTACTACATGGGCATCACAGCTTAAGTTAGTCAGCAACAAGTCCAATAGTTTTCCATTATGATTTAAAACGTTATTAAAAGATTATTATTATTTAAAGATTTAAAAACATCTGAAAAGTGTAAGGGCTATTGCTAAATCCTTTTCTAACTTTAGAATATTAAATATTTCGCCATGATGGATAATTTTCCTACAGTCTAGTCATCAAAATCTTCAGTTGCATACGCATTTTGACATATTTCGGATTACTTCGATTTTTCGCAAAAAACTTTGCCCCTCTTTGCCAAGACTAATCATCACACCATGATACTTAAAAATTTACTATATTACGAAAAATGAACTTATAAGTGATAGTGGACAATAAGCATTTAAATGATAGGATACAGATTGAGATAAAGTTAATAGCAAACATTGTTGATGCTTATTACTATCCATAACTATTACTTACGATTCTCATTTCATTATTTCTTAAGGAAATCTTTTTCGTGCAAACAAAACTTCCATGTTCCGTATTTTAAACGCGAAAAATAAGGTCCGTAAACGCTGCGAAAAGTAAAAAAGAAATAACAGCGAACGGTAGCTATTATTTTTCATTAACTCCTAAGCTAAACTGACAGCGGGGAAAACGGTACGCTAGTAAATTGGTAACCGTGATAAACGGCCCGCGTCGTAGATTGTGTAATCTGGCATTATTTCAAGCAGACCTAAAACGTGAGACGGGCAAACAATATCACCTGCCTCGTTCTAAAGAAAGGAAATAAGTTTACCACGGCACAAAAGCCGGCGAAAAACCAATTATTATGTTATATAAATACACCTCTTTTCGACAGATACAACGAATGTGTTTAGAAAGATTATTTTAAAATTCCCAAGACTCATTTGCGTCCATAATTTCATCGCTTCTTTGGAAAAAGTCGAACTAATCATAACAGGAAACATCTCCTATTATATATCCCATTGTATTATATAGCCATAGCATTCAAGTGCATTAAATTTTGTATTTATTTTGAAGATAATCAAAAACACCATCTACAAGGTGTTAAAAAGTACTGGGCAATTGATTCCGTTTTCGTTAGCGTTATAGTGAAATAAAGTACAGTGAGGCGCCGATTTATTGTTAAATCTCTTTGTAATTGGTAATTCTCAATTGCAAGACGTATCTAAATACAAAGAAGATAGATACTACCTGTATATTGTTCTTATTTCAGAACTATATAATTAGAGACACAGAAGAAGTATCGAAGTACTTTGTAATGAATAGGGGAAATTTTAAAAGGGGTTTTTTTAACCCCACTCAGTGCATAGGGATAGTCAGTCGTTCAAAAGCTTTAATTTAAAGCATCATCAAAGCTGAAAAGATACAATATTCTTAAAATAAAGCAAATACAGAAAAACTTCAATGTCTTACCAGAAATAACAGTACACATGCCAACTTAAATGTTATACTATTTATTGCAATAAACAACTGTGTGCCAGATGTACGAGGACGACGTGAAATGTTTCGGGAATCGCCAAGAGATGGCGCAATGTTGAAGTGGATTTATTGGTCGGCAAGGGCAACCATTTTTATTGCAACTGTCAAAATTTCAGACGTCTACTGTCAATAATTGTTTAATTACTCGTTTTAGCATTTTTGTGATCTACCAAAGCGCTTTCACATTGAAATCGTCACTTTTAAATTGTCGAAACCATGTCCCACATGTTCTAATCTATGTAGCGTGTTCACTATAAGCAAACGATGACTTCTAATAGCCTTTTTCTTTTGATTAAATAAGAAAAGTAATGCGTGCCGCAAATGTTCGTTGTCAGGCACAAAACTCGACATGATCACAGAGCGATAAAGCAAAGACGCTAGTTTTTTGGCGAACTCAACTTGTGTGTCTGTAGTTTAAATCTCGGACGAATATAATGAGGTGTGTGTTAAATTAATACGCCGCGTAGTTTTTGCTATTTCCATCGTTCGGCAGTCTGTCTGCTGTCGTCTTCAGGGGCGCCCTGTTGCTTGCCAGAGCAATCATGTTTTGATGCTTGCTCTGGCAAGCAACAGCCATTCTCAGGGCGCCCGTGAAGACGACAGTAGACAGACTATACAAGTTCAGCAAACGATGGAAGAAATTATGGTATGTCGCAAAAAGAAGAATACATTTTCACCAATTTAAGAGATCCCACTCCCATCTTTAATAAAATCAATACCATCTACTGCATTGCCTGCTATGATAGCAGTGGAGTTTATATTGGAATGTCCTCTAAAAAACTTTGGTCAAGACTCAATCAACATCAACGAGATATCAAAAACAAATCCACTTCCTCCATCGCTTTGAAGATGCTCACACAATGGGTTTTGATCACGCTGGGATCTTTGCCGTCGAAAATCATTCACAAAAAATGATCTCTTTGGAGATGTGTTATAATAAATCACACAGCCACTCAGTTAATTTCAGAAAGGATATCGACAATTTACTTACTCGGTGAAGAAATTTTCAGTCTAACTAAATATTCAACCTTTGCCTTCAGCACTTAAATCATCGTCTTTACTTAATAAAATTACAATTTATAACAAAATTTTATAAAAAAGAAGTTATTTCTTTTACATTATTTATACCTGCTAAATTCAATTACAATAAATTTGTCATCGAGTTAGTATTGCGCTAACATTCCGATCCTGTCAGGATACGTTACTTGTCTTTCCTCTTCATGTTGGTATCTGGTTGATCGACCATCTGTTACTTGCACGTGCAACTATCAAATTTTCTGTTTTTTTGCCTTTCGTTTTATACACTTAATTGTTTAAATGTGTCAATTTAAAGGTTTTATATTTTATTAATTAACAATATTTTACATGTTGACAATAATTCGCTCAAAGTAAATTTTAAAAGAATTCAAGTTTCTTCCTTCTTCTTTTTGGGACATACACAGTTTATTGCAATGTATGGCATAACACTTAACCTGGGACGTGTACTGTCGTTTCTGTATTTGCTTTATTTTAAAAATATTGTATCCTTTAAGCTCTGATAATGCTACTAAATTATAGCGAAATATTTAAGCAATTTAATAAAAAAATGTACAACTATTGAACGAGTGAGTATCTCTGTTTTCTGAGTGTATTTAAAATATTCTACCTCTTCTTCTACAACTTGCTTTGTATACAATTAAACTAAATCAAAACAATTTTTCAAAAACAACGAAACATTCCAGTACATTTTAACCGATCCATCACAAAACATTACTAATCCATGCTAATCGAAATAAAATTCATAAAGCATTTTACCGCATTTTTCGATGGAAAATCAATAATATCTTTGACTCCCTTCTCTTACAAGAAACTGCTTTGGATTTAGGCATCTGGTCACCGGGTCAAACGGGCACCTCAAGCCCCGAAAGCCTTCAACGGCAACGTTCCCAAGACCAGGAGAAAGGCGACGAACTCATCCCACCCGTTTGGACACCTAGAAGCGCTGGATCTAGTCCCTCTCTCGAAAGGAAAGAATTCAGACCGGTAAATTTCGAATCTCCCGTATTGGGACGGAGAAACAAATCAGACGTAAGCGAATTCTTTAGATGTCGAAGGTAATTTTACGATGTTAACGTGCAATTCGCGAACAGGGATCTGCAGATTCCACGCCGATCGATCCGCCTTGGAAGAGTCCGTCTAGCAGCAGCGACATCGGCGCCGCCTTGGCGTCGTCTCTAGAGAAACGAATTCCGAACAGTTATTCGGCGCCTACGACTGGTTTCGTCGATTTTCCAAGTCCTAGATTACCGAAGGCGCAAAATCCAACGATTACGTTGCTTCAGAAAGCTAGAGGTTTGAGCTACGCGTAACGATTTCGAAGAAATACCACTTTAAAGCTATTTCTTACGTTTATGTTAATTAGGAGGACATCTACCTAAAGGAGCAGCTTATATCGACCAACCGGATAGCAGTATTTCCCATTCCCATCCTTTAAAACATGACTCGCCCCCTAAGCTAGCACCTGGAGAAGTTGGTAAGCTCTCCTGGGTATCTTCGATATTATTTAGTATAAAATTTACTTTCTGTGCAGTCTACGAAATTAAAAACGAGTACACCAGCGAGTCTGAAAGCGAAAGGCCAAAGAAGATGGCCGATCTGTCACAAAGGAAATATCCCATGGGTATTGGGCCCACCACCAAAGATGGGATGCCATTAACTTTAAGATCGGTAAGTTTATTGAAATGGATAGACTGCAAGTAGGAACAATTTAAGAAAAAAAACAATATCCATGCACAAAAATTTTATGGTACAACCAAAGCGGAACAAATTCCTCATAGTTGCCTTTCGAACAATATAATTATATGTTTTGCATATGGCATTTTTCTTTATTCTACAGGAAGTTCGTGACCAGAACCAGTCCAAATGGTACAAAAGAATGTACGACACCATTCATAAGCAAAAGCCCAGATATGATGGTAAGTTCTTCTTTGTATCCACGTCCAAAAGCATGTTACAGAAAACTATATTTACTAACTTAACTCCTTTAGAATCTTTTTAGAAAAGCTTGTTGTATGTTAGCTTTTTCAGACTGTACCATAAGAAAAAATTGTATGTCAAAGTTTTATTTAAATAATGAAACAAATAATAACTTTCACAAAGTAGACTACGAATTGTAAATTCTATATTCCATATACATTTTGTCTCAAATTAGGAAGAAGTTATTTAAAGCAATTAGTGCTGGTTTCTATTTTCATATAATTTTTGCTATCAACACCATGTCCCTTTAAGTACATAATACACTTTAAAACGTATATAGACAAAATAGTTAATAACTTGTGGTGCTTAAAGGCATCTTTGCAAGTGTCTCTAGGTCTCATACCTAACATGCTGTAGATAAGACGTTTTTGCTAAGTAAATATTCCCGCTGATATCGTAGTGTCCCAGCAAATTATGTCATATACTTGGAAAGCTCCCAAAGTAAAAAGTTCTATACATTTCAATACTTGCTATCACCCACAATCTTCTCAAGGTGTAGCAATTTGAGGCAGTTTCCTCATCAATGAATTCAATTTAGCAATTAGTCGTATAGTGTTCACCAAACCAAAATATTTTAGCTGCATTCATTATTCAGTTAAATTTGATGTAGCAGGAGCAAAACCTAGAAGTTTGAATGTTGCTTTGGTCTGTCCAATCACTGAGGACTTTGAATTTTGCCTAAGCAGTTATTCACCTTGTTCTTTTGTCGAAATAGCTACTAATGAGAGTCTTACTAAGCAATTTTATGCGATCATTGTCGCCCCTGGATCTTACTCGAGGACGTCCTGGACTATTAAAGTTACTACAGTTAAATTTATTATGGATTTTTTTTTGCATTAAGTCGCAGAAATATTGCTAATCGTGTTTCAATATTAAGTACTTTTCCACAAAGCATTTTTACAGAGGAATTAAATTATTTACTCGCACAAAGAAATAACAATACCGAGCTGCAGGGAACGGTGATAATAATGATAAACTAAACTCTATGGTGTAAATGCCATTTCTGCAGGAACTCAGTCAATTCTTAGAATTCAAAGAAAGAATATAACTTTACTTATGTAAAGTATCTATACCTGGTATCGTTTGTACTGTACCTAATTATTTAACGACTTTGAAATATAATATTCCTGTTTCGTTATTTATCAAGTTAGACTTATTACATGAATAATAGTACTTCTTTTTAAAATTTAAAGAGTTCATTCTATTATGAGTGGTGCTGTATGTAAGTTAATTAATAATATTGTAAAGTAAATAAGACAGAACTGAATCAATTAATTTGCCTCTAGAAATAGCTAGAGCGTTCATATTAAAATCACCACAGATAACAAACTTTGAAATATCACGAAATCATATTATTTCTGATAATGCTTTGAACTGTCGTTTTACACTCACAAACCAGCGACCCATCCTTCCATAAATGCTAACGCTCAGACTTTAGAGCCTTTTAATCCTGTAGAAGATAGCCCTTCGACAAGTGTCAGCCACAGTGACTGCACTATAAGAGCATCAAGACAAAAATATTCACATTTTACCCATTTAATATATTGGACAACTTTTATTTCTCCGCTGTTTCATTGTTTTTATAATAATCTCATCTTTTTTGATTAGGAAATTTTTCTAACCAAGTTTGAATAATAGCTTTTTCGCACAACTATAACAGCCTACCAAACAGATGTCCTAATCAATCACACATTACAATTCACAGGTATAGCAGTAAACTCCACTCACACAAATTAATTAATTATGCGGAACGCAGCGTTTCGAGAGCACGTGGGCTCCCATTGTCAACCGTGTTACCGACTGAAAGTAAAAACTGTATCACACATGCAAATTATTTTCTACGCATGCTCTAAAATTTCTAAAACATATGACTATTTACAATCTACGGTATATATGAAAAAGAACGGAAACTTATTGAACAGAGAACCACCCCCCAATTGCACACTCGAGTTTGATGGATTTATTACCATAGGCCCTGTTAAAGGTTCGCTTTCGGTCCATCCTTTCCCGTAAAAGGCATTAGACCACCTAGTAGATTGTAAATAGTCATATGAATATGGAGAATTTTGTGTGGACCTTTTTTGTTTATGGTAGCAGTAAGGACTTCTTCTTAATCTGAGACAAAGTATAAATACTCCTTAATTGGGGTATAATAACATTCAACTATATTACATGATGTATTACTAAATGACCATTGGATCCTTAAAAAGAAAATTGCTCCTCAATTGTTTTCGATATTAAAGTTGATTCCTGTAACTGCATCTGATACAAACCTAAATACTAAAAATGTAATTGCGCAAAACAGTCTGTAAAAGCACACATAAATAAGTAGCAAATAAAAGCACCTTGTTATAGTGTAGTATGTTAAGCTTTTTAAATCTATATTTGATGGTATTTTAATGGTGACTTTATTGATCTTTCCAGACGATTATGTAACTGTACGGTACAAACAGCGTAGAGGTATTTTGAATTTCAAATTTTACGCTCATACATACTTTGCATTGTCATTTCGCCATACATTTCGATTGACGTTAGGTGTTGGTTGATTAGTTTTTTTTAGCTACATGATTTAGGATAGCTTTTAACATCTTACAAAAGGCAGTAGACTTATTATGCAGCTATTTTAACATTATAAAAACATTAATACCCGTTCATCTATGCATTTAATATAAAAATAAGCAATATTAAACGTGTTCTATCAATAAAAAGTAAGTTGGAACGTTTAAAGGTTAAAAATAATCTCTTTTTTTTAAATTTGGAGATGAGTTTTTGTTATATATTTTTTTTAATTTTTTGCTTGAAACGTTTATCGTATAGAAAATAGCTAACCTATAACGCAAGAACTTACTTTTTAACATATATTGTGTGTGACATATACAGGGCGTTTCTGAAATAATGGTACATACTTCATTATATTATTGTATCATTAATTTTGAGTATCCAATTCTCAATGATTAATAAGATATGATTTTGATGTGGATCACACATCATACATTAAGCTATTTATGCAATAATTTATTTATTAAAGTACTTTTTGGCTATTGTGAAACACATCACTTTACAGTATCCTGAGTGATCAGAATTAATAAAGAATATATTGACTATATATTATAATTATGTTATAAGAATTAAATATATTATAATCGATTTTTTGTGTTATCAAACCTTCTATATAAGTAAAGTGTCTCAAAATCTTTTAATCTCACTCTACTTTTATTAACTTTTTACCAAAGTCTCTGACAGTTTTCTTTATTTGCTGTAAATTACAGATCCCTCACAAAATACCTAGTAAAAGTGATATGTCTTCAAATTAATTTTGTTTTACATTGATTTGTAAATGTAAATGTAATCCTTTATTAAAAAGAAAGAAAATTATATAAATTTTGAGAAATTTCACTACAGATTTTGGCGTCTAACATGGTGTTCTTTGGATTTAAAGTTTTGTTTTTAATATAATTTCTTTGTTTTTTTAACAAAAGAATTCGATCTTGAAATTATTTTAAAAGCAAAATTAATTTGAAAATTAAACAAAGACTGAACAGGTTGAAAGAAATTGAAACATTTTTATATACAGAAGCAACTCACCTAAAAATTCCATTACACTATATTTATTTGAATAATTTTGCTCAATATAAACCCTACTATAACGTGCTCAAGTATGTATTATTATTTCCGGGTCACCCTGTATACTACTTTTTTTAGCAAATTTAGATTAGATTCTTTTTTAATAACGTTAAATTACATTCATGTAACGATCATACAGGTAGTGTTGGAACTCTTATTAGAATTCTAGAAAATTCCACTTATACAGGGTGATTATTTAATTTAATTAAATAATTTAATTCTTTTATTAAAAAGAAAGAAAATTATATTCAAAGCAAAATTTTAAATCCCCGAAACCATAGAAGATGATATAAATTTTGAGAAATTTCACTACAGATTTTGGCGTCTAACATAGGTGTTCTTTGGATTTAAAGTTTTTGTTTTAATATAATTTCTTTTGTTTTTAACAAAAAAGAATGTTTGCCATCTTAAAATTATTTTAAAAGCAGAATTAATTTGAAAATTAAACAAAGGAAGACTGAACAGGTTGAAGAGAATTGAAACATTTTTTATATACAAGAAGTAACTCATCTAAAAAATTCTTCTACAATATATTTATTTGAATAATTTTGTTCAATATAAACCCTACTATAACTTACTCAAGTATGTATTATTATTATTTCCAGGTCACCTGTATATTGCTTTTTTAGCAAATTTAGATTAGATTCTTTTTACCAATAACGTTAAATTACATTCATGTAACGATCATACAGGTAGTGTTGGAACTCTTATTAGAATACTAGAAAATTCCACTTGCTGCACTTATGACAGGGGTGATTATTTAATTTAATTAAATAAATTAATTCTTTTGATTAAGAAAAGAAGAATTATATTCAAAGCAAAATTTTAAATCCCCGAAACCATAGAAGATGATATAAATTTTGAGAAATTTCACTACAGATTTTGGCGTCTAACATGGTGTTCTTTGGATTTAAAGTTTTGTTTTTAATATAATTTCTTTGTTTTTTTAACAAAAGAATTCCATCTTAACATTATTTTAAAAACAGAATTAATTTGAAAATTAAACAAAGGGAAGACTGAACAGGTTGAAAGAAATTGAAACATTTTTATATACAGAAGTAACTCATCTAAAAATTCCATTACAATATATTTATTTGAATAATTTTGCTCAATATAAACCCTACTATAACTTACTCAAGTATGTATTATTATTTCCGGGTCACCCTGTATATTGCTTTTTTTTAGCAAATTTAGATTAGATTCTTTTTTAATAACGTTAAATTACATTCATGTAACGATCATACAGGTAGTGTTGGAACTCTTATTAGAATTCTAGAAAATTCCACTTATACAGGGTGATTATTTAATTTAATTAAATAAATTAATTCTTTTATTAAAAAGAAAGAAAATTATATTCAAAGCAAAATTTTAAATCCCCGAAGCCATAGAAAATGATATAAATTTTGAGAAATTTCACTACAGATTTTGGCGTCTAACATGGTGTTCTTTGGATTTAAAGTTTTGTTTTTAATATAATTTCTTTGTTTTTTTAACAAAAGAATTCCATCTTAAAATTATTTTAAAAACAGAATTAATTTGAAAATTAAACAAAGGGAAGACTGAACAGGTTGAAAGAAATTGAAATATTTTTATATACAGAAGTAACTCATCTAAAAATTCCATTACAATATATTTATTTGAATAATTTTGCTCAATATAAACCCTACTATAACTTTTTCAAGTATGTATTATTATTTCCGGGTCACCCTGTATATTGTTTTTTTTTTAGCAAATTTTGATTAGATTCTTTTTTAATATCGTTAAATTACATTCATGTAACGATCATACAGGTAGTGTTGGAACTCTTATTAGAATTCTAGAAAATTCCACTTATACAGGGTGATTATTTAATTTAATTAAATAAAATGATAAAAGTTTAGACCATGTTTTCCGCATATAAATCGATTTACTTAAATAACTCGGGAACCACAGACAAGGAGGTGGCCCTCTGTCAAACGTGTCTAATAATATTTTTGACACTTATATGTGATGAGATAGCTTTCAACTATATAACATGCCATTTATCTAAAGTAGACCAACTTTGAAAAATTAAATTCTTTCTGAAGATTATGACAGATGTAACACATGGGCTGAAAAGTCCCGGGCCTAACACATAGATGACGCTAGTTTTATTGCAGTCATCTTTCTTAGTTAGTCTTAGTACTAACCTTCAAAAGACAGCTGTTAAAATTTCATGATATTCTATTCATTAGTTTGTGAGTTATTATGCTAAGAGTCACGCTACTTTTGTTATTTTCAAAACAATGGATCGAAAACAATTTCGTGTTTTAATTTTACACTGCTTCTTGGTGGGAAAAAAATACCGTTCAAGCGAAGCAATGGTTTGAAAAGTGTTATGGGGACTCCGCTCCATCAGAAACAACAATAAAACGTTAGTTTGCTGACTTCAAACGTGGTCGTAGAGACACCGATGATGCAGAACGCAGTGTACGTCCAAATGAGGCGGTAACACCAGAAAACATCAAAAAAATCCACAAAATCGTTTTGAATGATCGAAAAGTGAAGTTGCGTGAGTTAGCTGACATCGTAAGGATATCAAAAGAACGTATTGGCTTTATATTGCATGAGCATTTGACTATAAGAAAGCTCTGTTCAAAGTGGGTGCCGCGTTTACTCACTGTTGACCAAAAACAAGAACGTGTTGATGATTCTGAGCAGTGTTTGGCCTTGTTTAAACGTAACAAACCGGAATTTTTGCGTCGATATGTGACAATGGATGAAACATGGCTCCATCACTTCACTCCGGAATCAAAATGAACGTCATCTGAGTGGACAGCAACTGGTGAACCTCGTCCAAAACGCCCGAAAGCACAACAATCGGCTGGAAAGGTTATGGCCTCGGTGTTTTGGGATGTGCGTGGTATAATATTCATCGACTATCTTGAGAAAGGAAATACCATCAACAATGAATATTATATAGCGTTATTGGAGCGTTTGAATGCCGAAATTGCAAAGAAACGACCGCATATGGCAAAGAAAAAAATTTGTTTCATCAGGACAACGCACCGTGTCACAAGTCAATCAAAACAATGGCAAAACTACATGAATTGAACTTCGAATTGCTCTCACATCCACCGTATCCGCCAGATTTGGCTGTCAGCGACTACTGGCTGTTCGCAGACCTCAAAAGAATGCTCGCCGGTAAGAAATTTCGTACGAATGAAGAGGTTATCGCTGAAACTGAGGCCTATTTTGAGGCAAAAGATAAATCGTTCTACAAAAGTGGTATTGAAATGTTAGAGCGGCGCTGGAATGATTGCGTTGCTCTTGATGGAGATTACGTTGATGAATAAAGCCAATTTTGAACCTAAAAAACCGTGTTTTCTTTGTTAGGCCCGGGACTTTTCAGCCCATGTGTTATAATTTGCTTCCAATATTTGTATCTGTTATTATTTAAGGACCAGCCACCTAAATCAGTTTTAAAATATTTATTGACAACATGAAGGTCTGCTAGCTGTAAGTGTATTGCAGAAATGTTATACTGAGTGTTTCGAAAATCCAGTAAAATGCTCGCCTATCCAAATATCTTACGATGAAATATTCAAAACGTTTTAGAGATACATTCAGCGAAATTTCTATAGTTCCATATAATTTTATAGTTCCCCTATAAATATTTAGCAACGGTATGAATAAGGAATTACCTAGAGTTACATTTTTGTATTTTATATATGTGAAGAATAAAGGAATTTATCTAATTAAATTAAATTTTGACTTAAAATTAATAGAAAATTCCTCCTTTAACATTACTTATTTCAAATTTACAACACAACCTGTACATGTATCGTTCCATGGCTGAAATGTTTACCGACAAATTATAGAACTAAACCCGATTAAGCCTTAAACAATAGCCGCAACAAACACAGTACGCAATTACTCAGAATAATCGCGGAACATAGTTCCACTGAACCGTATACGCTTTTAACGATAATTCCCCGATAATTTCAAACCTTCCTTCGCTTCTCTTCATGTTCCACGACGTTCGGCGAAAACACAACGACGTCGTAGCGATAGAATGCAGTAGATTTCATTCGCTTTTGTGACCCGTACATTCGTAACTTTTGCTTCTATTCGGTTTTGTTGTCGTTTTAACCTTCTTTTTGTTGTTGACCGTAACACATTTCGCATCGTTCCCATGTCGATA
The DNA here is from genome assembly GCA_023509865.1 of Trypoxylus dichotomus. NCBI lineage: Eukaryota > Metazoa > Arthropoda > Insecta > Coleoptera > Scarabaeidae > Trypoxylus > Trypoxylus dichotomus. The sequence continues at coordinate 3,009,474 of CM042079.1, forward strand.
TTGGTTGTATTTGGTTTCTGATTTCCGTATACCTTGAAGGACGTTATCCCTACAGTTCGGGTTATCTGTCCGAACCGGAACCGGGCGCCTACGATAGCGATGCCAGTATCTACGATCACCGGATAACGCCGTTGGATAGGAGAAGGATACAGCCGGCCGCTACCGGAGGTGGAGAAGGTTATACTACGAGTTATACCATGCCTAGGAGCTCAACAAACAGGTAAGAATGGGGATTTGGATTTTCAAAAAGTTTCCTGCGTTTTTGATGGAAAGAACATGCCGTACTGGCCACTGCGACGCTTCATAATAAAGATGGCGCAGGCTTATTGTTGACTCCTTAAAAAGGATTACAAAATGAATTCTAAAAAGTGGAATATATTTTTTTGAACTTATAAAATATCAATGGTTTGAATATAGCTCGTGCTACAACACTTCACATAGCCATACAATATAACTTCATTTGTCGTGTCACCAATGGGGTACAAGATAATTAAACAATTACAAAAATCGAAAAATTACGAATATTTTGCAAAAAAATGATAAATATATTTTCTAAAAATTGCAAATATTTGTAGCAAAAATACGATTTACAAAAACAATAAAATTGAAAAAAAGCGACAACTATTTTTTGGAGAAATTTTTTAAAAATATACAAATATTTTGGAGAAACACAATAAAAATTAGAAAAATAATGACGTTAGAAATGTGCTATAAAAAAAAATTAAAATAATTCATTTCACAAACATTTTGTAGAACAATAAAAAATTGTAAAAATTTTTGCAGACGTCCCGCAAAAAAGAATAGATTGAAAAAATTACAAAATTTATTATAAACCTCAATAATTTAAGAGAACCACATTATACTTCATTAGAAAATTGCAAAAAATCACAAAAATTAGGAAATCATCATTTTGCTAATATACAAATATATTGCAAAACAGATCAATGATGCACAGGTATAGCAGTAAACTCCACTCACTCAAATTAATTAATTATGCGGAACGCAGCGTTTCGAGAGCACGTGGGCTCCCATTGTCAACCGTGTTACCGACTGAGCAGCGTTTGGCCATGTTTAAACGTAACAAACCGGAATTTTTGCGTCGATATGTGACAATGGATGAAACATGGATCCATCACTTCACTCCGGAATCAAAACGATCGTCATCTGAGTGGACAGCAACTGGTGAACCTCGTCCAAAGCGCCCGAAAGCACAACAATCGGCTGGAAAGGTGATGGTCTCGGTATTTTGGGATGTGCGTGGTGTAATATTCATCGACTATATTGATATATGAAATACCATCAACAGGTAATATTATATAGCGTTATTGGAGCGTTTGAAGGCCGAAATTGCAAAGAAACGACCGCATATGGCAAAGAAAAAAATGCTGTTTCATCAAGACAACGCACCGTGTCACAAGTCAATCAAAACAGTGACAAAACTACATGAATTGAACTTCGAATTGCTCCCACATCCACCGTATTCGCCAGATTTGGCTCCCAGCGACTACTGGCTGTTCGTAGACCTCAAAAGAATGCTCGCTGGTAAGAAATTTCGCACCAGTCGGTAACACGGTTGACAATGGGAGCCCACGTGCTCTCGAAACGAAATAAATTTGTGTGAGTGGAGTTTACTGCTATACCTGTGAATTGTACATCCACACAGTCCTTGCAATCGTCATTTGAGGTCAATGATGACCTAAAAAATTACAAATATTTCCAAAAAATGTTAAAAAAATATACAAATATTTGGAGATACATATTAAAAATTGCAAAAATTGTGATAGAGTAGTACACGCATTAAAAGTTACTTTTATATTCGGAAAGTTTCCTGCTACCTAATTCACAATAATTGGCGTTCAACATTTAAGCTTTAAATATGTTGAATCTATCTCATCGTTATAGCTATGCACCTCAGTCGGCTACAATCAAACATGGAAAGGATGTGTACAAGAATCAACCAGGACGAATTGAAAACTACGTGCCAGGCCATTCTTCTATTTCCGATAAAGAGGCGAAAGAAGTAAGTTACCCCTCTTTACAACTGTGATACAACTAATTTATCATCCATCACTTGTTTTTTTTTTATTTTTATTTTGTATTTTGCAATTTTTTAATATTAACAAGTGAGACCCCCCGAATCCCCAAAGACTAGTGTACAAGAGCTTCAAGAAGAAATGTACGTTTTTAAATTAAGGATTTTTTTTTTGAATTTTTTGAGACATTTTGGAATATAAAATGTTTTTTTTTGTTCAATAATTAAATAATTTAGTTAAAAGGTCCCTTTCCCCCTCACTCCTTTAATGTTATAGTGTTAACGCTGATGTATCCTTGTTTTTCTCTTCTGATTTTAGTGGTGGGACGAGGTCATGGACATTTTCGATGGGGTACGATATATTTATTATTCATTTATTTAAAATTAATTACGAAAAAAAATATATAAAAAAAAAAATAAAAATTTCCACTCATTTTTTTAATTTATCTTAATTTTTTTTTAATCCATTAAAGTGATAGTGGAAGTTTTTAATATGTACTTGAATAAAAAACAATATCCTTTAATATTTCGTAGGTGTCTAAATGTCTTAAGTCTATAGATGTGTAGATGTTTCACCTATTTGTGTATGAAAGCAACACGTGTCGCCATCTATCGTTAATTCAGACGACTTTATTAATCATAATAATACAGATCACTCCTTTACTGACCTTCACTTATTGTTAGCTTCGTTTTTCTATTAATTTTCACGGCTGAATATTGGTGGTCGTACTCGATGTTAAATTGTTACAGATTCGTGTAAATTTAAAGTACGAAAAAGAAGCTATCAACAACAGGTCTACTAATTCGAAACGCTTTCAGATAATCCTCTTTTATTTTGTAATAATTCTCGTTGTTTAATGTCCTACATAAACATCTATTAATAATGTTAAAATAACGACTAAAAATTTTTAACTATTTTATATTTAAAAGTAACAGGATAAAAAGGAAAACACACTAAATCTGATATTTATTTTACGATAATATCGATTTATCCAAACTGTGGGTATTAGTTTGGCGCCAATAATAAGGTATAGTTTGTTTCAAATTAAGATGGAGCGATTCAAATGTTCCAAAGTATACATCGCCCAGTTGCTATTGCAGGTTAATTTGTTATAAAATCTGGCTTAATTCATTTCATATTATATGCAATATATCGTTTTATAAAATAATCTATGTTATACATATAAATTAAGAAATATAAAAAATGTTATTCCTACAATATTGATAATCACAGCTACAGTCGTCCACTTCAAAATAGCACACAAATAAAAAAATAAAACATTTATGATTTTTTTTAATTCTCTTAATAACAATATTTAATAGGTCTTCCATTGCTACTTTTTTACAACACTTATTCCGCCGTTCGCGGGAAGTACCAATTTATTAGTTACTTCGGGCGACATTTTTTACCATTCTTCTCCAATTGCAGGTTCGAGTTGTTTATTTGAAATGGTATGCTTTTTCTGTCTAAACTTTAATTCTCGCCATAGGTGCTTTATTACGTTCAAGTCGGAAAATTGCGGTGGAGTTTGAAGAACTTTTGGACAGTTGTAAAGTAGCCATTCACTTACAACATCGAACTTATGCTAAGTTTATAAACTGGTAATTTTGCCATCTACTGTAATTTCTTTTTCCCAATTCCTTCTTGGTGGTCCTGTTTTCCTTCTATTAGCAGCTTTTCATTTCCAAATCTTTTGTGGTGGTCTGCACTGGTCTGGTGTCTATTTCATGTATTAATGATGTGTCAATTTGCATTATTTCTCTTCTTCTTCCATTTCTTTCAAGATCTAATAATGTCTACTTACATCAGCGTCTCCAGTACAACATCTTCGTTGACATTATTTAGTTCTCCACCTTTTTATTCAGCGCCCACACTTCACTTCCATATACAACACATCTTTCAACAAAAGAATGGAACATCCAGTTTTTTTGTTTTGTTCGAAATATTGCCATTCCGCACCACAAGAGGTGGTTGTCTAATTATAGTTTTTTTTTCTTTATTATTTTATTCTGTATGTTATCCCTACCATCGGAAGTTAACGTGACTTCTAGACATTTATACGCATTTATCGTTTTTATCACTTCATTTACAGCCACTAACAATTGATGACACCTCCGTCCTCGGCTAATATAACGTGATCGTCGGCGAACTCCAAACTACATATGTGCTATTCATCGAGAACTACGCCATTTCTTTCCCCAATTCCACAGTACCATCTTCACATATATTTTAAATAACTTTGGTGATATGCAGTATCCTTGTCACAGCCTTTTATTTACAATAATCGTATAGTTTCTTTTTAGTATTACTCCTAGCTAATACCGTTTCAAAGTGAGATAAAGTTAAATTGAATTTTCTCTGAATCTATTCTTCCATTTATAAGAGAAAAAATTTATTAAAAAATCAAAATATGTGGTGGTATGTGTACTGTTTTTTTTTTTATTGTACTAAATGGAAGCACACATCATAAACCTCAATGATATAATAGTAATAATAATAATAGTAAAGTAGTTATGATGATTGGATGTTTTTTAGAGATATAATCAATTTAAGATTCATTTTTTAACGACTCAATAATGAATGTCACTGAATCTCGACTGTATACTTGCTATGCACTTTCGTTGGATATTTTTTTACTATCAGTCCATCTTTTTAATATACACTGAACCCCATCTTTCTGCAGTTTCACTATCAAACGCCGAATATCACAACTAGTTCGTCTTTCTCTCGATTCCATTACGTAAGTACTAGGGGAGGTCCAGAAGTTCGTGGAATGAAAGGGTTTTAAATAAAATAAAACAATAAATCTATTTTTCCTTTTCAATATAATCACCCTTTAGCACAATACATTTATTAGATCTATGAATTAATTTTTCTAAACCATCATAAAAATATTTTTTATCTTTCGCCTCAAAATGGGTCAAAATTGCCTCCTTTACCTCATTGTCGTCGGAAAACTTTCTTCCACGTAAGTCTTTTTTTAAATTGGTGGATGGACTATCAATTGAAAGCCATGCTTGTGCAGAACAGCCATAACAACTTTGCTCTTGTCAACCGGCGCATTGTCTTGCAAGCGCAACCTCGACGTTTTTCCTTGATGGCCTCCTTTAATTTTTCTAATATCGTTGCGTAATATTCCCCGGTTATGCTCCTACCTTTTTCTTTGTAATCAATAAATAATATCCCCTCGCAATCCCAAAAAAACAGTAGCCATCGACTTTCCAGCCGATTCTGACACTTTGAATTTCTTTGGCGGTGGTGTCTCCTTTTTATGCCATTGCATGGACTCCTGTTTGGATTCAGGCTCAAAGTGATGAACCCATGTTTCATCTCCGATAACAATCCGCTCCAAAATCTATGCAGGTTTGTCTCCACACAGCTCCAAAAATTGTTTGGACGCATGGACGCGCTGCTGTTTCTGCAGCGGCGTGAGCATTCTCGGTACCCATCATGCATTGACTTTTGTCATACCCAGGTGGTCATGTAGGATATGCAAAATGGTGGTATCTGATACTCCAACTAATGCAGATAATTGTTTTTTCTTCAAACGGGCATTTTGCAGTAGAAATTTTTGCACTTTTTCGACGATGTCTGATGTGGTGGCCTCAACCGGGCGTCCTAAGCGAGGGTCGTCTTCAATCGACTCCCGACCATGTTTAAAAAGACCATGCCACTTATAAATCATTGATTTACTAGGGCACTGTTCCCCATAAACGGTTTCCATTTCATTCAATATGATTTCAGCATTCTTTCCTTGCTTTGAAAGGAACTTTATCACAGCACGGTGTTCAATTTCCTCCATAGTTTCAGTTTTCTTCCGGATTGACTTGTTTAGCAGGCAACTATTCGTAAACGACTGGGAGTTTTTATTTTTGGGGAACTAGCTATTTTTACAGGTAAACTTTAACTGAATTGGTTATACGGTACTTCCCTTGAATATGTGTTCTTTGTTAACTTAATACAAAGTCCAAATACAATGTTTTTTTGCTTTTGTGTAGCGTATGTACTGCGTTACAAAATTAGTAGTGAAAAATAGCAGAAAATGTGCTTCTACTTGGTGGACCATTTTCAGTGTAACTAAGTATGCTTTTCGAAGCTACTTTATTTTGTTTTTTCTTTTTTCATACAATGAAATTAAAAATAGCAGAACTAAATGCAGATTATGATAATTATGTCTTCATCTTTCTTTCAATATCATTTTTGCTTACAGTCAATAAGAACTAAAAGTATTTTGCTACAATATTTGTATCCCTCCTTCTTAATGTGAGATAAAAGATAATTATATAAAATTAAAAAACAATTTTTTAATATTTTTTCTTTGGCAGCAATATTAGTAATTTTTGACCTTTATAAATTCTATCAATTATTGATTTTTGAATGTATAGATTTTTTTTAGAGGAAAACATAACCTCAATTTTTGCAATATATACATTTTTTTTTTAAATACAATACACATAATACGTGAAATATCATTTAAAATACGTATACTTAATTTTTTGAAGAAGTAAATCGATCAATTTCCCTTTACAATTGAGCGTAAAATTTAAATAAAATTAGATTTGAATTAAATGGAAATTGATAGGTTTCACTTCGTATTAATATTTAAAAAAAAAATCAAAAAATATATCATAAAAAGGCGTGGGTGGTGTGACTAACAAAACTATGGTTTATCCGGTGTGGAACAGTGGTTAGCAGATCATTCAGCTCTACCCAACTACAGCTACATGCTATCTAGAGCCATCACTAGAAATAATGTAAGAAGCATGTGTCTATCAAACAGAAAAAGAATAAATCCTCGAACTTTTATTTCTTTAACAACTTCTATCTTATTAACACGTTTCCTTCATTCTCTAAACCGAGGTAATTTCAAGATCGTCACTTGTTACACCGAAAATGAACATTCAATCGTCTAATCGCCACCTATCGGTGGAAATTTTACTCATTCGCGCTATCATAGCGAGTGACGATTTCGAAGTTCGTTTGCTTTGTTTTTGTTTTGTTTCTTCCACGACTAACTTTGTTTTTGCATTTTCTTTTCTCTTCGAAAAAAAAAAATCACGACATCGAATATTTGTTGTCTTTACGAATATACTATTTCTAAAAAGAATATCGTGCTAAGGCATGTCAGAGCATGCTATTCTTTACCAACTATTTAAGAATTAGAAAATTTGAAATTATGAAAAAACAAATGAATGTAAGTTTGACTATTTCTTCCTGTCACAACGCCATATTGACTGGTATAAATGTGATTTCTGTTATAGCACTTAGAGCAACAGAAACAGGCGCCCAGCAAAGGATACATGAGCCAGTAAGTTATCCTTTTATTCTTTCTATGTACAGTTGTGGCCGTATGAGACGAGACAAAACACTTGTGATTGTATGTTTTCAAATTAGAGACTAAATTTTAAATTCATAGAAATGCGGTGTATTTAAGAAAGAGGATAGCATTTGTATGATGAAATTGATACCTTTTAATGTCAATAAATCGTATAATACAGGACAACATCATTCAATGGGGTAGTAAAAATCTTGATGTAAAATTGCTGTGTTTATTATATGTCCTTATTTCTATCGAATTCAGGGGTTAATTTTCATATAATTGTCGTTAGTTATAGGATTATAATTGTACCTATACATATGGACGCATTATAGTTGAACCAATAATCCTTCCGGTTTATAATGGAATATGTGTGTTAGGCTAAAATAGTTCGAGCAAGCGATTATAGATACATAACACATGGGCTGAAAAGTCCCGGGCCTAACAAAGAAAATACGGTTTTTTTGGTTCAAAATTAGCTTTAATCATCAACGTAATCTCCATCAAGAGCAACGCAATCATTCCAGCGCCGCTCTAACATTTCAATACCACTTTTGTAGAACGATTTATCTTTTGCCTCAAAATAGGCCTCAGTTTCAGCGATAACCTCTTCGTTCGTGCGAAATTTCTTACCGGCGAGCATTTTTTTGAGGTCTGCGAACAGCCAAATCTGGCGAATACGGTGAATGTGGGAGCAATTCGAAGTTCAATTCATGTAGTTTTGCCATTGTTTTGATTGACTTGTAACACGGTGCGTTGTCTTGATGAAACAAATGTTTTTTCTTTGCCATATGCGGTCGTTTCTTTGCAATTTCGGCCTTCAAACGCTCCAATAACGCTATATAATACTCCCTGTTGATGGTATTTCCTTTCTCAAGACAGTCGATGAATATTACACCATGCACATCCCAAAATACCGAGGCCATAACCTTTCCAGCCGATTGTTGTGCTTTCGGGCGCTTTGGACGAGGCTCACCATTTGCTGTCCACTCAGATGACGATTGTTTTGATTCCGGAGTGAAGTGGTGGATCCATGTTTCATCCATTGTCACATATCGACGCAAAAATTCCGGTTTGTTACGTTTAAACATGGCCAAACACTGCTCAGAACCATCAACACGTTCTTGTTTTTGGTCAACAGTGAGCAAACGCGGCACCCACTTCGAACAGAGCTATCTCATAGACAAATGCTCATGCAATATAAAGCCAATACGTTCTTTTGATATCTTTACGATGTCAGCTAACTCACGCAACTTCACTTTTCGATCATTCAAAACGATTTTGTGGATTTCTTTGATGTTTTCTGGTGTTACCGCCTCATTTGGACGTCCATTACGTTCTGCATCATCGGTGTCTCTACGATCACGTTTGAAGTCAGCAAACCAACGTTTTATTGTTGTTTCTGTTGGAGCGGAGTCCCCATAACACTTTTCAAGCCATTGCTTCGCTTGTACGGTATTTTTCCCATCAAGAAGCAGTGTAAAATTAAAACACGAAATTGTTTTTGATCCATTGTTTTGAAGATAACAAAAGTAGCGTGACTCTTAGCACAATAACTCACAAACTAATGAATAGAATATCATGAAATTTTAACAGCTGTCTTTTGAAGGTTAGTATTAATTGAGAGAAAAGTGATTGTAATAAAACTAGCGTCATCTATGTGTTAGGCTCGGGATTTTTCAGCCCATGTATTGTATAGGGAAAATTTAAACGTTAACATAAGTACATCATAAATATTTTATAAGGGATAATTAATTATTTATTAACATAGATATGTAATTAACGCAAGTATATAATAAATATCGGCTTAGCCATAAATTTCGAAAATAAAGAAAATTTTTGTAATTTCTCTAAAATATTCATTACACACATATCGATATTGACGAACTGGTCTTTGCGGGAAGTAGGAACATGATGAAGTTCAAAGAATTATAATCTTTGCTTCAGATACCAATATTTTTCCTATCCTCTATAGAAACTGCATGCATTGGTGGTACATCTGACTCTTGTGCAAAGTTTTACGCAATTATTTACGTTGCATAATGTTAAGAACGGGCATTATGTTTCTTTAATTCTTTGTCTTTTACCAGACGAAACACATGAATAGTTATCAGCAGTGCTTTAATTTACTAGATAAGAAATGTGTTGAAAATGGTGTAAACTTTTATCCTAAACGTACTGTGATGAGGTTACGAAATTGCAATACATAATCTAGGTGTAACAAGTTAGCAGGAGCGATAACAACCGGATGCAGATTTCATCTCTCTCAACCATGGTAATGGAAAATTCAGTCGATCGGATTGACTTAAGACTATAAGAATTGCTTTATTTTGCAGAACAACGAATGCCTGCGAGTCCTTTCGCTCGATATTTAATAATCCAAATATTTTCCAGTTCTCTGTGCCGCGCGCTTCACCCCTCCACGTTGTTCATCGCACTGAAACTTGCTCCTCTTTCCACAGGTATAGCAGTAAACTCCACTCACACAAATTAATTAATTATGCGGAACGCAACGTTTCGAGAGCACGTGGGCTCTCATTGTCAACCGTGTTACCGACCGTAGTTCGGTAACACGGTTGACAATGGTAACACCGTTGATAATGAGAGCCCACGTACTCTCAAAACGCTGCGTTCCGCATAATTAATTAATTTGTGTGAGTGGCGTTTACTGCTATACCTGTGAATTGTACATCCACACAGTCCTTGCAATCGTCATTTGCTCCTCTTTGCCGAGACTAATCATTTCTTATTGTTATACACAAATATATTTTATGTTGATATCAAATTTGCTTTATGTCTATCTTCGGTTTATTTAGGAACAAAACTAATTCTTTTAGATTAAAAATTAGAGCTTTACAAGCTAAAAATATGTAATGAATTACAAATGTACATATTCCTTATTGTGCTAAAGTAAACGTATTAACAATCGCATTACCACACGTAGAGTTGAATAACCCTCATTTTACCCAACTATAATGTCGGATTGTTGAACTCTTTTCGATAGAAAAAGATTTATTACGTAAACGATAATGTAAATCTTCGATCATAACAATCTTTCCTTACTCCACAGGGCGTTAAAGGAGTCCGGATACGAAAGCGATTCAACGTTAATCTTCCGAAGACGAGACGAAGCCATCAACCAACTGAGTCCGTCGGAGCAACGCGAAGCCTACAGGACGATCCAGAGAGGCGGGGACGTACCGCTTCACGGTCTGAGAAAACCTGCGCCAGAACGACCTAAAGGTAAGTGCGGATTTCTCTCAGAATTACGACATACTACTATAGGTAGTGTACAGATTTTGTCGATGTCTAACCAAGTCTTGAATGTCCGAATCGAAAAGCTGTGTCTGCTAACCAAAAATTCGCTGGTAAAGGTGAAGGGATTGTTTCTTAATATATACTGTAGGTTTTTTTTTCTCTCACAGTAGATGTCGCTTGATCTTACGTATGTAATGCATGGTGTGTGTTTTGAGAAAGGGTAATCTTAGGTAATAGTATCAACATGGTGGTATTAAAATTTAGCGTGCTTTTATTTTTTGATATTGTCCAAAATATTTTTTTGCGAAAAGTTTATTTTCCAGTAGAAACTGTATTTTCGTAAGCATTTTTCGGAGAAAGTAAAATAAGTATAAAGGAATATTTTTGAAATAAGCACAATTGAGAAACTCATCATTTGGGCTAAATTTTAATACCACCAACAAAAACAGTATCTACTAAAATAAAACAAGGTTTGTGGTGCTTCAACCGCTAGCTTATTTTCTAATCACACCTAATTGAACTATTCTTACACTCTCGCAAATATTTACGATCACGTCTGTCCTAATTCCACACGATAACCACCTTTTAATTTCAGCTAGAAATACCGACAAACTAAGTCACTACTCGTCTAGATGGGTACTATAATTAATTGGATGTCTGTTCCGCAAACTACAGCGCGACACATACATACTACATGCATTCACTTGTCTTATTTATTTTCCGTTTACGACGAATCTCGGAACGAGCTCTAGGCACACACGCACACACCCTGTTCTTCTTCTTACGTATTCGGCCGCGCCCTTCTCGTTGACCTAACCGATGTCCTAAGTAAAATACACTTTTATTATTCCGCAGACGACCTAGATATCGAATATATCCCCATATCACCGAATCTAACGAAGATCAGGGTGCACAAGAATACCACCACCCTAGCGTATCCGATCGAGATACCGCCGCAGGAGCATATATTCGCTAATTATAAGCGTACCGCGCCCTCTATGATCAATTTATCCAAGTCTCTACCTTCGATACCACCCTCACCGCCTAAAAGGAAGTCCTCGAGGAATAATTCGACGTTAAGATTAATCTCGACGATGAAAGTTGGAGGTGATAGACAAATTAAGAGGCATGAAACGTGTTTCACGTCAACCTCCGAGATTAACAAGTCCAACGTTAAGTTTTTGCGAGATAAAATTACGTGCAAACTCTCACCGGTTCCTAAGAGGAAAGGCGAAGCTCGCTTGAGGGTTACCAAGACTTTAACTGCGAGTCCCGACCTTAAATCGAAATTAACGACTAGTCTAGCCGCGTTGAAGGATCCCAAAACCTCCACGAGTAGAATCTATAGCAAGACTAACATTTCGAGCGATCCAGACGGTTGTTGCTTGATGAGATCAAGTTCTACGGGCTCTGTACGTAAAATATGCCGTAGTTGCTCTACAAGTTCACAGACTAGGAGGCCAGCAAAAAGTGAAACCGTAAAATCCAGGGCGGTTTCTTTAGATCGCACATTCGGAAGTGAAAAACGCCGAGTCGAATTGACCTTACCAAAATCCATCAGCGAGAAACGCCTAATCAAGTCGCCCGATCTAGTTTCACCGACTGAAGTAAAGAAGGCGTCGATTCTGAGTTCTATTCCGCATAAACCGATCACCAAGCATTCGAAAGCAACATTGGCATCTGTAAAAAACGGTCTGAGGAATCCTTCTACCTCTCACGAACTCCCGATCAAAGTTTCTATTTCTGAAAAAGGCAAAGAATTGCTTGAAGCTACCAGATCTTCATCAGCTCAAGGAATTTCTTCGTCCAAGTCTCTGAGGAGCAGAAGTGATTCCACTTCTCCAGCACCTTCTCAAACTTCCGATAGATCTAAGTTATCTAGATCGACCACCTCTTTAGATTCTATTAAATCTTCGAAATCCGCTAAGAAGGTTGAGAAACCAAGCATTCGTAAAACATCTTCGACAAAATCGATTCATTTGAAACCCTCGTCCTCGAAGGATAATGCGGCCGTTTTAAAGAAGGCTAAAAAGGATCAATTAAATGATGAAATCGTCAAAAAAGAAAAGAAGGTCCCGAAAACGAAAATTAAATCTGCTGGAAAAATTAGCGGGCATGAACCAGTCAAAAAGGTGAAAAATATAGAATTTAATGAGGATAGGACACCTATAACATTATCGGAAATCAAACGCCAAAAGGAAAGTGTTGAGACTGACAGCTTCTTCCAGCATTTATTCCTGAGAAATCAACCAATTCCAAGGACAATTACTTTCAGTAATAACTCTTGGATTACCGAAAAAACTCTTGCCCTGCAAAAAAGAACTTGTTCCATTTCGGAGCCAACAATTGGAGCTTTGAAGATCTATTTAAACCATACAAAACCAGTCTCCGACTCCAAATTTAGAACTATGGACGCACAATTGGTAAGATCAAGATCTGTAAGTCCTAAAAACGTCCGCTGGGAGGATGAAAAACATAAAGGAGGTACCAGAAAAGCTGTCGCATACGAAAGAAGCTCCAGCTTACCTCCTAAACTCGTGTTTACAGAAACCTCCCGTCCCCTATCCCCGATCGTGCAAAGGAGAAGGCAAGATACTGAATCTAAAAGAACTACTATAATCAGAACTTCGAGTCCGCAGAAATTGGTATTCACCGAGACTACGAGACCAGTTTCCCCAGTCATCAGAAAGAAATCCAGTTTGAAAAAATTAGAGCGTGAAAAGAGATCACCAGATGGAATAGTATTTTCTGAAACAAGCAGAACTATAACACCTTCTATTCCGAGAAGACCCCAAGCACCTGAGACTTATACCAAATACCCGGAGAGGATTGTTTTCACCGAAACTATACGACCAATTTCTCCGGAGATTAGAAGTAGATCTTCTTCACCTAAAATCGAGAGATCCACCCAGAGAACTTCATCACCGGAGACCCTATATTTTAGCCAAACTACCAGGCCGATTTCGCCTGTTTTCGAAACCAAAAGATCGATTGAGAGCATTCCCGAGACGATAATCAGAAGTCCGAGCTATAGAAAGATAAAGTCACTTCACGGCGACTCCATAGACTTCATTAAAAAGCGCATACCACGCTCTAGAAGCGCAGGCGAGGCTGACGAGAGACATTTTAGAGGAATCGGAACAGATCCGCCGAGTTTGACTCAAAGCACGAGCTCCATAGACTCTTTAAAGGAATATCAAACCTATGTGAAAGAAATTATACATTCCGCAAAGAAATCCGATAGATTTAAAGAATTGAATAAGTTTTATTCGACCATAGAAAGATTAGGGGAGCTAGAAAGGACGACTTCATCGGCAGATTTAAGACCTAGACGGAGAGATGAAGAAGAAATAGTCGACTACGATCGTTGGAGGGAAGTTCGTCAAAGGGAAAAAGCCGAGAAAGAATTGACCACCATCTACAAGGAGTTAAAGGAAGTCCAAAAGGAGAAGGACTTTTTATTCATGCCTAAGCAAGTTGAGACCTACAAATGGCGTAAAGATTTCGATAGAGGCTTGAGAATCAAAGAAAGATCCGTGGAGAATATCAAGGAAGAATTTGAAAGGTTAAAATTAGAAGAAGACGATCAAAACAAACCTTTAGATTATGAATATAAGAAGGATGTTTATAAACCGTTATGGCGTGGTAGTTCTGTTATTAATCTAGCTCGAAACATGGTTGAAAAACGTTCGCAATCCGAAGGCAGAACAATCGCATCCAGACAAAGAAAACTTGACACGGAGAGATTATTAACGCAAGGAATCGGCAGTAGGATATGGAGCAGTTTATCTATGGAACAGGTTAATATACTAAAGAACCAATTAGCTGAAATCTATCAGAACGGCACCCAAAGGAATTTAAATGATAAACCAGAATACGTAGTTGAAGTTCCTAAAGATAAAAGACTAACGCCGCAGACTCCCTTAACAGTTAGACGCAATTCCGACTCGTCGAAAGCTCTAGAGCAGCCCCAGAAAAGAACCTTTCAAGTTGGCGATTCCCTACTATCAGAGACCGATAAGAAAAGATTATCCCAAAGCTTGAGCAAAGAAGTCTTAGAAAGACAACGGCAGAGATATAGGACCTCTCTTTCTTTGGTCCTAGGTAAAGAAACTAGAGGTGCTATCGCGGCTGCCGAAGCCAAAGTTAAACATCCGGAACCACCCTCTCCAAGGACGTGTTACTCCTTGGAGATGTCTGAGGATGGCGAAAAAGATACGAAGAAGGAAGGTGATAGTGATTTTCTTTTAGTTCTAGCTAAAAGCGACACCGCGAATAAGGCCAACATCAAAGAAACGTTAACGGAATGGGCACAGCCTAAAAAGGCGTTGATTTCGACGGACGTCGTTACTACTCCGCATAAAACATCGTCAACTAGCGAAACCGAAAGTGGTAGCACTGATGGGTCGACGAAAACGGTAATTTGCGTCGATAAGAAAGAAGCTGACAAGGCAGAGGTTAAAAGGAAAGTGCAATACTTCGAAAAAGTTCGCGAGAAGGACGATTACACTCCTACAGTTTATAAGCCTGCAGATCCAAGCAGTCCAGAAGAATTGGAAGCGACCGAGGAACCGAAGATTGTTAAAGAAGAACCGCCTGTTCAGGAAAAGGCGACGAATTTGAAAAGATCATCGCTTTCTAAGTCCTATCAGGACTTTAAAGAGTTATTCGGTGAAAGCGATACGGCCAAAGTCCATTCGCCAATATCTAATGTGGCATCAAGTAGTTTTACATCATTGAAATCCCTCGCTTATAGCACAGATAGTGTCCATAGGAGCAGAAGCTTGTCGCCGCATCCGGATTTGTATTATTTCTCCTTGGCTAAAGCTGGGGATGTTAGCAAGCTGAAGGATAAGTTCGAAAGATCGCATAGATCGTATTTGGAGCCTCGAAGATGTAGTAGCGATTCCCAAATTAATCTGAAATCCCAGATTTATATTCCTGGCCAAGTAATTGGCGAAGTCGACAATTTGAGAAGGCGATATGAATATCCTTCTTTAGCTGGGAGAGGTAGAAGCAGAATTAGACGTGGAGGAATCGTGTCCCCGATCCATCTAAAAGCTGAAGACCGTTTCATGCCTCACATCAACATCATAAGTAAAATAGCAAGCTTATACCCGAGGAAATCCGTTAGAACAGACCGTGAAAGGAGCATGGAGGAATTAGCCGAGATACTAGGAATTACAGTGGGGGAAGTGAAGAAATTAAAGCGGAAATTCGACTCTCCCGATAGGAACATGTCCCTTCTGGGACACATGTTCACATCCTCCCCGAATCTTCACGAACTAAGGGATATCGCTCCGTATCTAACCGCCTCCTGGACCGCCCATCGATATCCTAAGAAGGAGGACAATACGAGACCTCTAACTCCTCCAGTACCGCCTCCTACGTTGTCCGCATCCAAATCCCCCCCTTCCGTTAAGAAAAAGCCGCGTTCGCCGACACAAACTCGGCCCAAATCCGCGTCGCCCTCACGGCGATGCGATAAGGTAAAGCTCTCGTCCATCTTGAAACCGGAACTGGTCAAGCAGCAAGAGGTAAAAAAGAATGATTTCAACCCAGCCGTGCATCAACCCGTTAGTCGCTATCAGCCGCAGCTGCCGAAAGTCGACCCAGTAAGGTACAGATCGTGGTGGACAGCTTTGCCCACACAAAATCGACCCACAGTTACATTCAAAGGTGTTGTATCCATAATGCAGAGTAGTGGAATGCACCAGTAGGCGACACCTTTCCTAGTTTTTTCTTTTTCGTTTTGGGGTTGCCGTTTAGAGTATTGATATATTTTTTAACGTGAACTTATACGAGTGAACACGTTGTTGTAGGCCTCTTTTAAAGAAAGTAGGTTTCTGGGTTGAAATCGCGTTGTGATTGGACAAGGCTCCCGAAATTTCACTCTCAATTGCGTGGAGCTTGTTTTGGGCTGCTGCATGTCGTGTCGCTGCTGTGAGAAGAATTATCGTGTTTGCTTGGGGTTAGCTAAAGAGAATTGGGGAGATTTCTATTAAAAATGTAACGGGTAATCATCGTTTCTGTTGAGATTGTTGGAATGCTTGTGGATTTCGATAGCCCCTCGGATTTTTCCAGAATCTTCTAAGGTTCACAGGACAGAACCTTGATTTCGTTAAATAAAATCTTATGACCGGATTCCGATCATTCTTCTCACAGTAGCCCAGAAGAAGCTTTATGCGACAGAGAGCTAAATGTCGGCAGACTCATTGCAGGTTTCAACTCGGAATCCTAATTTCTTCATGCAAGTGTAATTGTTTACACTGCTCGAAATGGTTAATGAATATTTCATAAAAATGGTAATAAATAGTCTCGGCAATGTGGGGCAAGTTACAGTGCGAAGGCGATTCAATAACGTTTACGTACTCGCATCATTTATGATCGTGACCCTCATCTCTGAGCATAGGCAATACGGACGCAGGAATATTTACATAAAGCAATGATAAAAAATATATTATATAACGTGCTTAAACACTTACTGTTTTAAGAAGTTTCCACGAAATCACAAACTGGGTGGCACAAGTGTGCTTTGATACGGGTACTCGATTCTCCGTTGCACGCGCTTCACCCCTCCACGTGGTGCTCTACACGACACTGAAACTTGCCCTCCTTTTGCCGAGACTATTGATTACTGTATGGAAATGCTAATATCGTCGTTGTACCATACGAATGATTAAATTTATTTTCTAGCAAGCCATGAAATTTTCTTTGTTTTCCCTACAATCTAGTCATAAAAATCTTAAATTGCACACGCGTTTTGACATATTTTAGATGTGAAATATCCAATAATTCTTTTGAGCAGTGTATTTCCGAATTAAATATAAAAATATTTATAGTATTGTGTTTGGTACAAATTTTACGACAAAAATAAGATCAAATATATCAATACTGCATATGGTACACGCACAGCTTACTTGATCAAAAAAAAATGAAAACCCGAAAAAAATTTCGAAAATGTGTAGTTTAAGGATAGTTCAAAAAATTGCCAATCTCCCAATTAAGTCGTATTGCATGCTGTCTTCTTTTCTCTTTTTTTCTCTCTAATTTGCGCTCATCTATAATCATTTTTTTTTTATTTCCCTAAACTTTTTTTTTATTTTTTACTTTCGTAAAGAGCGTCCATTCGTCTTGTCACGCAGTGTGCACCTCATTTACATTCTAAACGTCACGTTATCTCTTGTTGATACGTCATTACGTTGCATTATTATGTTATTATTATATGTAGAACCAGAACCACCAATACCACCGCCCAAAGGCTTCTCAAGAAGGGCAACGGAAGCAGGTAATGTAATTGCTTGAATTTATTTAGTGTATTTTGTCGTGTGTGTACGTTTCTCTGTGTTTCTAGACTTTGATTCGATGTTATTTGCGGAGAATGTTTCGTTAGGTTATGCTCTGAATGTTGTTCTTTGTTTATTGGTAGAAAATGCAATAGAAGGCACTCGATTTGATGTTTAATAATCCTGGGATAATATATATTTAGAGAAAGAATAGCTTAAGGGTGCTTCCCAGCTTAGCTGATAACGAAGAAGATTCATAAATGGTTAATTTAGATGTAAGATGACCTCAAGTGATTACGATGTTTTGTACTGATATTAAGGCAATAGCGGTTAAAAGTGCAATTTGAATAGTCTTGCAATAAAAGGTAAAACGTGAGGTTACCTTATACCCAGCAAACAAAAATGGCTTACTCACGCTTTTGATTAAAATAATGCTTTAATGCAGCGGTCCCCAACCTTTGAACTTGTCTTGTGAACGCCTTCTAAAAACTGGAATAAATTAGTAACCTCCTTGTGCAGTCATTTGCAAATATGAATAAAGCAATAATAATAAATTTATTACTAGACTTAGAATTAATGTGGGATGAATTGGATGGAAGAATTTGAAAAGAAGGAGTTGGCAAATTATAGGCTCTCTGATGAGAAGAATACCAATTCAATCTCGAGATGGGTATATTAACATGAAATAGCTTTGAATTAAACTTTTGTAATATTTTCTGTTTCTTTTTCGTCGCTGAACTTTCTTTTCGCGATATCAAATATCTGTCAATAATTATTAACTACAAATCAACCCTATATTTCAATTCAGATCGAACATAACGTCAATTTTGTAGTAGTCTACCTATATGTGAACGGTAGTGCATACAGACTATATCAGAGAATACTCAGACTACATTAGAAACGTGGTTTTTTGCAAGTATATCAAATTTAAGATGATATTTATAATGTTAACACACTGTTTTTATTACGGTCGGAATGCATTAAATTCAGCCAGTCCTTTATAAAATACAATATTCGTAGGTTTCACTTTTTTTATTTATTCGTCGTAGATTGGCTGATTAATTTTACAACTTGGACTACTACTCTCTTAGCTGATTTAAGCAAGTTTGATTTCGCAGTCAAGCACTTTTTATCTGAACTGAACTGTGATGCAATTGATTCAAAATGTCTTTACCTGTCTCGTTTGGGTGCTGATGAAACCTGCAAAAGATGATATGCTCCTCAAGCCATTTTGCTTGCCTTTGAAATGATTGTATATGTTATAACCATGCCATTTCGTCAAAAGCTTCGTCGTAAAAACTCTGACTACAACTTTTGTTTGTTTGGAAAATGTCCAGAAAGTTTGGTAATGCATTTTGATGCCGATAACTTATAAAATTGTTCACTCTTAATTTTACAAAAATGAAACACTGCACCTTATATTTTACACGTTTCTGTCAGTATACTTATTCAGAACTTTTTTATAACTCTAGTTAAAGGAAACATTTCAATATTTGTTAAACAAGAACACTATTTCGTAAAGCATATATAATTACATCGTGTTATGTTAACAATACTTGCTGATTAGAAACATACCTGATGCTTCAATATCCATACTGAGATTTTTTTTATGCATCTGTGGTATCAGAGCCCATACGCTTCTATGAAACGAATACTTTATACTTCGATCAAATATAAATATTCCTACCAACTAATGTTTATATTACTAAATCACAGATCTTTTCCGTATTGTAGCATAATAGGATAATAATACTTATTGGAAGATTTTCATCTTAATTTTCGTAAGATAAAGTTTCTTGAATCACTCTTCCACAAGAATATCTTATTAACCTCTTATTTATACATCCTTATTCATGCATTCTTTTCGAAATTATTACGTATAATATATTCCTCATGCATTACTATCTCCCACCGATTTCAATACATCGGACGTATAATAACAGTACCCATCCTACTGCTCGGTTAAAGTAGTAACTTGAGTCGGTCATTGTATTCTAAATTTTGCGCTTCATCGTCGAGAAAAAAATTCACGTATACCGATACCGCGCGTAAGAGTCCATTAACTCTATAGTTAAGATCTAAACTTCGAAAAGAAAAAAAATGTTTTTTATTTCGACATGAAAACGAAAGTGATATGATTTCGGTTGGTGTTTTCTTTTTTTTGTGTGATGATTATGAATTATTAGTTGTGAATTCCCAAGGGAATATCGGTAAGTGTTACTCACCGATTTGAATGAAACTTTGTAGTGTAAGAACAGTGGAATATCCTTTTACGAATGTTGTCTTTTAAGTTTTGTGTATAGAGGTGGAATAGAACAGTAGATAGCTTTTAAAGATTTTATTGTCTTTCGAAATATTCTCCACGATGTTTCTTTTTCATATACGAGGGTTGTCTTGTAAGTTTTGCATCTAAAGCTGGAATAAAACAGTAAAGACTTTAATGTTTTTTTGGAAGTATTTTCCACGAAAATCAATGCACTTATGCATGCGTTCGAACCAACTGTGGGACTTCACTCGATTATTGGTAGAGTCAAAATTGCGTTCTTGAAGGAATCTTTGATCACGCAATCCTTTTTTTCATTTTCGGAAAGGTAAGGAAGTGGTTGGGGCTTGGATCCGGACTATATGGAGGATGCTCTAAACTACACTAATAGTTGTATACCACTCGACAGTAACAGTTCTTCAAATGTCACGACTGTTTCTGGGGTTACTTCGAGAACGGAAGATTTATGTCGGCTTTTATTCACTTTGAAACATCCAAACAAACGACTGTCATTTACTTTCTGGCTCCTATGAATAAATTCATTACCACTGATGATATTGTGCATGTTTTTAGAGTTTCTGGCATTGAAATCATCTAAAGTCTTTTGACACCAATTCTCCCTAGCTACCCTGTCTCCTTTGGTCAACAGATGTGATATACAACAGGAAACTTAATTTCTTACACACAATTCTTGAAAAATTTTTTGCATTGAGGTCTTTAAAACCCCCAATGATGCCTCAATCTCGCGATATGTCACATGTGGATCTTCGTTCTCGTGTCTGCCGTTTTTGGTACACCTACTTTTGGGTCGTCGCTAGGACTAATCTGTGCACCTTCGAATTCTTCATACCAATAAGAAATTGTTGGCTGATATTCTTATTCAGATAATTGTCTTCGAAACTTATATAAAATTATTGCGCGAAAATGTTTATTTCCATTCTTCAACTATCTTGTCAAATTTAATAGTTCTTTGTGGCTACAACACGACACATATAATACTGAAACTTTAGATTTAGGTTAACTAAAGATGGAGATTAATTTTGGTACTGACATTTGATTAGTGGCACGTTCTCTGTCGGAGTATGCTAAATTTAAAAAACATCCCTCGTTCAGGACAACATTTTCTTTTAGACCTTGTTCTTATGTCCTTCCAATGTTTTTGTAAGTACAATGAAATCTTCCTTGAACGGACACCAACGGGACAAACTGAAGATGTCCGTTCAGGAGGGGCGTCCGTATAAAAGAAATATGTAGTAGATACAACAAAAATCGTGTTTTAACAAAAAATGAATATATTAAAGAAACTGGGACATTTAAGTCGTACATGTATATAAATGTTTTTAAAATAAATAAGAAACTTTAAACTTAAGAAAAAAAAAGTTTATTTCCTTTAGATATATACATACAAAGTATAATATATGTACATAGATTCATAGATGTAGTATATAATACAAAACAATTAAATGAATAGTCACTTTAAGGACGCACAAATTCATATATGGTTGTTTGTCTTCTCTTTTTCTTTAAAATGGCGTTTTGAAATCGTATTTCTAATTTAGAAAGAAGCTCCAAAGACTCTGTATCTCCGTGATTTTCGTCAAAACTTTTGTGCTGCTTGGTCGGGGTAATAGCTTTACCATAATTTGGGATAGCTTCTGTTGGCACTAAAATTCTTTATAATCCCCTGGTCAAGTGGTTGACAAGCTGATGTACAATTAGGGGGTAAAAATAATATTTTTATATTATTTAAGCGAACGTCTTTCGGATGAGATCCCGCATTGTCTAAAAATAACAAAATGTTTCTTTTCTCTTTAGCCATTTTCCAATCTAGGTCTTGCAACCACTCTGTCATAATTTGTCCTGTCATCCAAGCTTTCTTATTGTATTTCCAAGTTACAGGCAGGTTATTTATATTAATGTTTTTAAAAGCTCTGGGTTTAGCTGCCCTACTAATGACTAGGAGTTTTTCTTTTTCACCCGCCATATTTGCACAATGCAAAATTGTAAACCTCCCTTTGGGATACTTACCCCCAACACATTTTTCCTTCTTTAATGTGAGCGTTTTGTCGGGTAGAGCCCTAAAATACAGGCCTGTCTCATCGGCATTATAGATGTCTCTCGGTGAATATCCCTCAATCAAAGAAGGACATTTTTTTAAAAACGATGAAACATCTTCAGCATTAACCGAAGCTCCTTCTCCCGAAATCGCTTTAAAACTTATATTGTGGCGGATTCTAAATTTATTGAGCCAAACAGAAGAAGCACTGAATGTAGAATGTCCCAAAGAAGCGGCTATTTCTCTTGCTTTACATCGTATTAGCGGATCTAAAAAAAAAATAATTTTTTTGCGTTTTTGTCACGACAAACCTATTGGTAATCTCACTTTTTTTTATCTATTTTAGAATTTAATATGAAAAGAAAATCAACGCATTAATACAAGAAAACCTTATCTAAAAAAATCATATGCATACCTGTTAAAGGAATCCCCTTATGCCGAGCTGCTGTAAACCAGTCATAACACAATTTGTCAATTTTAGTACCATCACCCGTCAAAAAGCTTCTTTTTTTCATCCATATTCCATTTTCCAATATTAAAACGCTTGGATAAGTTCCTTACACTTAATTTCTCTTCATTGTAAACTTCAACAATCTCAATTTTTTTGTTTAAGCGTGAGAATTTTTCTATTTGGAGCCATTTCTACAACGAATGTGTCGCCCACTGTGTCTTTTCCGCATAGACATCAGACTAATATTGAAAGCAGATTGAATCGAAAGCGTACACCCAAAGAATAAGAACGGTAAATCCCCGACGAACTTGGGGAAGTCCCTAATTTACGCCAGGCAGAAATGCACGACATAGGCTGCGTTTGTACCGAAACATTAAAGTCGGTAAATCTCCGGTTTACTCGGGGAAGTCACAGTGAAATTGGCGCGCGGCGTGATTGAGAAATGCAATAGCAATACTCTCGATATAAAAATAAGATAAGGCGTTTCTTTTTATTTTGTTTTGTCCGGTTAAGAGAACATTTTCTCGTATCCGCGTCCGTTCAAGAGAATGCCCGTCCAAGAAAGAGTTAATACAATGGAAATAATATGAGAGCCGGTCGGCACCATGAGAAACTGTCCGTTTAAGGGAGGTGTCCGTGTAAGAGAGGTGTCCGCGAAGGGGAATTTCACTGTACATACAATTCATTTTCGTTCTGTTTGTTTTTCTGGGAGATTTAGTCCAGTGTGCAGATGCACTCACTTCTAACTTCTGCAAAATCTAATATAAGGTATTGGTAGTAATTTATACTCTAAAAAAATGAATATAAAAACACCACTTTTCTTACACTAAACTGGTCTATAAACCTAGAAAGATGCCTTCAAATCGGTGAGTAAGTTTACTGGTCCCCCTTTACCAGTAGGTGTAACTGTTTATAAAATGAAAAGTAATGAAAGCCTGTCTACGGTTCCTGTTCGATTTATTAGGGTCACTTGCTAAAATAGCGATTTTATTAAAATGTTATACGAATTACTGTGTCTTTCAATCTTGTTTCTACACATCTTCTATGCAGTACAGAATAATTCATAAGGAGAAGGACATTTAGGGAACGGATTTAGATAGGTATTGTAAACCCTACTCGTGAATTTTATACTTGTATTTGTAAATTATCGCGTTGGAAACACATAAAAGCTTAAATTTATAAGGTGGCCCTAATAAAATGAACAGGGACTGTAGTTTAACAAGCCTGTATAAAAATTGAATTAAGATTTTTTTTTCAATTTTTCTTTAAAAATACCAATAAATATTCAAGCTTAATTACCTCACGAATTATTAATAAACTCCAGCAATATTAATTCTATAATAAGCGGCAAATATCTAATAAACTGCGTGGGCGAGATATCGTTTAGATAATCGATAACGAAATAAAAAGAACAGATGACTATGACGTGTATTCGTTTTAGTAAACCTCGCGGAACACATCGTAGCGTGCCGCGTATTGTCAAAGGCAAGTCGATCTAGTTAGCATTGGAAAAAGCTGAAGCGCGCGTCTTAGTTACCTGCGATCGAAAATATCATATCATAGAGTAGATTCTAGATCTTAAACGTTTAGTGTAGTGTTAATGTTTCGGATAAGTAATATATACATTCGAATAAAAAAAGATTGTGCGTAATTTTATGTGGGATATTTCGCGAATTCTATTTTTTTTTTTGAATATCGTACCGACGCGTTTTAATTAACCATGGATGTGCATCTCCGACCCAAAACCGAAGATTTCGCCAGGAGACAGCAGCAGAATCAACATTTTAGACATACGATAGGAAATCCGATGGTATATGGACCTATTCCTTATAGTTAGTATAAAAGACAACTAATCTTAAAATTACGTAGTTAAATAACAATAACAATACTTAAAAATCTTTCGAGTATCGTTCGAAAATATGCGCGAAATTTACCTTGCCTAAAGAGAAACGTAGAAAACCTTGAATAATCCGAATTAAATAACATTACTACATCGTTTCCCGTGGATAATTCTAAATCGATAGTTTCACCTGAATAGAACGCACAGCCGAAATGTATTTTAAAAAGAAGTAACCGCGTCTAGAGTGTTTATGAATGCCTCGGATATGTCGTCAAGGTTAATTTCGCGAGGCGAAATTTTATTCGAATCGTTTTAAAGCGCTCTGTTAGTTTTGCTTGTTAATCTGTACAGTGCGTACTATTTGCTTTGTTCATTAAATTGTTTATCGAAAGTAACAAGCGATAATTCGATTTGTATTGCTCAATAAGTTGTAGAAAATAGAGAAATATTATATACTATTGCTCACAAATTTAACATCACGTCTCGGAAAATATAAAAACAATTTCCTGGTTGACTCCCATGAAAATTCAACAAACTATACATACGAGGACGACCTGAAATGTTCCCGGAATCGACAAGAAGGTGAAGTTGTAGTTCACTCAAAGATCAATACACTTTTTTAAACGTTGCTCCAGTCTCTTCAAGCCGTCGGAAAAGTAGAATGTTTCGAGGTCCGCAAGGTAGCCATTTGCATCGGCGATGACCTCCTCATTTGAGGCAAATCTCTCCTCCCAGTGATTTTTGAAGGTTTTTGGGAATAGGAAAACTCATTCAATTTAGACACGACCATGCGAGATAAATGAGCCGGCGCATTGTCGTGGTGGAAAGGCACTTTCTTCCACTGCAAACGAGGCCGTTTCTCCTTCAGTATTGCATCGGATCGGGTCAATAAATCGCTGTAGTTTTGCCCCGTGATCGTCCTTCCCTTCTACAGATAGTCGATGAGGATCACACCTTGGGAATCCCAAAAGATGGTCGCCATGACCTTTCCGTCCACTGTTTCTTGGTCTCCGGTATGTAGTGGTGAATCCAAGTCTCATCCACGGTTACGAAACGCATGTGAAAGAATCCCTTGGATTGCGTTGGATTCTGGCCCGACACTCCTCCGAAACGGTCACCCGATTTCGTTTTTGCTCCGATGTGAGCCAACGCGGTACCCATCGCGCCGAAAGCTCTTTCACACATATGTACATACGAGGGCAATCACAAAAAAAAGGTCTCCTATTTTTTGGGGACGTAGAGAAAGTTTTAATACGGTTTTTGGCAACACTGTTGTGAGTGGTGCCTTCTCACGCAGGCGCTTCGCTCGGATGCTCAGTCTTGGCTTGGTAGCCATTCGAAATGGAGCTCCCGATAAACGTTAACTCCAAGTGCGAAATGCGCGCAGTTATTCGATTTTTGAACGTAAAACGGGTTAAACCGGTTGAAATTCACCGCCCATTGACGGAAGTGTATGGACGGTCGTGCGTGGATGTCGAAAACGTTCGCAAGTGGCGTAGGGAATTTACAGCCGGTCGTACTGAAATTCATGACGAAGAAAGGAACGGGAGGCCGTCAATTGCCGACGAGACAATCGCGAAAGTTGAGGAACTCATGCGTAAAGATCGGAGGATCACTCTGGATGCTCTCTGCATTTTGGTTCCTGAGGTTTCCAGAAGCACCATCCACAGGATTTTAACGGAAAAGTTGCAATATCGGAAGGTGTGTGCAAGATGGGTGCCGCGTATGCTGACAGAAGACCACAAACGGCAACGGGTTGATTCTTCCCGCGAATTTCTTCGCCGCTAGGGAGACGAAAAGGACAACTTGTTGGACTCGATTGTCACGGGTGACGAAACCTGGGCACTTTACACCTGAGACAAAACAACAGTCACGCGAGTTGCGGCATCCCTCTTCGCCCAAGCCACGAAAATTCAATCAAACAGAATCTGCCGGTAAAGTCATGGCAACTGTGTTTTGGGACAGGGAGGGGGTACTGTTGGTCGACTTTTTGCTTGCTGGGGCAACAGTGAACGCTGACAGGTACTGTGATACACTGAAGAAACTCAGAAGGGCAATTCAGAACCGAAGAAGGAGGATGTTGAGCAAGGGTGTAAGCATTCTCCACGACAACGTCCGTCAAACCGTCGATCTCCTGCAAAATTTTGGTTGTAACGTCATCACACACCCACCCTACAGTCCGGACTTGGCACCCAGCGATTTCCACCTGTTCCCTAAGTTGAAGGAACATTTGTCTGGACGGCGGTTCTGCTCCGATGCTCAGGTGAAAGATGAGGCTCAACGCTTCCTGAAGGGCACGGCGGCAAGCTGATATAACATGGGCATTGTAAAACTGCCACAGCATCTACAAAAATGCATCGACCGAAATGGCGATTATGTTGAAAAATAAAGCATTCTTCAATCTTTAAAGTGATGTAGCAATTATAGAAAATAAACGGTTCTTTGTATATCTAAAAATATAGGAGACCTTTTTTTTGGGATTGCCCTCGTATAAACACACATAAACACATGGGTCCATGCAGATATTTAGGTCGCTGGTCAACGTAGCGAATATTCAAAGGGATCATACTACCAATCGTTACCAATAAAATTTTATTTTTTTGTACGAATCCGTAGGCGATAACCAATGATGCGAACGCTTATTATGTGGACCCATCTGTTTAACTTCCACGTCTTTCCTAGCTGTTGAAGGTGCAAACAAATGTATATCTAAAAATATAGGAGACCTTTTTTTGGGATTGCCCTCGTATATTACAGCCTTTCATTTTCAACAATAAATCATTAACATATAAATTAAACAATAAGGGATCTAACACCGTCCCTTGCGAAACACCATTACTTGTATTTAAACAATCAGATATCCTATTATTATATTTCACTTTTGAGTTCTATTATCTGAATATGAATCAAACCAGTCCTTAACCTTGTTACAAATACAACACATTCCTAATTTCTTTATTTGTAATTTTCTATCAACAATTTCAAAAGCCCTATGGAAGTCCAAAAACACAGCTATCACAGTTTCACATGAATAACTTTTTCTAAATTCTGATTGATCATGATGAATCACATTGTTTCGCTCACAAAAATCAGCACTTGATACAGCATTAATAGGGTTGAATTCCTCACGTATTTTGGTCCGTGCCACTTTTGGAACTGGATTTCTTTGCTGTAGATCTTACAAATTAAAAACAGGAGTTTTAAATATTCTATTCTATAAGTGAAGACTTCCGTACGTAAGCTTATCATGCGATTGTCAAAGAACACAAGGAAAAAAGCACTATTTTCTTGTGTTACATGTGTCGCTGCACCATATTGCTGGAAATAACCATAATGTAATTCATCTTCGTGCAACGGTTTAATGAATTCATTCAAAATGTTTCTATATCTCTCAAGATTAATTGTAAAATTAAAAAAAAAAGATGGTCTAACAATTCTGCGACGAGAAACACCAAGAGAAACGATTCAACATAAATATAGGGATTTCCACTACAGGTCTTTAAATTATTTATAAACCACTGGCGGTAAACAGGGCTCTTAGTAGGTAGGTAGTCTACCGATCACACTCCTCATTTTTTGGAACTGCGCTGTCGCTGGTTAAAACTGGAGATCATCTTCAGCTTTAACTAGTGGTGTAATCTATTCTAGATTCGTGGGTGTTGTCCCGCATCTGATGCTGGTCCGCATTGTTATGCGATGTTATTTCTCGACGCTTCGATGAAAACATCTCCTGGAGATAGAACCCTAAAACTAATAAATTTGGCTAGATTACGGGATTAATACAATTTTGCAATTTCAGTAGCTGCTTTATCGAATACATATTTATAATTCTCTAGAGACACCAGTTATAACAAATGGCATTTTAATAATTATTCCCCTTAAAAGCAATTTCTAGTTTAACTAACGCGCTATTTAATATCATCTATTCCTCAATTACCAGAGCTCCCAATTCCATAGACTTTGGCAAGTTTATTAAATACCGAGTTTGATATTTGCAACAATCTAGAACGCTGCGAGATTAATCTAGCCTTCTTATATTTCACTTTTCCAGTAATTAATACCATTTTATTCGTAGTCAATAAGCTCTTGTCTAGTATAGACAATGGCAGAAAAGTTAAAACGTTTTGGTATTTGGAACTTACTGGAGTAATCAGTATGGTACTAAGGCTTGAAAATTTGGAGACCCCTGTACTGGGGTGAATTACCCACACACACGAAGCTTCAAAATTTCTCCTTGTCACTGAAACGCTATTGAGACGTGTTCAAGATGTACAGTTGAGATCATTTAGTTTGATAATCTTCCGCAGGATATTCCATATATTATTACGTATTTTATTTAACGTAATCGGCCTCGATTTAGTATTAAAATTTGTTAATTTCCATTCAATTCATCTTGTCATGTATTTCTCAAGATGTATGTCATTAACGTTATGAGCAGCAGTGTATCGTTACGCGACAAAATCTTGCACGATTTAATCCCATCCCACAATTCTAAATTAATAGAGGCTGACGATGATTTCTTTAACAAGCAACTGCAATAATCCTTCTAATAAGAAACGATAAGCGTACGCAATCTTAGAAAAGATTAACAGATCATCACTTGACATGACAGACACCGAAGCGCATCGATAAATTGCGTCTATCTATTGCGCGATGCGGGGGCAACAGAAATCGAGATACGAATAAGCGTGCACAAAATATACTATTTATCTGGCGATATCGTTACATAAAAACGTGCTAGACCTCTCCATCCCGCAGATATGTAGTATCGTTCGCTGCAATTGCGTAAGCGATACATGGCATGCTAGGATCTTTTTTTTTTCAAGATTCTAGGTCGCTAATATGTATACGTAGTGTCTCACTTTACATACATATGTATACGCATATACCTTTGTCGGTTAGTTGCGTGTATTTGTTTTCCTGCGATGACGATTCAAATTACGTACTTATCTAGTTACGGTCTGTGCCGTGGATTATTGAGGAACTATATCCGGCCTACTAAGGACAAAACCGACGAATCTGGTTTCATTTTGCGTGCGCCAAAAATAAAAGGCAGCCTCCTGTATTTGATATTATTTGCTTGGTATCTTCGTTGGGATCCACCAATATGATTGATGGGCAACTTAGTGTTAGATATCGTCTTCACAAAAATGTTTTGCTTGACAGACACATCGGCTGAAAAGTCCCGGGCCTAACGCTAGTTTTATTGCAGTCACCTTTCTCTCAGTACTAACCTTCAAAAGACAGCTGTTAAAATTTCATGATATTCTATTCATTCGTTTGTGAGTTATTGTGCTAAGAGTTACGCTACTTTTGTTATTTTCAAAACAATGGATCAAAAACAATTTCGTGTTTTAATTTTACACTGCTTCTTGATGGGAAAAAAATACCGTTCAAGCGAAGCAATGGCTTGAAAAGTGTTATGGGGACTCCGCTCCATCAGAAACGTGGTCGTAGAGACACCGATGATGCAGAACGCAGTGGACGTCCAAATGAGGCGGTAACACCAGAAAACATAAAAAAAAACACAAAATCGTTTTGAATGATCGAAAAGTGAAGTTGCGTGAGTTAGCTGACATCGTAAAGATATCAAAAGAACGTATTGGCTTTATATTGCATGAGCATTTGACTATGAGAAAGCTCTGTTCAAAGTGGGTGCCGCGTTTGCTCACTGTTGACCAAAAACAAGAACGTGTTGATGATTCTGAGCAGTGTTTCGCCATGTTCAAACGTAACAAACCGGAATTTTTGCGTCGATATGTGACAATGGATGAAACATGGATTCATCACTTCACTCCGGAATCAAAACGATCGTCATCTGAGTGGACAGCAACTGGTGAACCTCGTCCAAAGCGCCCGAAAGCACAACAATCGGCTGGAAAGGTCATAGCCTCGGTATTTTGGGATGTGCGTGGTGTAATATTCATCGACTATCTTGAGAAAGGAAATACCATCAATAGTGAATATTATATAGTGTTATTGGAGCGTTTGAAGGCCGAAATTGCAAAGAAACGACCGCATATGGCAAAGAAAAAAATGTTGTTTCATCAAGACAACGCACCGTGTCACAAGTCAATCAAAACAATGGCAAAACTACATGAATTGAACTTCGAATTGCTCCCACATCCACCGTATTCGGCAGATTTGGCTCTCAGCGACTACTGGCTGTTCGCAGACCTCAAGAAAATGCTCGCCGGTAAGGAATTTCGCACGAATGAAGAGGTTATCGCTGAAACTGAGGCCTATTTTAGGCAAAAGATAAATCGTTCTACAAAAGTGGTATTGAAATGTTAGAGCGGCGCTGGAATGATTGCGTTGCTCTTGATTGAGATTACGTTGATGAATAAAGCTAATTTTGAACCAAAAAAACCGTGTTTTCTTTGTTAGGCACGGGACTTTTCAGCCCATGTGTTATTTATCTCGAGCATCCGATAGGTTTAAATTACTCACTAACACAAGAATGATTACTTTCGATATAGTAGACGTTTATTTTAATTTTCGAACACTTCGATTTTCAACTTGAATTTGAACAATTGAAAGATTAATTTCAGAGAACGAAATTTCACCCGGCATAACCAACTTTCCATTATTATCTACGTAAATCTGGTGTTAATATTGTTTCTAATGTTATCGCGTAGAGGGACTATACGATTTCCTAATGTTGATCGAGATAGTAATTGCCATTGAAATCCTACAGTGAGCAAAATAATACAACGGATTGCAATGTATTAAGATTTTCACGGTCGAATTATCCGAAATTTTGTTAAGGACAATGTGAGGAGAAAAAAAACATTAACATGCGAACATCTATCTGCCTACCCGACATCGTCAATCGTAATTTCGAGCAATATTTCTACTCAATACGTTACATTTGCCTCTCGGTTACTGTCATCGTATCTAAACTAACAGCCTAAACGGGCATTCTTGTCGCTATCTAGTGCCACAAGAATAACACAGTCGCCTGCCGCTTCAAACACAACGAAATACGTGGGTGCAGTTTCCCTTCTCCTGAGCAGCTTATGGACTGCTAAACCAGAGAGAGCGCGCACCAACAGTGCGTAGGGCAGCTGCACATGTGAATGATCCCTCAAGGTTTACCATGATGTATTAAAAACAACGAAAAATGCCATGTTTTTAGAAACATGTGCGTGTGCTAGCGTCTTCTCTCGTGTCACATTGTCTTTTTCGTGTATGATTGTACCAATACAAGCTGTATTTAGCAGCGCTATTATGTAAGATATTGTTTTCTAAGCATTTTTCGATGCGGTTTTGAATGACGATAGTTTTTGTTATTGTAGGTTACCGCGGTCATTGTTTTCTTTCAAAGAATTTAGATTTCCGGGTTGTAATTACTTAAGTTAGTTGCGTGAAGCTTCTTCTGGGCTCCTGCATGTCGTATAACAGTTGTAAGAAGATTGATTGGCTTTAATTATCATCTGTCATTAACAAATTGATATCAAGACTTTTTTTGTATTGAAATTGTGCACTTTAATATGTTTTTTTTTCCTGTCAAACTACTCCCAGATTTAGCATAGATCCAATACATTCGTAACTTCGAAATATCATCTCGAAAAAAGAAATTATTGCCAAAACCTTGACATCGACCTCCACAATATTTATTTCGATATTTCTCCAACTTTATTCACCTTGAATATCATCGGCTAGATCCTACTTAATGTCGTAGATAAGCAAAATATTCATCATTCCGAAATATCTCGCTTATCCGATGAGATAGTGTCAGAATTATCTTGATGCGTTAGAAATACGGTTTTACACGGATAAATTTTGTTGTTTTCTCCTTCACGTATCGATTTCACAACAGATCTAATTCCTCTCGGCTTAAAATAGAACACCATAGAGTTTTTTTTGTGCCAGAGATATCGTCAAATCATCGTATAAAAAATTCCGCGCCGTAATGATTCGGGTACAGACAACAGTACTCTTATAGGTACAGCGGAAGCCAGGGATAATCATTTACGACTTGGTTAACGGAAGTTGTTCGCATGCGGAATTGATTTTACGCTAACAGGATTTGTAACCGAGTCGAAGGAAGGAAGTATTGACTCATGTAATGGTCGGTATTGCGAAGGCTTTAAAGGAAATTATTTTACTTTGAGGATTACGGGAGAAAGTACTTATTCTGTAAACAAAAAAAGATGTTGCTTCCTTATTTTAATATCAGGATTATAGTTGGTTAATAGGCTTTGAACTAGAGGTTGGTTTAAATGTTCTAGAGTGAAATAACTATTTAAGTATTGATAAAGTTCTTTCAATATCGTAATTGAATATTGAATAATGGAATCAATTTTTGACCGAACTTATGTCTGATATAGAATAGTTTTTTAAGTTTCGCATCCGATGTTACGATTTTGTTTTCTAAAATTGAGTTAAATTAACCAACCTTAGGATAGAGAAAGACAAACCCTCTAAACATCTCCAGCGATTAGTGGTTGATTCAAAATTCTTCCTAACTTAAAAACCAACAATTTATCAGTTGTGGACCGAGAATTAGGATTGTCATGATCAACGTAATTCATTCTTTTGTTAAATTGTATGCACTCCAAGGAGTGAAAACGTGTTTCATACGAGCTTTTGTGTATGTATTTGTGGAATGGTGGAAGAAAAAAACAATACCAGTCAATGATTCAATTCCATTTTCTTGAAAAATTCTAACACCAACACTGTTTGCGCCAATGCTCATTGCTTCTGATGTCGTTCATGTGGAAATTTGGCTCTATTTTAGATTTCCCCTTATCTGAATGCATTTCGCTACTTTCTCAGCAATGTATGAATGTGCTACAGAAAGAACGCCTAGATATAAGAATATAGGTCTGGGTGTATTTGTGGATTTTGCAATTGACTCACGATAGACAGTCTTGAAGAAGAATATTACTAAATTATTGAAGGTTTCTGCGCCAATTTTAATTTATTCAGAATGAAAAAGATCTACACTCAGCGCGTCTGCGAAGGAATTTTTGCAAAATATTTTGAATTTAAGTCTGATTTATTTCACAGACATCCTGTATATATATACATAATTATATATATATACATCATAACCATTGCCCTGAAGAATTTTTCAGACACTCAATTACGACCGCCAAATATCATGACAAATTGCATTAAAATCGGTTGTGTTCAATATCGCAGTCATTTTCATTAGCATATGTTTAAGTATGAAATATCCACATCCATACAACAAGAAATAACGTCCACAGTATGTTTGCCCAACGAAAAATGAACCTGGACTAAATGCACAAACCACCTTTTGTGCGATTCATTTAAAAAGATATGAACTTACATTGAATTCCGAAAAATCTCAATTCCATTTTGATCATTTTCGTATTAAATTCGAAAAGGTAAAGATATAGGGAGCATTTCAATGATTCAAACCTTGTTTCAAGCTAGAACATCAATATTAATCGGGAAGACGATTAGCGAAATCCTGCACCTAACGAATTATCGTGATTATTAAGAACATGTGGAGGAACTCTAGAAGGAAAAATATTTTTTTTACAAATTAGGAGTTTCTTTAATCTAAATCTTTTACATAAGTGTACGAATTATGTTTATTTTGAACATTATTTGGACCATATACACTCAGCGAAATTTCTATAATTTTATATGAAGTTTTGAACAGAATATAACAAATTTTATTTTGATCACCCTTCAAAGAGACACATAAAGATGCAAAACAAAAACTTGCACAAGATATCACATGGGATCATGAGTGGAACAACGTCATATTTTCTGACGGAAATCAATTTAACCTGGACGGGGCTGATGGTTTCAAATATTATTGGCATGGTTTGCGAGAGAACACTGTAGTTGCGACCAGCCGAAATTTTCGTGGCGGTAGTAGTTTGGGCGGCTTTTACCCATAACAGTAGAACCTCCATATGTGTAATGAATTCTAGTTCTTACATATAACTTCTGAAAATGGTTCTGATAGACTTTTCTGAACAATTGCCGAAAATACAGTTATCCATAATTCCAGACAAACAAAGGAGTGGTTTCATCAAAAGGAAATCAATTTATTAGAATGTCTAGCTTGCTCGCCCGATCTGAACCCCATCGAAAATCCTTGGAGAATATCGACAAGAAAGGTGTATACCAAGAATAAACAATACGGTAGCGCCAAAGAAATAAAATTTGCGATTATGAGGTATTGGAATGATATTCTTTGTAATTTTGATGCATAATTTGCCGAAGATATTACGAAAACCAAATATTCTATTCAAAAGTTCATATGGAACAATAAAAATTCCGCTGAGCGTATTGAGGTGACCAAAACATGATTTCGATGAGTCCTTTTTCTTTCTTGTGTTGCAAAATGTTTTTGCAGGACTTCTAAAAGTGTTTAGGGTCCACCCCAATTGTACAGAAACCTCTTCCGTGTTTTGCAGATGGCATCATAACTACCGACAACTTTCTTTTAATGTCTTTCGAGGAAAAGATAGCTATTCATTACCAAAAGCTTGGAAATTGGATTCGTCGTTTTGAAAAGCATTTGGCTAATTTCTTCATAATCATACTAAATTTACAACAATAGAACAGACAAATACAATGAGAAATCGATTTCTTTTTTGATGAAATACCAAATTCTCCATAAACATCTTCAATGTTCTTGTAGTTTTCCCATAGCTTTTGATCACGGCAACCATGATTTAAATAAATTACTTTTTAAGAAAGATTGTTTATCTCCAATTCCACAAACAAACAATTTCCCAAATGATTCTTCCCGGTCGACTCCAATTAAGAACTTCAACAGCTTGTCGTCATCGTCTTAATAACGAACATCTGTTTACTTCAGCATCTTAACATTTCCACATCTTTTACATGCATTGCGTTTTATTATAAGCATAAAAAGAGACATTTAAATTCTAGATATCTAAACTAAAGCGAGGATCTGTTGCGAAAGTCCTCGCGTGAATCAGAGAAAAGGAAGAAAAAAAAAACGCGAGCGGTCAACAAACAGACTTGTCCCACATATATACGTACACACATGCATATGTGTAGATTATGACTTCCTTCCACATAGACGCGAAATGTAGCAGCGCATATACACTCGGACTAGCAAGGAAAAATGTCCATTTAATAGTGTCAGCGTTAAGAGGCGAATAACAATAATAACAAACGTCCGTTTCATTTTAATTGACCAACTTTGACCGTTCAACGGGCAGGATCCTCTTAGTGGGGCCGTCAAGAAAGTGACCGTAGAATAGACGACACCAAGCTATAGCGTCGCGCATTTTAGCGCTAGCTCGTGACGTGAATCGTAGCAGAATATAAACAGTTCCCAAACCATTTCCAATTCATTAACGTGTTTTCACGAAAAAAGAAAATTGAGGAGGACATCGTCAGTGTTTGTGTGAAAAGAAAGTGTATTGCAAGTGTTATAGTGACTTTTCCAATTTTAAAATAATTTTTCTTGGCGCGCGTCTTTTTCGAAATTCGCAATTAAGAAAAAATGAGTCTGTTACTTCGAAACAATACCCAGAACAACAATCCTAACTCACGTAAGTGTCGATAACAAATAGATTTAGCGTCACCTTTTTAAATACATAATTTTTAACGTCGATTTTAAAACGAAGGAAACACCTCACCTCCGCCACAGCGTGACGTAGTACATTGTGAAAATATATGAGTACATATTCATCGGTACAAACGCTGTAATTCAAGGTTACTCTATTGTGTTGCGAATTTTCCGTAGTTTTTTTTCCTGCTGGTAGTACGAGGGTAACAGGAAATATTTATGGGAACGATGTAGACACGAAATTTGGTAAATGACTTTATTTACTGAGATGAACACGTAGATTTCCACGGCCAGAGTTACTAGTAAACTTGTTATTTTCGGAATTGTATTGCTGAATGAATAAATGCCATAAATTCTCGGCCTGATATAGAAAAAAGAAACTTGGAACAATATAAGAAATTTTCTCTTTCAATGTAATCTTCCATACATTTATTACACCGATTTATTAATAATTCGATACCCTTGTAAAAATAATTTCAAGTTTCTCCGTCAAAATGTTCTATAACATGCAGCTTGCTACGATTTTAAAATTCATGATTCCGTTCAAGTTTTGATTAGAGATCTGATAAAGTCTACTTTAAAGTTGTATTATAGGAGCTTTAAAAGCTCCTTTAAATTGAAGCTTAGATTTTGCGACTTTAAGAAGTTAAACTTTATAACCTACTCTACAGACATCAAATGTCAAATTACATGTGATTTACTTTTACTTTTTACTAAAATAAAGCTATTGGAATCAAGCACAAGCACATGAGCAGTTGATGAAATTGAAATAATTGTAAAAAAGGCGAAAGGTTTACAGAAAGAAGGTTGATTATTTTCCAAAACACAATGAACTGAAACTTT
The DNA here is from genome assembly GCA_023509865.1 of Trypoxylus dichotomus. Taxonomy (NCBI): domain Eukaryota; kingdom Metazoa; phylum Arthropoda; class Insecta; order Coleoptera; family Scarabaeidae; genus Trypoxylus; species Trypoxylus dichotomus. The sequence continues at coordinate 3,046,357 of CM042079.1, forward strand.
TGAAAGGTCTTGACTAACGAAAGAAGCTCCGACCGCTTTATTGTGTTCCAATTACTGTTTGCATTATGCTTTTACGCAGCTGGTAGTATGATCTTAGCTTTGGCCTGTGTCTACAGCTGAAATATATTTATATTATATATTTATATATGTGCGAAATAATTCTATAATATGGAGAGATTTTCACGAGTAATTGGTGCAATCGATTGTATTTTGATAAAGATACAATCTCTAGTAGGCAATGATGTAGAAATCTTGAGGTCAAGAAAAGTTGTTTTTTGCCTTAAATGTAAAAATCATATCAGACACAGGCAAGATAAGAAACACTGTTGTTCGTTGGCCTGGCTCCTGCCGCCACCATACAATATATGATAATTCCAACGTTAAACGTGGGTTTATTAATGAGATATATGGTCATTACCTACAGTTCCTGTTCAATTTATTAGGGTCACTTGCTAAAATAGCGATTTTGTTAAGATATATAATGAAAAACATACTACAACTGTTTCTAGACTAATATTTTGTAATGCCTCCTTCGTTTTTTATAATTGCTCTTATTCTTTCTGGCATACTGTATATGCAAGCGTTAATCTATCTACTTGTAGCGTCATTTTGCCACATATCCTCAAAATTTTTTACTAATTGCTCTTTTACACGCGTGACAGCATGCAAAACTCAATATGCTCGCGATAAAGTTAGACAATAACAATTAAAACGATTATACGGGAGATTTCCTATTATAACTAAGTATATTAAACTATAATTACAACCAGCCATCGCTATTGGAATGAATGAAGATATCCCTGAAGATTCGTTAACTCACAATAAACAATTGTTCGAATTGTAAGCTATAAAGGAAATGTTGGTAGAATCGGCTTGAGAAGACTAATTATAATTTGGAGGATATTTTATGTAAATTGTGTGTTCATAGGATGCATAATGTGTTTACAATGTCTCTTTTTCTCTACACACCCTGTATAAAACAAACAATCTAGCTTTGTATTGTGTACTTCACTTCAGACATGGCTTTCAATCTTCCCAAGTCTTCAAAAATATAGCGATTTGAATAAATTGAATACAATAGGTGATTTCAGCTGTCTCGTTTGATTTTCTCTTAGATAATCTTTTCATTCCTGTTTGTTGTCCTCTGGTGGTTGGGCGAGACGCATCTCTACAATTTAAATTACGACTCTTATGAGTCACTGTATACATTTAAAGTAGGTACAACAAGTTTCGATTCGACATCATTTTGTTTATTTTTATGAATTTGTAATATTTCACTGCAAATATTAATTGTATCTGTACTAATTTGTAATTATTATATGCACTAGTAGTTTTCTGTGAATGTTGGAACATTGTTGGAGTGAATTTATTCCGTGAAAGGCAGGATAAAGCTAAATACTGCTGTTGTATAATAGTGTCTTGGTTTAAAGCCACCTTAGGAAATGTGCATTAAGTTTTAATTAAAAATGAAACACATTTTTAATGAGAAGAAATAGGTGTATATTTATCTTTTTTGTATGTTTTAAAACAAAAAAGGTTATATTATAAAAATTACGTAAAATCTTACATCAAAAAAATCTCTGTACTTTCTAACAGCATCTGCATAGGATATGCTCATCATGTGACTCTCATTAGTAGTTATTTCAACAAAAGACAAGGTGGAACAACTGGTCATAAGAATCCACAGTCTTGAATGCGTGGACAGTTAACAAAGCAAAATCTAAACTTCTAAGTTTTGCTCGTGCTACATCAAATTTAAATGAGAGCTTGTAGGTCACGATAAACTGAAAACCCATTGAACAACGGAATCTCGCTAAAATATTTTGACTTACTGACGACCATACACTTGTTATATTGCAGCGATCGTCGCGGAAACTGTCTTAAATTGCTACACCATGAGAAGATTATCGGTCATAGCAAATTTTGGAAGCTTTTGGAGTATACGGTATAATTTGCTGGGGTGCTACGATATCGGCCAACAGAGTATTTACAAAAGCGTCTTGTCTGCAGCATGTTAGATATGAAACCTACAGAGGCCTTGCAAAGATGCGTTTAAATACCACAAGTTATTAACTACTTCATCTAACACATGGGCTGAAAAGTCCCGCGCCTAACAAAGAAAACACGGTTTTTTTGGTTCAAAATTAGCTTTATTCATCAACGTAATCTCCATCAAGAGCAACGCAGTCATTCCAGCGCCGCTCTAACATTTCAATACCACTTTCGTAGAACGATTTATCTTTTGCCTCAAAATAGGCCTCAGTTTCAGCGATAACCACTTCATTCGTGCGAAATTTCTTACCGGCGAGCATTTTTTTTGAGGTCTGCGAACAGACATGTTGTCGCTGGCGAATACGGTGGATGTGGTAGCAATTCGAAGTTCAATTCATGTAGTTTTGCCATTGTTTTGATTGACTTGTGACGCGGTGCGTTGTCTCGATGAAACAAAATTTTTTCTTTGCTATATGCGGTCGTTTCTTTGCAATTTCGGCCTTCAAACGCTCCAATAACGCTATATAATATTCACTGTTGATGGTATTTCCTTTCTCAAGATAGTCGATGAATATTACACCACGCACATCCCAAAATACCGAGGCCATAACCTTTCCAGCCGATTGTTGTGCTTTCGGGCGCTTTGGACGAGGTTCACCAGCTGCTGTCCACTCAGATGACGATCGTTTTGATTCCGGAGTGAAGTGATGGATCCATGTTTCATCCATTGTCACATATCGACGCAAAAATTCCGGCTTGTTACGTTTAAACATGGCCAAACACTGCTCAGAATCATCAACACGTTCTTGTTTTTGGTCAACAGTGAGCAAACGCGGCACCCACTTTGAACAGAGCTTTCTCATAGTCAAATGCTCATATAAATATATAAAATATAAAGCCAATACGTTCTCTTGATATCTTTACGATGTCAGCTAACTCACGCAACTTCACTTTTCGATTTTGTGGATTTTTTTGATGTTTTCTGGTGTTACCACCTCATTTGGATGTCCACTGCGTTCTGCATCATCTGTCTCTCTACGACCACGTTTGAAGTCAGCAAACCAACGTTTTATTGTTGTTTCTGATGGAGTGGAGTCCCCATAACACTTTTCAAGCCATTACTTCGCTTGAACGTTATTTTTTTCCCACCAAGAAGCAGTGTAAAATTAAAACACGAAATTGTTTTTGATCCATTGTTTTGAAAATAACAAAAGTAGCGTGACTCTTAGCACAACAACTCACAAACTAATGAATAGAATATCATGAAAAAAAGCTGTCTTTTGAAGGTTAGTACTAACAGAGAGAAAGGTGACTGCAATAAAACTAGCGTCATCTATGTGTTAGGCCCGGGACTTTTCAGCCCATGTGTTATATACGTTTTAAAGTGTATTGTGTACATAAAGGAATATGGTGTTGACAGCAAAACTTATAGAGATAGAAACAAGACAAACTTCTAATTACCACAATATCGGCTATTATTATACGTAACTTACTTTATGTTATCCAAGCTGAATACATATTTTCTAGCTGAATACATATTTTTATTATAATCGTTTTGTTTAAAATTTTGAAGCAAACGTCAATTTTAGCATGGAATAGAAATTGTCCATACTATTATGGGCGGTAGTGTACATAACAAAATATTCACATTCATATAAAATTTATCTGGTGTATCACTAGCGATACACAGGGGGGAACATATATCTCCAATACATTTCTTACAAAACACGTAATTGCAGGTTATAACAAGTAAACAGCGTTTATATATATATCCATTTATAAACGTCTTAAACCAGGTTTTAAATCTGTTTTTGCACGTCGCTTATCATCAGCACTTTGAAATATGTAACCGTTTCTTTTACTTTTCAATCTGTAATATTACGAAACCAATACGTAATAACACTATTGAGACATTAGAACTGAACCAAAGTCCACTTACATATGCACGACATGCGTTTATTTCTTCCGATGCGTTACAAATACCGTTAAAATTCTTACATGCAAACAAGCCACGAGCAGTGGAATTAGTCGGCTCAAATACTTTACTTATGAGTAAACAAGGCTCATGCATATTCTAACACCGGGTATATACAAACATCGAAGCGTATCTTGGTAAATTAGCTTTTGTATGCCGGAAGAAATATAGTATTAATTGCTTTGTTAAATAGATAAGAGCAAGGGGACAATTTTAGAAGTACAGTTATGTTGTATGCATCTTTATTTACGAAACAAATTTGCTAACATATTGACTCAAAGAAAAAAAGAAATCATCACTAGAATACTTGCAAAAAAAAACACTTTTAAAGAGTTATCTATGAAAATAGTAATATGGTAATCAAAGTTTTAATAATAATACACAATAAGTGCATTCTTTATTATAGTTATATTGCCATGCACGATTAAAATGATTTAAATCATTACAGTAATTTAAATGATCTGTATTTCTTAGTTCTGAGTAGTTCATATGATGAAAAGGTTCATTTGATATTAGTCAACGTGAACTTTCATTATAATATCCCACTCAAATTAACGCCGAAGTAATTGTTAACCATTATTGGATTCGTTTTCCTTCATTTTGGTTAATTTAGGCTTCCGTAATATTTGTGGAGTATAAGAAGCCGAACGAGTATCATGGGAATTCCTCAGATATGAATATTTTTTCATCTGCAACATAATCATGTATACATATATACGAGGTATAGCTCGTTCAGAATGAGAAGACACACACAGGCTTTGAAAATATACGGTGGTGGATCTCTATGCTGTACCCCTAACCCTCTTACAGTTAAAAAGAAATTTTTGTCCATCTCTCCAAACCATATCTCTTCAGCTTGTATCACTTCATAATTACTGGAAAATTTTGCTCCACGTAAGATTTCTTTTAACTTGGGGAACAGCCTGTGATCATTAGGGGCCAGATCCGACGAATATAGCGGGTGCTCCACTAATTCAAAGCCTGCTTGATACATAGCAACCATAGCAATACCAGATATAAGCATGAAAGCATTATCTTGTTAGAACAGCACACCATGCCTTAACTTTCCTGGACGTTTCCTTTAACAGCGTCTCGCAATTTAAAAATCAATTCTGCGTAGTAGACCCCTGTAATACTCTATCCCTCTTGCAAACAGTCGGTTAGGATGATTCCTTGAGCATCCCAGAACACAGGTAGCAAAACCTTTCCACCAGACGACACGATCTTAAATTTGCGTGGAGGAGGAGAACCATGATGTTTCCACTCTCTACTCTGCACTTTGGTCTCGGAATTATAGTCGTGCACCCATGACTCATACATGGTCACATACCGACTAAGAAAGTTCTCCGGGTTTGCTTGGTACCTTTCCAAAAGACGCCTACAAATCAACACCCGGTTTGTATTTTAATCAATGGTTAACATTCGGGACGCTCATCTTGCACTCATCTTTTTCATATCTAATTCTTTAGTCGGTATATTGTGCACCACATGATACGATCAACCTGTATCTTCCACAATGTCCCTGATGTATACTTGTCGATTTTGCAGCACGATATCGTGTACCTTTTTAATGTTTTTGTCTGTTGTTACCGTTATGGAAGGACCACCAGCATGTTGGTTTTCACAGGATGTTGTTCCACATTTGAAATCTCGACACCAGCATTTGACTACATCGTAAGAAACTGCAGACTCGCCAATAGTTGCCATAATGTCTTGAATTTGTGTTGGCGTTATGCCCTTTTTCTGGAGCTGTTTTATTACAGCTCTTTGTTCTACAGGATCCGTTATTATGAACAATCACGATACACAATTCAAGAATTACCCACAATGCAACAACATTTTGTAATACAAACTTGGTACTATGTAGATATGATCTACAAGTGTCGGTTAACTAAATGTCAAAGACGTTAATCAAGGAACCAATTAGAAATAGGTGAGGGTATTCACCCTCGTATATTTAGACTTTTATATTTAAATTTAATAATCTGGTCAGTCGCCTTTGCAGTATATCCCTTCCTTCTTAAATTAGAGAATCTATCAAAACCACAGAATCGCTACAAAAGCCTTACTGAAAAAGCTATCTCTACATTCGAGATTACAACGCGTTTTGACAAGTCTTCCAACTCTAATAATCCATTCATAACGTAAATATCAAAACCCGAATGCATTTTTTCTAACGGACGTATTTTTCTTTATTCGAAACCTTACAGAATCCCCTCGAAGATATGTGGAGAACGAAGTCACAATCCACTACAAAACTCCGGTGCGTCAAGAGATCAAGGAGGCGCTGAGCGAAGACGAATTGCAAAGAAGACAAGCCGAGCACATGAAGAGAATCTACCAAGAAGAGCGCAGAAGAAAATATCTTCAGGTTAGCCATTCGCTCGATGTAAGTAGAATAAAATACGTAGATTCTTAAGCCAGGCTCAAGTGCGTGTGTCCTGAACCGTTTGGGAGAAAGACCAACTAAAAAGCACGGTTTGTATATATACTCGTTTCAACTGTTGCCGTTCCGTTTTTTTTTTAATGAAATCTTTGGATTCCTTTGGATTTTTCTGGAAAAGCTTGTTTGATTGGTGGAGATTGGTTTGAATTTGTTTAAAGTTAACGTAAACAATTGATTTCCAAATTCGTAATATTGCTTTAACACAATTTAAGTTGGAACCATTGGATAAATTGGCATCCGTGAGGTTCATACAACTTTGCATTCCTTTCTGCGATAACACGGCATGGGTTTCAATTTTTTCATTGATTGACTAACTCATTCATTTGTTTTATTTTATAAGGACTCTCTTGTATATGTAGTGCGATATCACGACGAGCCTCGATTGTAAATAAATTAAGGTATTATTTAAAAATAAGGAGAATTTAACATTTTCCGGATAAAAAGTTTGGCTTTCCTTCTGAACAGTCTGTATTGTTTCATAAAGTTCAAGTTACAGTATTTGGTGCAGTATAACTTCCAGATTATTATCTAAAAATTTGAATCTGAACGTGAATAACTTTTTTAAAACAACACACTTGAGGTTATTAGAAAAATTAAAGTCAGCTGCAATACAGTGAAAACCCTAGTTTAGTCACCTGACATAAACATTATCGAAAATTTGTGGCGTATTCTTGAAACAAAAGTGGGTAGTCGTCGAGTATCCAATAAGAATGATATAAACAATGCTTTATTACAGGAACAGTATTTCGTCAGATTATACCAGTATGCAAAATCTGTTCCAAATAGATTACAGTTAATCAGAAAATCTAAAGGTAACCCAACTAAATATTAATTTTCCTTTTAACTTTCTAAAATAATTAATTCATTATTATCATAGGTGCATTATTTGCAATGTGGTGTTGAATATGTAACCACTGTAATGTTACACTCTATTGCATCTACACTTAATTTCTTTGTTGACTGTACTGGGTGTTCAAGGTCAAGTGCACCGGGTTGGCAACGCCAGATTTAATTTGGTAAGACTGTAATATTGCCTGCCTTGACTTGGTAACTTCATTCTTATTATGTAGTACGTGCAGTATGCGCTGGGGCTCCATCTTGTCGGAAATATCCACGAAATATCGTCTAAGCTATTTATAAACGGTTCTAGTAGCATTTCTCTATATTGCACTGCATTTATTGCGTCGTGAAAGAAGATTGGTCCTATAATTCGCTTTCGCGACATGGCGATCCAAACGCCAACTTTAACACATGGGCTGAAAAGTCCCGGGCCTGACACATAGATGACGCTAGTTTTATTGCAGTCACCTTTCTCTCACTTAGTACTAACCTTCAAAAGGAAGCTTTCACGAAAAGATACGAGATATCCGGAACCACCCAATATTTTGTAAAAAGTTAATGTAATTTAGAAACTTTTAGAGACTCCGTAGGAAATATTGCATGTGCGATACATTTTTGCAAATCACTCCATAACTTGGCAATGATCATCCATGTGTTCTGGAAACGCTGCGTTCCAAATTGATAATTAATTTGTATGGTGTGGAGTTTACATCGACATTTGATGCGTGTTATCTGCCAGATTTCCGAACGTAACCAATACTCGTCATGATATACACCCTATATATACTTTAAGAATAAGTTTAGAACTTATTCACGTTAAGCTTAGCCACGTACAAATACTTACACATACATACATAGAGCTCCTTGAATTAAACGTGTATATAATAGTGCCAATTAGTCGAATCTTAACACCGTTCAATTTGAATGGCATCTCAACCTCTTGGCTAAGCTTAACATAAACGATCTGTATACATATCTAATCGCTGCATAGCGCCGTTCCCTAAGAGAGAAAAAATAAGAACAAAAGACAATCGATTGATTCCGCCTTCTAGGAACTGCAAGACATGAACAGCCGTAGGCACGCCGACAACTTCATACCGTCGCAGAAATCTCCCATCCCCCTCAACCGATACGACGACTTCGTGGACGACTACAGTCCGAAACTAAAACCGCGACCGCGATCCCCCGAACCGAGGCTCGTCGCGAAGGCGCTGTACAACTTTGTGGGTCAATCGGCCCGCGAACTGACCTTCCGCAAGGGCGACATCATCTACATTAGACGGCAGGTGGACAAGAACTGGTACGAAGGCGAATACAACGCAATGGTCGGCCTCTTTCCGGCGAACTACGTCGAGGTTAGTACGTTAGTAGCGCGGTTAATAGAGGTTAGAATACAGCGCCGTTCAAATTTAATGAGCAACTATTGAATATATCATATGTATATAAGTCTTTGAACTTTTATAGACACTTCACTCCAACTTCTAAATACAGGGTGTCCGTGAACTTGCCTTTAATAATGTTGTGTCTACTGAGATATTAGGATATATCTATAGATATTGTGACAACTAAGTATTAAAAGCGATTTGAACTTGCATTCAGTCTCGTGGTGCGGTTGGTAGCACAATGCGCCGGTAACGCCTGAGGTCTTGGGTTCAAATCCCATCGTGACTGATATTTTTTCAAAAAAAAAAAAACAAAAAATGCAAGAAAATTGTAATTTTATTATTACTAATACCAACGGTAGTTTCATTTTAATATTAATTTATGTATTCAATGTTGGAAAAAACTACTATTACATATTCTTAATAACTTTTATTATGAGGACAACCAAGTATCTTAACTAAAAAAATAATTGAAATGTCGAGATCCAAATTTAGTTCTTTAACTTTGAAAAAAATTTGAAAACATTATTTTAATAGATTTTGGTGAATTAGTTTTTGTTTCGATTACGACACCCCATTAACTAGACGTAATACATGCAAATAAAATTTAAGAGATACCCTTCATATTTTTTTTTTAAATGAAACAAATATTCTTGCTCAGATAACAACTGATTGATGATAATTGAAATTAATTAATTAATTAGTTCTTGGTGAAATTTTTAAATAAATTAAAAATTTCACGACCCCGGTAGGACTTGAACCTACAACTCCCGTTCGCTAAACCATTACAGTACGGAACCGTCAGAACAAATCGTCATTTATGTTGTTAAAAGAGATTTTTTATTATTTAGAAATTTTACGGGGCACTAATAATTAAATTTAACGTTGGAGGAACAAGGAAATTTCAATTATCATTGAAAAAACCAACCGAAAATTATTCTAAATGATTTAACCGATTAGTATTTATTTTCTTTGATTACTCAAAAAAAACCACACATGTAAACTACTTTGTTTTCCAAACATTTAAATAGTTTTGTTTTTGTAAACTTCGCCTTTAAAATTATTAACTAAAACTCTAAAGCTGAATTTAAAACACATCTTTATAATAAATACATTTTTGAAATGAACAAACATATATATTTTATAAAACATTTCTCTTAATAAAGATTAATATATTTTTCAAGTATTAAGCACATCATCTTAATATCACCGTGTATAATTCAATTGTCGTATAGTACAAATAAACATGCAATCCGTGAAATGTAGGTCTTGTTGTCGCTGAGAATAACTAACGGCAATAAAATATACTCTCTGGCGTCTCGCTGGGTTTGTCGATCTTCTCTTTGGAGAAAACTTTTATCCGCTGTCTTAACCGGCTTTTAATGGTCTTTAAATTCGGTGTAAACTACGGTGTAAAATCGTGAATGACCGGCGAAAGTTGAATCGTGTCGTTTTCTTCGGCGTAGGTAATTATTAGGTTTAAGAGCTCGATTCTGAGGCGATTTAGGTTACTATTTTACGAGAGACACTTTCACAAAACTACTGGTGATAGTAACTAGTCAATCGTGAATAGTAGACACGGTAATTTCTAACCGAGTTTCTTTAAAATGTCGATTGAAACGTCGAAATATCGAGGAAAAAAGATTTTAGTCCCCTGAGATTTATAATGGAAAATTTAAAATCGTTGAGAATTCACCATTTCATTCAAGAAGAAGGGGTGTTTGTTATGTTATAAAATTTGATGGATCCTTGCAATCAAATTAAAGCCGATTTTACAGGAATTTTTACAATTTTTAACTTAATTTCTAAGCTTTCAATTCTGACGCTAATCACTAGAGATCAGATTATATGCAAAAAGCTTAAAATCCTGTCTCTAGTTATCACTAAGGACGTGCCGAATATAAATATGATCCAGACGCTGCAATACCGATATATCGATATACATCGAATATATACAGAGGATAATGGGACATGTGAGATGAATTAAATGAGATTTCCTCAATGGTATTATGTTGTAGGCACCCATTTAACGTATTTCACAAAAATTTTATTATTGACGAATTTTGGTACATACATAAGAACATAAGTCAAACAATACTTTTTCTACGTACGTATCTTTATACCGTAATATCATAAAGTTTCTACGTCAAAGATTTATTGAAGAATATGCATTAATAATCCCGACAATGCTGCAAAATGTCTTTAGCACATCATTAGAAGGCGTATAAACTTTGAAATTGAAAATAATGGACGACAATTTCGACATCTGCTTTAATTTCGCCTTTTTTTCTTAGCAAAATCTTGAATATCAGCTGAGTTAGTTGTTTTATTGGACCTTGAAATCAAATGACATATTCAGACAATTTCAGACATATACTTTCTATTTCAATACCATCTTCGTCCTAGAAACTTTATCATATCACGGTAGTACGCCAAATAATTTATATATTTTTATCAATTTATTAGAAGTTGGTAATGCGGAAATTACATTTTATTGACTACACTTACTACAACTTGATTGCAAAATTTAAAAAAAAAGTACTTGCAAAATTGTATACGTGATAATCTTGAGTAAAAGCAATAGTATTAAATAACATATGGTAGAATGAACCCTTATAGTTACGGCTACACAAACGCCTACTTTCGCAGAATGAATGTAATCACTTACTATTTTAGTTTGATTGTGTTGTTGACATAGAAGGACGCAACAATTTCGCTGTAGTATTATATTACTGGAGACCGGATTATATATAAAGTCCATATATTTTATTTAATTTATTTATTATGTTTACGTCTATATGTAACACATGGGCTGAAAAGTCCCGGGCCTAACACATAGATGACGCTAGTTTTATTGCAGTCACCTTTCTCTCAGTTAGTACTAACCTTCAAAAGACAGCTGTTAAAATTTCATGATATTCTATTCATTCGTTTGTGAGTTATTGTGCTAAGAGTGACACGCTACTATTGTTATTTTCAAAATAATGGATCAAAAACAATTTCGTGTTTTAATTTTACACTGTTTCTTGATGGGAAAAAATACCGTTCAAGCGAAGCAATGGCTTGAAAAGTGTTATGGGGACTCCGCTCCATCAGAAACAACAATAAAACGTTGGTTTGCTGACTTCAAATGTGGTCGTAGACACACCGATGATGCAGAACGCAGTGGACGTCCAAATGAGACGGTAACACCAGAAAACATCTAAAAAAAATCCATAAAATCGTTTTGAATGATCGAAAAGTGAAGTTGCGTGAGTTAGCTGACATCGTAAAGATATCAAAAGAACGTATTGGCTTTATATTGCATGAGCATTTGACTATGAGAAAGCTCTGTTCGAAGTGGGTGTCGCTCACTGTTGACCAAAAACAAGAACGTGTTGATGATTCTGAGCAGTGTTTGGCCATGTTTAAACGTAACAAACCGGAATTTTTGCGTCGATATGTGACAATGGATGAAACATGGATCCATCACTTCACTCCGGAATCAAAACGATCGTCATCTGAGTGGACAGCAACTGGTGAACCTCGTCCAAAGCACCCGAAAGCACAACAATCGGCTGGAAAGGTTATGGCCTCGGTATTTTGGGATGTGCGACTATCTTGAGAAAGGAAATACCATCAACAGTGAATATTATATAGCGTTATTGGAGGGTTTGAAGGCCGAAATTGCAAAGAAACGACCGCATATGGCAAAGAAAAAAATGTTGTTTCATCAAGACAACGCACCGTGTCAGAAGTCAATCAAAACAATGGAAAAACTACATGCATTGTAGTTCGAATTGCTCCCACATCCACCGTATTCACCAGATTTGGCTCCCAGCGACTACTGGCTGTTCGCAGATCTCAAAAAAATGCTCGCCGGTAAGAAATTTCGCACGAACGAAGAGGTTATCGCTGAAACTGAGGCCTATTTTGAGGCAAAAGATAAATCGTTCTACAAAAATGGTATTGAAATGTTAGAGCGGCGCTGGAATGATTGCGTTGCTCTTGATGGAGATTACGTTGATGAATAAAGCTAATTTTGAACCAAAAAAAACGTGTTTTCTTTGTTACGCCCGGGACTTTTCAGCCAATGTGTTAGATGTATGTTAATTAACGCTAATTAACTTTAATCAGTGTAAGACGTCTAGAAATAGACGTAAAATATAATAGATAAATGAAATAAAATATATGGACTTTGCATATAATCCGGTCTCCAGTTATTACTGATGACAATACTAAAATGGTAAGTAATTACATTCATTATTTTTAATACTGATAGTATCTGAGTCGTACGCACTAGGTTCTGCAACCTTACTTATGATAATCAAATAATTGCGAAGAATGTTTAAGTACTTTAGTAAAAACTGTAGTAATAAAGAAGTTTTAATAACGTTAGCAACTTTTAGTTACTGTTATCGTTAAATTACACATTTAGGTATGTTTTTTGCGCAAAAACAATACGCCTTAACGACTACCCCGTTGCCTTGTTAACTAAAAAAAAAATAAAAATAAATTTGTTTCACTTTGAGTATTAATTATAAGAAATATAGGTTATATTTCCACTTTCATATCGATAAATGTATAACACATTTCACCGATCCCAGCGCCATCTGAAATATTAAAGAAGACGCTTATAGTATTTTTTAGGTTAGGTTCATTTAAAAATATAAAATTACAATTAAATTTTAAGCTTCTGTTCCACAATATTTTGACTGTAATCTCATTAATTAGCTACCAAAATCGCTGTATACTTTCTTGAGTACGACTTATACACTTCATTCAAATGTATTTTATTAATACTATTGGCTATTACGAATGGTGTTTGACAAGGTCGAATTGCTAAATTAAACTATAATAGTACAGAACACCCATTCATAATTTATTACAAATGAAAATTGAAATAAAAAAGGGAAAGTTAATACTTTTCAATCGATTAATTGTGGTTATATCACACTTGCTATATGTATTACTTACTGTTGAAATATAAAATATGTCGTTTTGAACAATGCAAAAAGAATTATTATAAAATTCGACGTTAAAAGAACAGCTCGATTTCGTAAATGTCAATTTTAAACATTTCATAAACGCTACATTAAATTAAATGATCCAATAAATTCCTTAGATACTTATTTCTACGTAATTAGCAACGTGGAAAACGTGTAATATTTTCTTGAGTCTAAAATTACCTCCAATTTGATTGTCACATCCGTCAGTTAAAATACTAATATATCATATTGTAAATTAGTTTTAATTATTTTTTTTTACTTATTTTAGATCGTAAAACTTGATTTGTTCTTTTTTCAATGAGAACCTGATCGAAGCAATCAAAATCAATAAGATAAAGTAATTGGATAATCCAACATCCTGTAACTGAACGTATCTCTAGCGTATCAGTTGTTGAAATATAATGATCTAATTATGTAACTCCAACTTGACTTAAACTAAAATAAAGTTATAATTTTTCGATGTAATTATTTGCAATTTCAAGTAATTCTCGTATTCCCAAGTCTAGTGGTATTAAAACGTTTTATTTTATAATCCAATTATCTGTTATTAAAAATACGTTCGACATGACGGAAGAACTTAAAAAACAGACTAAAATTAGAATTTTCTTGCAATTTCCAACGTATTAAATTTCCGAAAGAATATCGGTCTCGGAGGGGACTTGAACCCAACATCTCTATACCTCCGGTATAACGTGCTACCGATTGCACCAAGAGGCTATTAAATCCAAGTCGCCTTAAATCCCCCTACATATCACGATGTCAGTAGATATCTTGTAATATCTTACGGACACTACATATGTTATTAAACGGAAAATGCGTAATAGTTAAACTAACATCCATATTAATACTAATTTTATCATTACTAATGCCAACGGTGGTTTAGTATTGATATTGATATTAATATTAGTATTAATATGGATGTTAGTTTAACTATTACGCTCTTGCCGTTTAATAATATAGTGACATCTAGCGGGATTTAAGGCGACTTGGATTCAATGGCCTCGTGGTGCAATTGGTAGCACGCTATACCGGAGATATAGAGATGTTGGGTTCAAGTCCCCTCCGAGACCGATATTTTTTCGGGAATTTAATACGTTGGAAATTGCAAGAAAATTGTAATTTTATCATTACTAATGCCAACGGTGGTTTAGTATTTATATTCATATTAATATTAGTATTAATATGGATGTTAGTTTAAAAAGATTTTGATCTACTACAAAAAGAGTTGAAAATGTTCCTTAATCTTGAGCAAAGGAAATTATGTTACCATGAGAACGAACAACGACATATTAAATATGTCACTCGAGAAATTCAAACATTACTACCCAATCAAGTTTGTAAGAAATCTTATCGACCGTGAAAATGGAAGACCAACTACATTGATTTCGGTGATTTTACTTGAAAACATTAAGACAATTTTCATGACATCCTATAAATGTATTTATTCTCTTCGATTTAAATATAGAAAAATTACAAGAATATCCTTAATTATCTAACCATTTTGAAGATGCAGATGGAAGTAACGTCCATTTTTCCGACCCAAAAGTTAAACTGCAATCGCTTAAGGAGAAGCATTTTATAATTTTCCAAAGCACAAGAAATATATCGCATATACTTCTGATAATAATAATAATAATAATAATAATAATAATAATAATAATAATAATAATCTTTATTACCCAACAGAAAATAATTCCATTTACAGGATAATGTGACAATAACATAAAATAGTATAATACAGCATAATGTAGTAATGATATAATATATACAGTGCAGTAATAAACTTAAATTACAAAAATGATACAACTGAATCATGAACATAAAAATAGCTCGGTGACACCAGAATGCAAGAACAAAGTAGGACGACATTGTAAATCCATGTAGACACTTCAACAAAAAGGATCATCGAGTAATTCATTGGCATTCCTAATCATATGCGTAATGGGTGCTTTAATAATAATAATATCTTTATTGCCCAACAGAAAATAATTACATTTACAGGACAATGCGAGAATAATGTAACCTAGCATATATATGTAGTAACAATATACAGCGCAGTAATAAATTAAAATTAGTCGAAAAAGATACAACTGAATCATAAATATAATAATGGCTCGGTGACATCAGAATGCAAGAACAAAATAGGACGACAATGTAAATCCATGTACTCTTCAACAAAAAGGATCGTGAAGTAATTCATTGGCATTTCTAATCATATGCGTAAAGGGTGCTTTAAGCAGAACATTAGTTTTGCATGACGGGACCTTAAAATTAGGGAAGGACCTGGTATCGTGCTGAGGTACCACAAAATTAATTTTGGAGAGAAGGGATGGAGCGTCAATAGCGTGATTAATTAGTTTAAGTAGAAATTGACTGCTAAATTCCTTCCTTCGATCCGATAACGATACAAAGCCGTGTCTCGCAGCAGGCCAGCATGATCAACATCGCGTCCAGGGTAAGTGCCATCAATTTTAAAGGACGGGTATTTCAAAAATCGTTTTTGCACTCTTTCAAGTAATACTTGCAGATGGAGATAGCGAGGATACCAAATTATGGAGGCATACTCCAACCCAGTGCGGACAAGCGAATAGTATAATGCTTTTAGCGAGGCAGGATTATTGAATGATCTGCAGGATCGTATGAGAAATCCTAAGGATTTCATCGCAGAATTTCGTATGGATAATATGTGGTCTGCAAACGACAAATTTGCATCAAACTGCACGCCCAGGTCCATCACAGACGAGTGCCTAGGAACAATAGCCTGACTCACAGCATAGTGAAAATTGTATTGTCTATGACATCTGGAGTAGCTTACAACAGCACACTTATCCAGATTCAAATGAATTCCATTCTGTGTACACCATCTAACAATTGTATCCAGACTGTTCTGGAGAAACAGACAATCTGCCGGGGAGGTTATGGTATTGTAGATCTTAAGATCGTCCGCGTAAGCCAGTACATTGCAGTCCAGCCCCTGTAGGAGATCATCCAAATAAATATTAAACAAAAGGGGACCCAAATTGGATCCCTGGCACACACCAGAGGAAGCAGAGAATGTTAAGGATGTATATCCATTGTAGTGAACATAGCATGAACGATCAGTTAAATACGAGCGGATCAATTCTGTTACACTTGGCGGAAAACCAAAACTACTCAGCTTAGATACCATAAGGGAATGATTGATAGTGTCAAATGCTTTACTAAAATCGGTGTATAATACATCTACTTGTTGACGTCGTTCCATGGATTCGGCAATATGCTGTGCTAACTCAGCAAGGTTGGTTGTAGTAGACCTTCCTGGAATGAAACCATGTTGTCGCGAAGATAAGTAAGGCTTGACACTAACGTAAATTCTGTGAGACAGAAGATATTCAAAAATTTTTGCAAAGTTGGATAAAATATTTATTGGTCTATAATTTTGATGGTATCTAGAAGGATTTCCATTTCCTTTAAACTTTCTCGTATCTCGCTCCTATCTATCGTATCAAAGACCAATCCGGAAACCTAAATTCTATAAAAGAATATCAATACCCCTTTCGTATTTTTTTATTCTCTTTTACGACGGATGTCGAGAAACTGATTAAAATTTCACAAAAACCCATCGATTATTGTAGGAATTTGTCTTTTGAAGAAATACCACGTTCTTTTTCATTTAATTGTCAATCTATTGTTGTAGATTTCCGCGGTGGTTGTTTCTGTGAGAAGCTCACAGCAGCAATACGACATGCAGTAACCCAGAAAATGCTCAATACAAAAAGAAATGCATTGTCAATCGTTGGAAATGTATAAAATATTAATTTTAACAGGAGAATTACAAATAAAACTCAGTATAGACCATGACATCATATCATACCTTCCAGATCGTTCCTTACGATGGCGTCAAATCCACAATAAGGAAACCTCACGAAGGTCAAGCACGTGCCAAATACAATTTCATCGCTCAAACGCATCTAGAACTGTCGCTGGCCAAAGGCGAGCTGGTGGTGATCACGCGTCGGGTCGACGATAACTGGTTCGAGGGGAAGATCGGCGGTCGTAAGGGTATATTCCCCGTCTCCTACGTAGAGGTCCTCATCGACCCTAGCGATCCGCCGCGATCCACGACGCCGACTCCGAAGCCGGCCGCAGCGCCTGCAGCTCATTCATTGCTCGTCAACGGCTCTTTGGGAGGTAAAGAATCGATGGGATCCCACAATTACGTGCCACCGTATCATACTAGTACCGATTCGGGCCCTAGTTATCACGCCAAACCTATTCAGATGACGGGAAGTGGAACTTACGGATCGTTGAGTAGGACGAAGAATTTGAACCAAGCGTTGCATATTGAAACCCAGTCAGATCCTGTACCGTAAGTAATATACGCTATAAAGTCATATACGTCGTAAAATTTGAAATATTCCTTCAATTCCCGCCCAAAATTTCCTACAGATTAAAATTTAGAAATAAAAATATTTCATGTTTATTTAGATATATTTAGATTTTAATTGAAATGGCTAAAAAATAAAATAACGTTTTAAAATTACCACCATTATTTGTTTGAGCTAAATCGTATTGATTTAATTTAGGCACATATTAAAGGTGAAGTTGCTATAAACAACAAAACATAAAATAGTGGGCGAAAAACTGCTGTTAATCCAATTCAAGTATTGATACCTCTACAAAATTTAAACAATTATTTGAATTTGTCACCAAATACGTTTAGTTTGAAAATTCAGTTGTGTAAATGGGAGTTTGTTAGGTCGTTTGTCTTATTAAAAAACATAGTATAAGTGGAGAGAAAGTGAACAATTGCCTGCAAATACGAGGGATATTGTTTAAGTTTTGCATACTGGAATATAGAGGGCGCCACGAATCAAATGTTAGTACTAAGAATTAGCCTCCATCTTTAGTTAACCTATAGCGAACTGTCAAAATTGACAAGTTATTATTTTTTATAATTTTCGAAAAAGAATTGGTTTTCTTTTCGGCAACAATATCTCGTTGGTATGTATAATTCAAACGTGGATGGATTAGTCTCAGCCACGATCACTCGGGAAAACGCCGATGCTATATTGAGGGTTTCAAAGACCTCAATTCAAAATATTTTGCATTAAGAAAGAAATTAGTTTCCCTCTGGATACCACATCTGTTAACAGAAAACAGGCCAAAAGCTCCTAGACTCTGGAAACTCTAAAAACGTGTTCAAAATCGTCAGTGATAACAAATCCTGGATTTACACGTATGAGCCAGTCGTCTGTTTGCGTGCTCCAAGAAGAAGAAACGCTGACGATTTCTTCATTTTTTCTTCAGAAGGGACAGTGTACTAATAATCAAATGGAATAACTTCCAGAATTGGTTCGGGCACATGCAAAGGTGTATTAACCTTCGTAGGGAATACTTCGAAAAACAATAAAATCTTTAAAAGCTATCCACTATTTTATTCCAGCTCTATATGCAAAAGTTAAAACACAACCCTCGTCTCATTTCAGTTCATGTTTTAATCGATTTATGTCCTCCAAACACTGTTTTAAAAACAATTTTGAGAACGTATTGGATTCCCTCATTTTAGTGTCAATATAGCAGGAAGTATACTGTTTGAAAATGTCAAACAAACTGTCCACAAGTTAATCTTCTAAAGAAAAAGAAGGGCCACTTCGAACTCAGTGAAACATGACTTTTCCATTAAAACTCATTTAACCTATCCAAGTTGTTATCTTATGATTGATAACCGATCAGCTGCCACCAACAAAATAGTCTTGAGGAACTTTACTTTTGCAAAAAAGAATATTTTTATTTAAATGGCCAAAACTAAATAAATAAACGCTTAATTGCAAGTAGAAATAAAAAATCATACACTACCACTTACTTCGAAGTAACTATTGAATAGCTTCCATAGTGAACTTGTCTTTTACGGTGGGATGCAAAGAGCGTAGAGGGAGGGAGGGGCTTGACTTAATTTGACTGAATTACAATTTGTACAAAATGTCCTCCCAACCATCTTTTCTTTTTAAATGGAAACCATACATGGTCTTGACATAAATAACAAATTGCTTCAACTTTCCAAATATATACATACATATAAAGGGTGGCGCAATGGGTATTTAGGGTTTTATGTAAGGATCTGTAAATAAGGATAATTTTCGGTACTGGACTGTCCAATAACCTCATGAGCACCCCCTGCATTCCCAGAAATTGGAGATGCTCCAAAATTTTCTACATAACGATTTAAGGTAGAGCATAACGAATTATGGTTCCAGCAAGATGGTTTTTACATGGCTTCATTAAGAAACATCTTTCCTGGACTACTTACATCGCGACATGGTAATTTTAGTTGGTCACCAACGTCTTCGGGTTTAACCAACTCTGATTTTTCTCTATGGTGTTATTTAAAGGCTAAGGTTTTTTAAAATAACCCTCAAAAGCGACAAGCTTTAAAAGCCAACACTACTCAAGAAATTAGAGCAATAGACCAGAAACTGCTACAGCGAGTTTTCAGTTACTACTTCATGAATGTTTAGAAAAGCATGGTGGGAATTTAATGTTATTTCCAAAAAAAAATTTTTTGTTAAACTGCACTATATGGGCAGTAAAGTATTTGTGTAGGTTTTTGACCTGTATTGTTTCGATTGTATATCCGTAATATCCATCTAAGAAACGTCAATACCCATTGCGCCACCCTATATTACTGTGCACCTAAATGTTCCCTACGTTTCTTATCTGACTTCTAACTCCTTTATTATAGCTATCGAGCCCTTTACAAATATAAGCCACAGAACGAAGACGAACTGGAGCTGCTAGAGGGCGACACCGTCTACGTCCTGGAGAAATGCGACGATGGCTGGTACGTGGGGTCCAGTGAGAGGACCGGAGCCTTCGGAACCTTCCCCGGAAACTACGTCGAACGTATATAGCGTCTACCTCCGCCGATTTACTACGTGTAGCGCCCCCTAGACGTCATTAAAAGAACTAAACGTTAAAACTGTAAATGTAGTGATCCGTTATACGATATTCATTTCGTTTTTGCCAATGAAAATACGAAACCAAAAATAATATGGACTAATTAAGATTTTATGATATTGAACGGAGAATAACGCACAAAATATAATTAATAGGTAACAAAGAGTAAGGATGGGAAGATTATAACTAATGATGTAATAAAAAAAGGGAATTTAGAAGTAGAAACAAATAAGGGAAGAAACAAAACACAACTACGCTAACTGCGAAAGCATTGCCATCGTCCATTCGTTTCCCCCCCACTCCGCCTCCAATAAAAGGGAAACGGTGGATTTTTATTGTTCGTAGAATAACAGTAACGTGTAGCTGCTTCGTATAGGGTAACGTCTAATTCATGTTTATAATGATGTTTTTTAACGTAATCCATTGTTTGTTTTTTGTTTTTTTTTTCGATAGAGATAAAATTTTTAGGGATATGTATGCATTGGGATTAGAAATGACTAAAATTTTCAGTGATACAAGCGAAATATTGGAAATTAAGCAAAAGTAACGGTCCTAGAGATGATCCTTGAAGTACTCCTGATGTTAAAACGTTATCATTGTGTTTTTTCAAACGCGTTCTGATCACGGGAACAAATAATTGTAAAATAAATATGTTCTGATCAAACAAAATTTATTTCTTCAAAAGAATGTCTCGTAAATTTTTTGGAAAGATTTAAAAAAGTTGTTTTCTTTATATTTGTAATTGGTACGCCATTTTCCTCATAGTTCTTCATATATATTAAATATCTCCTTTAATTATGTGAAATCTTATTACATTCTAAAAAAAAACAATATTTCTAACCATCCTGTATACATATCCCATGATAAGCAATCGCATATTTTTACTAAGGTATAATCGTGTAAAAATATACATATATATATATATACTGCTCTAGCATTAAAGATCTAGTCATTAGCCAAATAACAAAATGAATTAGAGGAAGAAGAATTTTATTGTAATTCTTTGTTATAACATTTTTACCACATACCAAAAGTTTTTTTGCTGATTTCAGTGACTCATATTATTTTATCGTGTATTGACGACTAGAAAGAGAATATATTTGTATCATAAGAGTTACGTGAATATATATATTTGACTAATTAATAATATATTTAAATAAGGAAAAGAATAAAGTGGTTATATCCATTTATTTTTTGTTACGTAAAAGTTTATTTATATATAGGGGTATTTCATTTAGTTATATATATTTTTTTGTTTTCTCTAACCAGTATTTATCGCTATAAATGTAATCTATATATACATAGACGTATACAGGATCCCCCTAACAAGCCTTTAAGAACAATAAATAAAGACTTTAAACAATTTAACTTAGTAGTAAGGTTTTTTCAAAGACAGAATATATTCTCATTATACAATTTTCTACCATCCCTAAAATTTTGTCGGCATATTTTAGGAGAACCCTGTATACACATATACATAAATATATTTTAAAAGAATATGTAGAAAACGTATTGTATAAGATATAACGAAGCTGTAACGTAAAGAAAATGTTCTTCCAAATGAAAAAAGTAAGTCCAATTTTTTCTATCACCTGGAAAAGCAATCTTTGATATTTCAATGAAGGAAAAAAGGACGCCATCTGTAGTCTAGTAGCCTAATTTATCGCATCCCGAAGCAATTAATATGAAACAAAGATGGCGAATTTTGTAGCTTTAACTTGTTTAATCTTTTTAACGAGTGAAGCCAAGGTGTTCCTCTTATTACAAAATAAAAAAAAATGAAAATTTTAAAAATCGAATATTATTAATAATGTCAAGACTATATTGTATGAAATAGCAGTGCCTTTAAATTAATACAATACCTATTGTAATATTAACGAAAGAAATAATATTTAATAACTAGAAAGCATATGTTTATATGTTTTATTTTACTTTTCTAACTAATTCGAGTAAATTAAAAACCTAGTCTTTATAGGAAATCTTCTAAAGCTTTAGAAACGTATTCTATCGGCGAAAAAAGAAACTGAAGATGTATCTAGTTGAAACGTTGTAGTAAGGTTTTGGTTTTCTTTTTAGAGACGAAGTGATAATTTTATTTTTTGTTTTTTCTTGTCTTCTGCTGCCTTCGATAGACTTGGTAGATTTGGGGAATCGGAAAGAGAATTCGGCAGCATTATTATATGTTGCTGAATGATTTATTCACCATTATTGATTTATATTCTAATAGAAATTAACTGTTACATTATGTTATTAGAGAAAATATTTTGATTGATGAGATGTTTCATATTCTAACGGTCTTTTTTTTTGTTTTATTATTTATACATATATATTATATATAACAAAAAGTTGTTTTACAAATAAATGTCACGTTTAAATAAAGGAAAAGATGCGTTTGTTCTTTATCTTCCTATACCAAGAGTTCGAAATGAGTTCAATAAACCTTAGCCGATCTTTGTGTTGTATGGAACAAGTAACATTTGTAAAGGAGAATCGAAAATTGCCACGATACCAGAAAGTAGTCGATGATGAAATGTGCTTGTATTCGGAGAGAGTACGGTCCTGGAAAACAATTTCTACCAATTGAGTTACAAAGCTGTTACTATATAAATTTTGCCTGTTACGAACTTTTGTTAAAATTTACAAAATCTACGAGGGCGACCAGAAATACTTCTTTAGTGCCGAAACCAGAAAGAATAAGGCGCCAATTCCACAAAAAATGGATTCTGCGTGTCATTCTACATAACGATTCCAAATTTCATCTTCTTACCACTTCCGAAACAAATCCACCAATTTTCGAGCGAAGTTGGGCTTTGTTGATCCCGAAATTTTGTGGAAAAAAAAAAACTAGCTCAAATCTGACAATTTTGTCGTATTCAGCATGGTGAAATACATATGTAATCAAAATTTGAGCGAAATCTAGGAGGTCGAGATTCTTTTTCAAAATCGTCTTGGAAGAATTGTCGATTTTTGAAATTAAATAACGAAGATGACGTAGAAACCGCGAAATATAAAAGGTTACCTAAATTATTGCATGTCACAAAATTGTTTTCAAATAGGCGGAAAATGGTTCGAACAGGTGGAAGGCACGGCGATGGGTAATCCTTTATCTCCTTTTATTGCGAACCTTTTCATGAGCAAATTTGAAACGAACCTGAAAAAAGAAACCAAATATTTCCCGAGAATTTGGCTAAGGTACGTAGATGATATTTTCCCTGTGTTTGATGCCAACAAAGGAAACATACAAGATTTTCTAGCAGAACTGAACTCAAAATTTATCACGATCAAGTTTACTATTGAAGAAGTGAACACTCGCCTTCCGTTTCTAGATACTCTAGTCATACGCAACAACAATAAATTAGAAATAAACATCTACAGAAAAGAAACTAATTCCAACAGATTCATCACGTTTGATTCGCACCATTGCGAACAACAAAAAATGTCCGCGATTAGTTTTGTGGTCAATAGACTCGTCAGATTTCCGCTAAACAAGAGCAGGTATGACAAAGAATTAAAGTATATCAAAGATGTAGCGAGGTACAATGGTTTTTCTTCTATGAATGTCGACCGTATTTTAAGGAAGGTCCAATGCAAACAACACATCAGAAATTCCACGACCTTGACATCAACAAACACCGGTAATACGAAATTTATAACTCTTCCTTTTCACCCAACAGTAAAAGGGTTAAGTAAAATTTTCCGACAACTAAATATGAACGTGTCATTTGTGTCAGAAAACAACTTAAAGAATCTCTTAGGGAATCCCAAAGATAAACCGGAGATGATAAAAAGGTCTGGAATATACCAAATCGCATGCAATGATTGTGAAAAAGTTTATATCGGACAAACAAAAAGGAGTATCGAAACGAGGTTCAAAGAACATATTAGACACTATCGTTTCGACAAACCTGAACTATCAAGCGTAGCAGAGCATACGGTAAAATCCGGACATAAGATTGATTTAAAAAATCTGACAGTACTTAAAAACGTGAACTCGTATAGAGAATTAGATGCATACGAAACGATATGTATGAAAAAGAACGGAAACTTATTGAACAGAGAACCACCCCCAATTGCACACACGAGTTTGATGGATTTATTACCATAGGCCCTGTTAAAGATACGGTTCGCTTTCGGTCCATCCTTTCCCGTAAAAGGCATGAGACCACCTAGTAGATTGTAAATAGTCATATGTTTTAGGAATTTTAGAGCCTGCGTAGAAAATAATTTGCATGTGTGACAGTATTTACTTTCAGTCGGTAACACGGTTGACAATGAGAGCCCACGTGCTCTCGAAACGCTGCGTTCCGCATAATTAATTAATTTGTGTGAGTGGAGTTTACTGCTATACCTGTGAATTGTACATCCACACAGTCCTTGCAATCGTCATTGAATTATTAAGATCGAACAAGATTTTAACACATCTTTAACCGTTCTTATTGTTAAGTTGGTTTAGAGGGTTTTATTAATTCTTAGATCTAACACAAAGGCAGAAATTTTGTAAGAAACAACATTAGTGTTGTATTAGTTTTTCAAGATAATAGGGATATAAATCTGTTGGATAATAAAGCTGATTATTATTAAAATCAAACATTGTCACTTCAATTTCTTCAAAATTTATTTCAAAAAAAAAAAATACAAAGACTCATCATAACATCGATACATCATGAAGAACAACCAATCCGTAATAAATGGCAAGTTGGGAAAAGTAACTTGTTACGAAGTTAGATTTAAAAAGTGATAACACATTTCAGCAGTAAAACCTTTTAGAAAACACTGCAATCAATATTTTCGAGTGATTTCGAGTTCAATTTTGATAAAATGATTATGATCAACTTCCATACGATGAAGAAAAAAACAATTAATAAATTGTTTAAGTTTATTATGCATGTTTATACAGTTTCTTTGTTGATCATTTAATTATATAGGTAAGTGTCTTAAAAACATCCAATTATAACATAATTTCTATATTAATTATGTTCGTTACTTATGTATATAATAATTTCCTACGTGATACATTTAAATCGGTGTCTTAAAAACTATCTTTCGAAGTTAGTTTTCTTAACAGCGATCTTGTGTTCTTTTCCTTTCTAGAGTAAAATTCTTTTGCGTGTCTTTTCATAATCAATCAATGATTGCAATATAATTAATAATAATATGAATTACAAATAATAATAGCAAGTAACTACTACTACGAAAAAGACACCTTTCCATGTTACATTATTACATCAACCAATGTTTTCATCAAATTTACCTTACGATTAGAAAAAATACTTCTATATATATAAAAAAAAAAAAACATTTAAATTCAGTGTTGTGGCAGCATCGCTTTCTTTTTCTTTTAGTCCTATACAGGGTTAAATGCCCAAACGAGGATGATATACCATGGATATCTTAAAACAAAAATAGGGACAACGGAGACAAATCACACTTGTCACTTTCACTTAATCGAATCAAATACAATAGTAACATAACCCTATTACATTATTTAATATACGGTTACTTTCTTCTTCGCACAATTTCAAACCGTTTCGTACCTTCTTTGGCTTCCTCGAATAGACCGGAGTGTTTTCGGAAATGCTCTTTTCCAAATAGATTTTTTTTCGTAAAAACACAACACAAGGCGTGAGGAGAGTGAAAACTAGTCTAAGGGGAACTGAACGTTTCACTCGACACAACCATTGCAGCTGTTCCGTTCGATCTCCTTGCCAAAGATCCATCCGTTCAATTGAGTCCGGAGGAAAACGAGGGAACACACTGTGGTCTATTCTACGGAGAAGGCTTCAGTCATCGTTTGCTCTTCCAACGAAGCGGTGAAACAAAATAATCCACAGTCCGATGACTTAATTAAAACTGGGTGGTTGGTTTTGTCGAAATATGGCACAGCCTCAAGGTTCAGAGTGCCGTCACTTTTAGTGGAGGAACAAAGGGAACTGAGGGGGGGATCTTTTACTCTTCTTCTCGTCGCTGGTGGTGGATTCGCTTGATTGGGTGGTCTTAGGATTTTAAACATAAGGATTTCTAAAAAGGGGAGGAAAAACAAAAATAAAGGAAAATAATATTAATAAAACATGGGAAATAAGGCTTATCAATTTATATGTAGAACCTTTGGTTGTTCCCAGGCGAACCCGTCGCGTCCAAAATGCCCATACGTGCTAGTCCTTTGATAGATCGGCTGTCTCAGGTTCAACTCTTTGACGATCTTCCCCGGTCGCAGGTCGAAATTATTCTTAACGATCGATAGCAGTTCTTTCTGCGACAATCTCGACGTTCCATAGTCGAAGACGGTGATGGAAAGTGGCTCCGCCACTCCAATAGCGTAGGCGACCTGTACTAAGCATCTTCGGCAAAGTCCGGCTTTCACGAGCGACTTAGCGACCCACCTAGCGGCATAAGCTGCTGATCTGTCTACCTTCGTAAAATCTTTTCCCGAGAAGGCGCCACCTCCGTGAGCACCCCAACCTCCATAGGTATCTACGATGATCTTGCGTCCTGTAAGACCCGCGTCACTCTGAAATTAGAAAGGAAGCTACGATGAATATCGATATTGGATTTTTTTTTTATTTCTCGTAATATACAAGCAGTAAGTTTTGAATTTTCTCAGAAAAATCGTTAACATCATGGCACTCAAGAGTAGCAAATACTTAACAAAGGACATCACTGAAAATTCGAATTTTTATTCGTACGTTTCTTGTTACAAGCGAATTAATATTAGAACCAATAACAATGGCGTAATAGGAGGAAAATTGATCTTCGAATGTCTTTATTGTCAATTGAGTTAAAGCATAAATTCATTGGGTATTACTGATCCTTAAAGTGAATGGACTAAAAAGGTAAATATAGTAATAATGTCGTTATTATCGCGATATAAGCAAAAACGTCCAATTTATAAACAGAATATCATTTTCACTTAAAAGAAGAAACATCATCTTTATTCTAACAATCTCGAGATAAGATTCTTTTCTTTTAAGACTTACCTGTGGTCCACCAATAATAAATAAGCCGCATGGATTGATATGAACGACGGTTTGATCATCAAGGTATTTGGCGGGGATCACATCTCGAATAACTTTATTTAATACTTCGTATCTGAGCTCGTCTAGTGAGATTTTCTCGCTGTGTTGTAGGGAGACGACTACCGTATGGACACGTTGGGGGATGCATGCTCCATGGTCGAATTTGTACTCGCAAGTGACCTAATTAAAGAAAGCAAGAGATAACAATTTTCAACTTTGAACTAAAATTCTCTTCGCAAAATGTTATCTTTCCGTACTCCCAAATTATTATCGAATGATGATTTTTATTTTGGGGATATTCAATTAGCGCAGTCAGTAGGATTATTCTGCTGTATAGATTTATTACCTTGTAATTTTCGCTAATTTTGACAATCAGAAGTACTAGGACCTTAAATAGACGCTTGTTTGAAAGCTCTTAATAAGCACTTTACGGAAGATATCGACCACACACTTAATTCTAACCGCTAGAATGCTACAACAGTTCAAACTATTCCACTACAAAAAGATAACATCTGGATCACTATATTTCAGGATATCGAAAAGCAACAGGCATGTTCGGGAGTTGAAACTTACAAAACGGTAATACCAAAGCAATGTAATACTTGACATACACATTACGTTGAAGTAGCTGACTCTTTTATGTGTAGTTTTATCTTTGGTTGAAATATCTTATTACAGACTAAGAAAAAACGAAAGCATAACAGAAAAGGAAGAACGAAAGAAAAATAAATGTTAGACAAAGAAGAGACTCAGTCTCTTGCATTAATTCGATGGCAGTATCCATGATGACAGTATCCATGATGACAGTAAGAAATTTATTTTATTTCTGTAGAAAATTCGACATAAATGAGCTGTGAATGTCCAAGAGCTCCTGATAAAGTGCGACCATTCCATTTCTTCCACTGCTTATACCGCTGTCCCTATGCACCATAGATCAATTCTGACATCATATTCATATTCTACGGCGTAGATTCCTATAAAATAATTCATTTCCGTGTCAATCTAGAAAAATTGCGAAGACTCGCTTTAGTCCGATGATAGCACTTATGGTTATACGGTCTATCCCCCGACAAATACCGTCAAATTTTCCAAGTAGGGACGGTAAAAGTAATTTCTTTATAAGTAGCGAGATCGTAGCAGAGATGAGTTTTCTATAGAAATGAACCTCGTAGAAGCTAAATTTGACATCATAAATGAACTATGAATGTCCAAAAGCTTCCGATAAAATGACAAAATCAGTACGACATACCGCCATCTTTCTATTTCTTCCATTGCTTATACTGCCATCCCTAAACATCGTAGATAAATTTTGACGTCGTACTCGGATTCTACATGGTCCATTCCTATAAAAACATCATTTCTGTGTCAACCTAGAAAAATTGACAAGACTTGCATTAGTCCGACTGCAGAACTTGTGATTATACGGTCTGTCCCCCGACAAATGCCGTCAAATTTTTCCGTGTAGGGACGGTAAAAGCAATTTCCTTATAAGTAGCGAGATCAGAGCAGAAATTAGTTTTCTATAAAAAATGAACCTCATAGAAGCTAAATTTGACATTATAAGTGAGCTGTGAATGCCCAAGAGCTCCTGATAAAGTGAGAAAATTAGTACGACCATACCGCCACGTTTCTATTTCTTTCATTGCTTATACCGCTGCCCTTAACCACCGTAGATCAATTCTGACATCATATTCAGATTCTACGGGGTCGATTCCTATAAAAAAATCCATTTCTGTGTCAATCTAGAAAAGTTGCAAAGACTTGCATTAGTCCGATAACACCACTTATGGTTATACGGTACATCCCCCGACAAATACCGTCATCTTTCTCGGAGTAGGGACGCTAAAAGTAAATTCTTTATAAATAGCTAGATCGTAGCAGAAATTAGTTTTCTATGGAAATGAACCTTGTAGAAGCTAAATTTGACATCATAAATGAGATAGAATGTTCAGGTGTTACGGTGCATTGGTGAAATTAGAGCGACCTTACTATTATTATTTTACTTCTTCTATTGTTAATGCTGTTGTCACTGAGTATCATCGATCAATTCTAGTATAATATTCGGATGCAGCAAGGTCGACTCTCGCAGAAAAAAATCAATTTCTGTGCCAATTTAATAAAATTAAGAAGACTTGCATTAGTCCGATGATAGCATTTGTGGTTATACGGATTATCCCCCGAGGAATACCGTTTAATTTCTCCGAGTAGAAGCGGTAAAAGAAATTTCTTTATAGATAGCGAGATCGTTATATTATTATTAAAGGCCTTTAATACAGTGTCTGCGAGATATTACGATATACCTACAGACATCGTGACACTAGGCATTAAAGACGATTTGAGCTCAAGCGGTCTCACGGTGTAATGGTAGCACAATGCACCGGTAACGCAGAGGTCGTGGGTTCAAATCCTGCGGAGATATTTTTTCAGGAATTTAATGTTGGTTAATGGCAAGGAAATTGTAATTCTATCATTCGTTTAAATCAGTAAAAGTGATCTAAACGAGGCCTCCTTATATCACAACTTTTTAAAAGTGGCAACATTGGTTCAGATAAGTTCCAGAATTTTAACATTTTTCATTTCGCTTCCTCTTCAATTTTCTCATATTTCAAAGACCAAAATTTATAGAGTTGATTTCAGTTAAAGGACTACTAAGGCTTCACCCTGAAGACTTTACAAACCAAAGAAAAAAAGACCCGAAGCTTTTGAGATTAAAAATTCGACCTTGAATTCTCGCCAAATCTAATCTAGGCTGAATTCTGACTTAAGATGCATCCGTGGGTGTTAAAATAAATACTCAAACCTACATAATAGCTATTTTTCGCATAGATTAAGTTCTTAATCCGTTCAAAAAACTAACATCGAAAGATATTAAATTTCGGTAGTTCCTACTAACCTGCGTCTTCGAATCCGGTCTAGCCCACCAGAACACTTCATTTCTTCTTAATTCGGCGATCTTCTGGTTCAATCTGTGCGCCAAAACAACTGTTAAAGGCATGCATTCATCTGTTTCGTCCGTTGCGTAACCGAACATTAAACCCTGTTCGAAAAGAATATAAAACGGTTCGAGTTAGACAGCAATAAATCCTTCTTACGAGCTTAAAATTAGATTTCGCGTCAAAAAAAAAACCCAGCTATGCAACTATGAATAATATTAATTGTAGAACTGTACGATTAATCTATGCCCCTTATCTGACAATCGAATTATCAGACAGAAACGCCTGTGTTAATCGTTACTTCCATCTAGCACAATTATGGAACATCCGAGCAGATTATCGTAGATCTCGCAAGAATGTGGACATTGTTATGTGCATGCAAATTTTTTTTTGCAAAGTTAACATTGGATGACCTTGGGATAACAAGCGTGTGGCTTTTGACGTAAAACGTTCTTAGCAAAAACGTAACTTTAAAGATCATTAACTTAATTTGATGTTTTTCTTTTCTTTTTCCTCTTTTTTAATGCTAATTGGATTTTTTTATATACATACTTTTTAATCAATATCAATGTTTAGACTGGAACTCGTAAACTTTTGATATGATTTATCAATTATGAATGACACTTTTTAACAATGTACTCTTTTATTTATATATAAATGACCTCTCAAGTTACATTTTGTAGCTCCCTCCTAATGAAGTTGGTTAAAATATCAATGATTGTTGTGTTTATGAAAGTACAGTTTTTGTTTCGAAATTATAATTTGTTTGCAACAAAAAAATTGATAAACCAAATTCTAACCTCACTTTAACTGCAATATGTCAAGAAAAATATTGTGATAACCTCAATTTTTGAACATGTTTTGAATATATAAATGCAACACGTCCTCTCTGAATCCTACTGTAATTTCGAAACAACCAAGTTAATACATAAGCAGATTAAAACAAAATCTATAAAGCAAAAATAAAATAAAAATTGTCAGTTCCTCCACCACGACAAGGTAGATACACTGGAAATGTAAATATAATACATCGATTACAAAAGAAAATAACAAGCTGTTAAAATAGAACAAAACAAACTAATCATCTTCTAAAATTCACCTGGTCACCTGCCCCAACTTCCTCCTCATTTCTGTTCTCGTGCACTCCAGCTGCAATATTCGGGGACTGCTGGTCCAACGCTATCAATACACTGCAGGTCTTGTAATCAAATCCTGAAGTGATAAATATGAATAGCATCATGCATGGCGATTTCAATATTTTTGTTAAAAATGAGACAATTTTAATTATACTAAAGTACATACTTAATATTAAAAGTAATTTTTCTTACGTTTATATCCATTTCTATAGAATTATATTTCTAAAATGGTTACAAAATATCAGGGATTTTTTTTTCTAAAAATTGTAATGTTGGTAACAAATTGAGGCTTAGTAGGGAAAAAAAATAAAATTAAGACACATTTGTATTGTGTAAACATAACCTAGATAAACCAACATTACAATCTATAAATATAACCTATAATTGCACAAATTGTTAAATATGAGCAGTTAAACCAATATAATACGAGAAAAAAAAGGATAAACCATAAATCTAAACCAATAAAGCTGAATAACCAGAGAGCAAACATGCTAAAAAAGCGATCCCTATAATGTAACTTTTACGAATTATAAATTCCATGAATTTTCCACCGTTATTGTTTTAATCAAATGTGCTTTTGATATTATTTTATACCTGATCGCCAGCCCCAATATCGAGTTCTCCACGATTGGCATGAACACCTTCGGCAATATTCGGGGACTGCTGTTCGATAGCGACCAGGAGATTCAATGTTCGCCAGTCGAATCCTATTTGGTTAATTCGTTGTTTTAAAAATAAGTTGTCTTTGGAGTTGCATGATTTTTTTTCTTGTTGTTAATACTTTTTTAACGTGTTTACTTTATTCGAAATAATTTAAAAGCTCTTATGCAAAAAAAAGGTGAAGGAAATTAAAAATACAAGTATCTTACCTTTCGATGAATCGTCATATCCAATATGTGCAACCGTTTCCCTAACAACCCTCTGATAGTCAACGTTAGCTTTGGAAGTGATCTCACCACATAGTAAAACCATGCCGGTCTTTGTAACAGTCTCTATAAATCAAGTAATTGTCAAATACGTTGGCCCCAAAGAAACGAATCAAAATTTATACCCACCGCAAGCAACTTTTGCATCTGGATCTTGTTGTAGATGCGCGTCTAGAATAGCGTCACTGATTTGATCGCACATTTTATCTGCAAATAGAAATAAATTGTACGTTAATGTTTATGTTTTTACTGTGAATTGCGTAATCCATTCAAGCGCGTTTAATCTGTAGGTGCTATCGAATAACCCACGTGGACGGATGAATTTGGAATGATACATAATACTTCTGAAGATAATCACTGCCGTGCAAAGGGCACTTCGCAACGCTTACTCTAATAATAGGAAAGGTGCCCTTTAAAAATCGATCTTTACGAAATTTTGAGGAAGATTCAGCGGTATTTCTTTTCATTTCCTTTACCGAATTCGGCGCCATTTTTTTCGGCGTACCTGCGAGCCCGGAACACCGGTCGAAAGAACGAAGAGTCTCACTCACCTGGATGCCCTTCTCCTACAGATTCCGATGTGAATAAGAAATTTGAGCCGTCCTCCATGTCGTAAGGCATATGTCCATGGCCGTTGGTATAGCCGTTTGTTAGTACCGTGTTAGGCATTCTGAACCTTGTCTAACCTGCACTATATTATAAACACTAATTAAAGAAGACTTTCACTGAGTTACTGTGGAAAAGAGGCTCGTCGAAGCTGCGACCAACCTTTTTATAACCTCGGTCGAACGACGCACGCTTGTCGACTTGCTTCGTGCGTATCGAATCAGGCGAGACGATTGGATGCCAAGTTTGAAATCGAATAGCGCGAAATTCAGCTCACGAATTTAAATTCGAAGTACGGAAAAACGTCGCAACTCGAAGAAAAAGTCCGAATAAATCTTAGAAAATCACACGGAACGTTTTCTCGAAAGAGCTTTTCTAACGAAAAAGAAATATACTTTACTCTCTAATCTTGTCTTTACGAATAGCTCCGCGTACACTACTTCATCCTTTATCAGTTCATTCCGTTCTTATAACTTGCACCCCACTTTTTCGGCTTTGTGGAGTGTGTGATCCGCAAAAAAAAAATGAATAACATAAAAGCATAAATACTCTTCATACATCGCGTGTATTTTGCTATTTTGCAATTAGACATCGCTGACGTCTATTAAAAATATAACTCTTCAAATTCAAATTTTGTCTATTATCCAAGAAGCGACGAAGCGCGAATCTTTTAGTTTTCTTTTAAGAAAAGAACTATTATGTTGCTAATTTTTTCTCGCTAACAATAAGATTTTTTTGCATAAGTTTTACACGTGGATTATATTAGACATATATTAATAATAATTGATTTCACCAATACCACGAGCAGCTGTATTTAACAGTATTGCTGTGTTAGTTATTGTTTACATGTATTTTAGATATGTTATAATAATAATGTTTAGTTATTTAATTCATTTTAAAAAGAAAAATTACGCAATAAGATACATGGGTACATCAGGTTTTAATTTAATTGCTAATGCGAATTGGAACAGATCGTCTATTATTTACGCCTGAAATCTACAATGAATGCTTGTTATAATTACTAAGAAGTTTCATCATCCTGGCTAATGTAGTACTGATAAAACAATTCATTTCCTAAATATTCGCTTATATCAATTACGCAAATCTATTTTCCGCAGCGATGCCTTAAGGGCATAAGGTTGTAGTCTAATATTTAATACCTGTCATTTTTAAGATTTCCTAAGAAGGGGTTGAATAAAACTAGTATTATCCCCTTTTTTAACGGTTTAAACCCAGAACAAAGAGTACTCCCGGCTTCTACACACATTCTTGTTGATTCATTTTGATGATGCAATAGTTATTACGAATATATAGAACGCTTGCATAGAATTTTATGCGATAGGAATTATTCTAGATACAGGGGTGGGTATGCAATTAAACAACGATACAGTGTTAATACATTTTTCGACGTAATTATTGTTAAAATTTTTTAGTAAAAAATAGGTATAAAATGCAATTATTTATGACAGAGACAGTTTAAAAAAAGAATTTATGAAATCGTATGCTTTTAACACAAGACATATCAAACCAGATTAAAGCTTATTTTTGTACAATTTTGAATTTCTATTGTACAATAACAAGCTATTCAATCTCTTCTCAAGAAATGTTAAAAATGACAGATGTTCTATATTTGACTAAAACGTTATGCCCTTAAGGAAAGAACGATTCAGCTTTAATATAATATTTGACTTATTTATTGTTAACATTTTTTAGTAAAAAATAGGTATAAAATGCAATTATTTATGACAGAGACAGTTTAAAAAAAGAATTTATGAAACCGTATGCTTTTAACACAAGACATATCAAACCAGATTGAAGCTTATTGTTGTACAATTTTGAATTTCTATTGTACAATAACAAGCTATTCAATCTCTTCTCAAGAAATGTTAAAAATGACAGATGTTCTATATTTGACTAAAACGTTATGCCCTTAAGGAAAGAACGATACAGGTTTAATATATTATTTGATTTATTTATTGTTAACATTTTTTAGTAAAAAATAGGTATAAAATGCAATTATTTATGACAGAGACAGTTTAAAAAAAGAATTTATGAAATCGTATGCTTTTAACACAAGACATATCAAACCAGATCAAAGCTTATTTTTGTACAATTTTGAATTTCTATTGTACAATAACAAGCTATTCAATCTCTTCTCAAGAAATGTTAAAAATGACAGATGTTCTATATTTGACTAAAACGTTATGCCCTTAAGGAAAGAACGATACAGCTTTAATATAATATTTGACTTATTTATTGTTAACATTTTTTAGTAAAAAATAGGTATAAAATGCAATTATTTATGGCACATACAGTTTAAAGAAAGAATTTATGACATCGTATGCTTTCAACATAAAAAATATCAAACCAGATTAAAGCTTGTTATTATACAATAAAAATTCAAAATTGTTTGATCGACGTTGTATATGCTAAGACCGTCAAATTTACAACAAATTGCATGATATTAAAAAAAGGATTCAATTCTTAGTATTCTATACGAAATAAAAATATTATTGTTAGCAATATTTATAACCTACTTGTTTCTTGATTGATAATAACAGCTAGAGATAAGCAATACAAAATCACACGGAATTTTAACGGATAAAAAAGTCCAAGTTCGTAAAGAAAACCTTTTATGTTTTGGTGATGAAAGTTATGTGGATACGATATCATTTATCAATCATCAAGGGATTTGAATGTTATTTTTGGCAAATCCAGTTTTGCGAGTGAATATATGTATGCATATATTACGTACAATCTGTATATGTAACCCGTACAATTTATTGTTTAGATGCTATAATGATAAATCGTATCTGCTCTTGCTTAATTTGCTTTTAATAAGGCCCATATGAATATTAAAGAATATACATGTATATGGTATGTAATTTATGTTGCTAAGAAAGATTTTGTAATCCAAAGATAAAAATAATTACCGTTTACATATACATACGGCAGTCTATTTTTGTATGAAACAATATTAATAGAGCAAAAATAACATTGTTCTTGTAATAATAATTGATATTATTTTTATTCCAAAAAAAGAGAAAGACATAATTGTCAACAGGCTCCCAGCCCATATTACAACGTATAAATTTGTGAAACCAATTTTATGCGGTAAACTTAAATTTGAAGATCTATTTATAATGTAAAATCTATACCAAATAAAATTATATATGGATTCTTCAGAGATAATTCTACAATTA
Organism: Trypoxylus dichotomus; assembly: GCA_023509865.1. NCBI lineage: Eukaryota > Metazoa > Arthropoda > Insecta > Coleoptera > Scarabaeidae > Trypoxylus > Trypoxylus dichotomus. The sequence goes on from CM042079.1 coordinate 3,082,733, forward strand.
AGACAACAAAATGCTAACAGGAACAGCTACAGAATTGTGATTTCAGTACAACTAAAGTTCTCTGTATTGCATATAATTTACATAATCTATTAATTTTCAAATCAAAGCTCTGAAAAGAACTAATCTATACCGCAAAATAGCTAAAGTAATATAACTATGAACAAAGTTGCCGACACGCAAACATAACATAAACAATGACGTCAAATTCTTTGACAATTTGTCTTTCTCTTTTTGAAACATATATGCTGAATATAAATGATGGGACGTACTCAAAAAATACGTAGTATTCTGTTGGTACACCTGAAAAATTGGGTTTGAAATTAATGAAGTTCACATCTATTTTAGTATCTTCAGTGGAGTATTTATTTAACAAGAGATTATTTAGGTTATGTAATTTTTTAAAAATATATGAAATGCATGTTGTAAAAGCATTGCTAAGTATATTTTAATAGTAAGTATAAAAAATATATAAATAGACAAAAATATAACAATAAAAAGTGTTACAAACTTAACAAACTAAAAGTCTTTGTCTTCGAACTATCAATATTATCAGTTTATTTTTAATCTTAAAAATTGCTGTATGGATGCTCAGATTGTATATTTTTTCATATCTCGTACAGGAAGTGATCAACTAGTAATTAAACTGTGAATATTGGCCTTTTAATTTTGTATCTCACAAACTACAGTTTCTCTTTATAATATCGCATCTTTGATGTCTCTAATCTCTTACTGTATGGTAAAAAGTTATTTTGTTCATACATACATACATCCGAACGAGTTTTTAATTTATATTTTACATTTTTAGTGTCTTCACATTATAACAATTCATATGTTTGTACTTACATTAATTTATGCCTTTCATTTATTTATACAAAGATATTTAGTCTATTATTTGCTAGTTTAATTGTTAATATCTTAATCTATTCATGTATTCAGTAATTAGTACTGATAAGTTTCACTAACGAATGTTGTCAAAAAATCCCGGCAATTACCATTGTCTATTCAATTAAGATTATGTTCATTATGTTAATTATTCTCTTAAATAATTATTTACCAAATATCTAAACTTTCATTCTCCAGAACAATCTAAACAGCTTAGGATTGCTCATTAAAATAAAAAGCAAGTTGTAAATCATTTGAATACAGTTCAACAGAACTTAAGTTAAGATAACCTATAGCTCACTAGTAAATATCAATATACTTATTATATTACGTGCAGTATTTTCCAGTCACAGATTCGTACATATTTATTGCTAGCGAAGTGTGGTAGTATCATAAGATTCCTTAGTTCAGAAATTTTTTTATGTTGAACACGTAACTAGAGTGAGTTGCTGTCATTTCTTTTGCTAGTTTTTTTTCCCGTTTTTCGATATTTGTAAATAAAGGCATAACTGACAATTATATATTGAATTTCTAGTGAATACCCCCTGATTTTCAGGAAATTACTGACAAAAAAACAGGAAAGCTTTTGTAACCTGTAATTTCGCTACTATTATCGCTAACTTAAAATTTCTCAGTCTCGCCAACTTAAAATTTTACATCATATATTTAACATGACGTCAATTTATGCATTGATGCCAATTTCCAATGTCTACGTGCCATAAATCATACCATCCAATAGGGCCACAAGAAAAATTATTACAGGGAAACAGTTTCTATTTTAGTAATTGATTCAATCATTAAAATATTTTTATCGAGTTGTCTTATTTATTTCATAATTAACGCATGATCATTTACGGTCGCAGCACTGTAACCTATGGAACTGGAACAATGTCAATATTCATGAAAATGTGTGATAAAACAAATTGGAAATACGTCGCGTTTGCTATCTTTGTCGGGTCTCAACTTCGCGACGTACTATTATAGATCAGACGCCGTTTCAGTTGTGTAGAGTTTAATGTTCACAACAAGAATCTGTTATAAACTACTTTCGACACACGGACAATTCTAATTGCCATTAAGTAAATTGACAATTTACAATTGAAAGTGACACATTCTATTACATAATGTAATCACGGCGTTTGCACCTATATTCATCATCATTTTCAAATTTCGCGGTCGATTTAAGCTGGTAGTTTTGACATCAAAGGTCATATTCGCAAATTTTTCAAGATGACACACTTTATTCCCGGAAGTACCAACTAAAATCGCCCGCGAAATTTTAAAAATGTCTGCTTGGGCTTGCCGCTTATTGGAATAACGACAATGGCGGTGAATACAAGTAAAAAAGTATGAATAAAGTGTGTGCATTTTACACATATTTACCACACACAATGTGACAGTATAATTTGCCATTTATAAACGCGGTATCCAACGCCATCTTTAGATTGGATCTCCGAAACACTCAGTATAGAATTTTTAAAATGCATCTGTCAAAACAAATAGGTGCCCATGTTGTCTGTAATTACCTCAAAATGGATTTAGCTGGCTAGATCATGATAAAAGATATAAACGCTTGAAGTACACTGTGCATCGTTGTGAGATATAGAAAAATATTTTGTGTTGTAACTACTACATTTACCGTTTTATTGTCTTAATTGCAGAATTATCTCTAAAAACCCATGTATTTTTGTTTAGTACAGATTTTATATTTCAGACAGATCTTTAAATTTAAATTTAGCGCGTAGAATTGGTTTCACAAATTTATATGTTGTAATTTGGGCTGGGGGTCTGTTCGCAATTTTGTCTCTCTCCTTTTGAATACAGTATAGAAATCTAGAACATCCGGTTATCCACAATTGTTTTCATAGTGTATAGGATCTTTCAAAAGTACAAAACATTAAAGTTGTATTTTTTTTAACAGAACTTTTGAATAAAATCAAAAGCCATTTGAAAAGAAATTTAAGGACACCCGATTAGTTCTGATTGGTTTATAATTCTTCTATGAACAAAAGCCTATCGTTGAACCTGTTATCTGAAGAATTTACCACACACTGTTTGAAATAAGGAGGTTCACATCCACTTCCGGTTTAATCGAGTATGCTGTGAAATTAAAAATATTTTTAGAAAATTCTTTCCCAATCATAATATGGTTCATCAACATTTCACTAGTTTTAAAGATATTTCTAAAAGAGGATCATAGTAAACGATTTCGTATATGATTGTAATATGTATCTTGTGAAGAGGTTTTACAATAACTTATACCGTTGCTTTTTAATGCCAATTTAATTTTAATTAAAGGAAAGACAAGGTATTCGAGGCCACAAAGCTTCAGAAATATCAACCTTGAACATTAGAATTTCGAAGTGCATCTCGGATATTTTTAACTCATCTATATCAATTGTCTTATAAGCGGAATATATTTTTATCTCCAGCAAGTATTAGAATGGCTAATTATTAACTTAAATACGTAGATTCAGCGCTTACTATGCAAGAAAAATATATCGTTGGCTGAACGCCGAGATAAGTTTACAAAGGAATTCGTTGGCGTTTTTTTCCTAAGGTGAATACGTTTTGCGTAAGCGCAGATATGTTGAATTTTGTATGACGCAGATTAAATTGAAAATAATGTGTCAATTAGCATTATTTTTTGTTCTGCTTAGAATCATTCCTTGCAAAAATTGGCTGAATGCAACAATGTATTTTGGATGCAACATTTCTATTGGAACATAAAACAATTGTAATTGAATATTTATTACAGTTTTCTTTAGGACAAAACAGCTTGTATACAAATAAAATGCGTCAATTATGATGCATAATCGAATGAATAACGTATTTATTTAAACTTTTTACCCTCATTGGAAAATGCAGACGGAATTCTGAGAAACTCGCGATAAAAATAGACACGCTTTACAGTCGTGATAACCATCCCCTTTTGCAGTGTTCGTTTTTACCGATCTGATAAGACCGAACTGCAACCAACGGCTGAAATGGAAGCAAAACGAAAGAATAAGTGAGGTTATAATATTCGATATGATAAGGTAAGTTGATTTAGTTGGTAAAAAGTCGATCCGAAAACGTTATTCGTATGTGACCAAGCAATTTTAATCTAGTAAATTGAATTTTTTCAATTTTCCCGTAAAATTATAACACGAGCCTTTCTTAGAATAAAAATGTTTATGTTGTCATGATATCTTCATGGTTTTTCCAGTATAATAACTTGCTCTAACCTATTTGCAATTCAATTATGTTTGTAAGCTTGAAAAAGAAGCGAGTGTCTTATGTTGAATTAACGTTGTTTATTCGCGAATTCTTGTTAAGCAATGTTTGGATGTTGTAAAACTTGAGATAGCAGTGTCGAAATTCTAATTAGTGAAAAAGAAATTAGTCTCCTAACTTCTTTTACATACTAAATTAAAAAAAATCCTTGGAGATTGTTAGAATGTCATTGACAAAAAAGGCAAACGTGCAATTTTTTTGCCAAAATAAGATAAGCATGTCTAATTCGTTAACCGGTCTTATCAGAAATTCAAATCCTCGATAGTATAAACTGTACGTACGCTTACATCATAAAATTCGCAATAAAACAAAAACGAAAGACATAAACATTTTAGAACCTCCTCCAATAAGAGATTGCAGTTTTTGCGAAGATTACCATCAAGTATGTATCAATAATTCTACTCTATCACGCTTTGGTATTGCATCAGATCTTGTACATATATCGAAAGAGGAAATTGTTTTTTTTACGAATCGAAATTTTGCGAGTCAAAATATTTTACGCAATAAATTTGAAAGTTAGGTTAACTTCGGTATCCTAAATAAAATGTCCTGTATATTTATACCTTTCTTTTGTAAAATACAGTGGAACTCCCCTAACTCGAACCACCTAAATCCCCAAATAAAATTCGAGTTAGAGAAAATTTGAGTTACAGAAAATTCACAATTTACTTTTCATTATATGTATATATTTATAAAGCATAATATGTAATAACAATATTATAGAAAATAAATAAAAAAATGATTTAAAAACAAACTGAAAATACAAACTACATGCATTAGGATATATATATGTACTATATGTATATGTATGAAATTAAACAAATATTGTCCTATATACATAGGTATTAAATGTGTACTTGTACATGGGAACATAAAACAATTGCATAATTAAATTGTTTTTTTAAAGAAATCCGTTATCAACTGTTGCCGAACATTGGCCGCTCGGATGTGTTCATACGATTTTTGAATTTTATTAATGAACATATATGTCTTATCGGATGTTTGTTCATGAGACATAAAATAATTCTTTAGTGTCTCGAATGCTTGTAAAACTTGTTTGTGTGATGGTTGCTCCACAATTTCTTCATCGCTTTCTTCATCTGTAATGCTTGATACACTCCTTAGAATGTCTTCGTCTGTCGGATAGTCAGTAGTTAAGAGGTTACTATCAATTTCAAGATAAGTGTCAAGAGATACATTCTCGACATTTAGCAACTCAACATAGTTTTCAAAATCTTGCCTTACTTCAACAGGAAATTCTTTATCTTCTGAATTTTGCAGTCGTTCTTTTAGTTGAGCAAGGGGAATTTCGTCTTCGTCCTCGTCTTCGTTACCAAAACCAGTCTTTTTAAAACAGTTTTGAATGGTTTTTTGTTTAACATCCACATGCTATGTCATGGCAACCTCTCTCACACAGTCGAGAAGTGATATGCTAGGAGAACCGTTATTCTCTAATGCATATAAATTTTTTTTAAGGATTCTTCCTTTGTAATGATATTTGAAACTTTTAATGATGCTTTGATCTAAAGGTTGCAGTTTGGAAGTTCCGTTTGGTGGCAAATATTGCAATTTGATGGCCTTCAGCTTCTGTTGTATTGCAGGATGAGCGGGGCAGTTGTCTATAAACATTATTATTTTTCGATTCTCGTGTGAAAATTGCTTGTCCAATTTAACCAACCATTTTTCAAAAATTCCAGAGGTCATCCATGCCTTTACGTTCTCGTAATCTACAGGAAGCTATTTTACCCCTTTAAAACATCGAGGCTTTGCACGTCTGCCAATTATGAGAGGTTTTAGTTTTTCAGTGCCAGTCATATTCGTTGCTAGAAGGCATGTGACCAGATCTTTACTAAGTTTTCCACCATAGCATTTGTCGTCTCTAATGGCTAAAGTTTTCTTAGGTAGACATTTGAAAAATAACCCTGTCTCGTCAGCATTGAAAGTATCATCTTCGCTATACCGCCCCAAAATCCCCGGCAATACATTTCGAATCCAATCACTAACCTGACGATCATCCACTGTGGCACTTTCACCACAGATATTCTTATGCGATATGTCATGTTTAAATTTAAAAAATAAAATATAAACTTCATATGTGTATACGTATGTCTAATACAATAACGTAAATTTTACCTTTTTTTAAATTTATGAAGCCAGCCGGTGCTGGCCTTAAAATTTGTTGTTCCTAAATGTTGACTGTATTCCAGTGCTTTCTCCTGTAGAAGTGGCCCCGACACCGGAATGTTTTTTTCTCTAGTAGACACAAACCACTTAAACACCGCACTGTTTACATTTTTGTTTGAAACTCGGTTTCGCTTGAAATTGGCGGGTTTTGTAAGTTTACTCGGGAAACTTCGAATATGTTCCTTGTTTTTAATTATAGTTGACAATGTACTCGCTGGTATGTCATATTCCACAGCTATTACCTTCTTTTTTATTCCATTATACACTTCTTTTAATATTAGTAATTTCTGTTGCACTGTTAAACTTTTAAGTTTTCGTTGCTGGGGCATGTTAATGACAAACACTAACGAATACGACTGAATATATAGCGCAACACGCAGATGAATAAGAATGATAAAACCCGTTGTCATTGGTACTTCCCCGAATTCCTTCGATAGATATTACATTATATCCGCTAACAAATGGAGTATCACGTACATTTAGTGAAAATTTCGAGTTACAGAGATTCTACGTCTTAAATTTGGTTAAATTTTTTTCGAGTTAGGGATAAATTCGAGTTAAGGACAGTCATATGCATATAAATTTAATAGATAACGCACGGGATAACAAAATATTCGAGTTAGAGAAATTTTCGAATTAGGGGAGTTCGAATTGGGGGAGTTCCACTGTAATGGAAAAACGAATTCAAATATATCGTATATAGTTATATTTTTAATTGAAAAATATAAAAATTTCGCGATATGATCTTTTTAAACAAAGTTGGCTAGGAGAAAAATAGATATAAGAATATGTAAATCAAGTTTTTTTTTGGCTTTTTGTTAAAGATCGTATTCAGCGATGAGTCAAAACTAGAAGCCGTGACCAAAAGAGCTCAATTTGTTAAACGACGTCCACCTGAACGGTTTGGTGAGGCTAGTGTACTAAAACCGGGAAACACCCTTCGTCAATTATGGTACGGTCCTGTATATCAGTGGCAAAATACAGGATATTTTGCCAAGGCACCATGAATCAACACCAATATAACCGTGTATTGAAGGGTGTCTTGATGCCATATATCAATGATTTAGATCCGAATGAAGGCCCTTAGACATTCATATATTTTAAGAAAATTGCTAGTTTAGCGAGTGGCCTTAGTAAATTGTACAGGGGCTGTAGGTGTGATCAAACTTATGAACGGCAGTGTATACGGACCCGATTTCCTGGTAGATTGAGGGATAATTAGTTAACTTGTTTCAATACAATTATAATAATAATAGCAGCTTATACTTCATAGAATACTCGATACCCCATTATAGTTATGTGTGCAATATTCTATTGTGACGTCTATTCACTATTCATTTCTAGGAATATTTATTTTTAAACTAAGATAATTGTTGTAATCTATGTATACAAACCAATTTTCAATAATTTCGGAACTGTCTTTTTTGTCTACGAAAAATCTGATTTTTATCAATCAATACCACATCACAACATTCGAAAGCTGTGTGTTGTATTATCAATTTATTAAAACGATAATTATGAATGATGAAACATCTTATGTAAGAAGAGGACTGACCAATCAGTATACAACGTAACATATGCTGGCATCATTAATTGGCAAATTGTTATGGTTTCAATCATAATTTCTTAAAGGCATTATCTGCAACAATCCCGCGACTTATCTTCGTAAAGAAAAAAGTGTTTACGTCTGTTTTTTTCTTAATTGTCGTTTCGGAACGTTTAAAAATAGAAGTGTTATAATAGGTTTTCAAAATTGCATAAGTTTGCTCCTCGTGGTTCAACATTTGTACCGGTTTACACTTCCAGTTGTTTTCGCGGCGAAATTTATCAGCGATTGCGTTAGATTTTTGATATTGAACGCGCATGTATGCCTGTCAATGGTTATGGCGTGACATCTGTTATGCTGTAAGGCTATATATATCCTGTATATACTGTATTTTTTTCTTTTTTAAATGAAAATTTCTTCAACTATAACGTAAGCGATTTTCTGCCTTTTCTTTGGCTTTTTTTTTGTAATAATTAGGTATAGAGCCGTTATTCCATTACAAACTAATTATAATTTTTGAAAAAGTTATTTATTTTATTTTGATGTTCATTTTCTATTGTATTCCACTGTAATCATAACTAGTCTTCTATACAAGGTGTATTTAAAATACAGTACGCAAAAGTTTCAAATATGAAGCATATAGAAACAGTAAATCTTCTCTGCGAAGATGAGATTAAAAGTTACTCAATGCGGACCTGGCGTTTATATTACGTGGAAGCGAACAGGTTATACAAAATAATCAATAACATAAGTTTATTAATACAAGTAAATTTTAAGGCGGTTTTAAGTTGTTTTTTTTTCTATCTTTTCATTACATGGATAGACGTAAATACAAGGTGTCCCAAAAGTCCTTTTCAAAACAAAAGAATATAATAAAATAATGGTCATTTCTAATGACTAAATGTTTATTTTTTTTAAATACATGCTTTGGGAATTCATTTCTTAAAAATTGTATCTTCTAAAAGTGTTTTGTTATTTTACTGGCACTCTCTAAATGTGAGGTAAAATTTTCGAAAACTGCTCGATACACACGAAGGCGGATCTTCATGCCCCCCTCTTCACCTACTTCTAACTGGTTGGTTCATTAACGTTTTTGATATTTAGTTAACCGACATTTGTGGATCATATCCACATAATATCAAGTTTGTATTTCAAAGTGTTGTTGTGATGTGGTTAATTCTTGGCTTGCGTATCGTGATTGTTCATAAAAACGGATTCTGTAGAACAAAGAGCCGTAATAAAATATCTCCAAATTCATGAAGATATGGCAACCATTGGTGAGTCTGCAGTTTCTTATGATATAGTCATTATGTGGGCAACAACCGGTTCGCGAGACATTTTGAAAAACCCAATTAAAGAAAAATATTACACTACTGACTCATACTCATTCCAAACGAGGAAGATCGAGTGATATGGGCGCGGCCTGCGAACGTTTTTGGATACTTGTTGGCCCGCAACATGTCAAAGGTTGCCCATACTTGGCATATGTGGGCAACAACATGCTGTAAGATTTGATCCGTTCCGCGAGACATTTTGAAAAACCCAATCAAAAAAAATATATTCCAGTACTTACTCATACTCACACCAAATGAGGAAGATCCAGTGATATGATTATGAACACTACTTTAAAACGCGTCCCGCGAACGTATTTGCACACTAAAGTTTGGCCCACGACATGTCAAAGGTTGCCCATACTTGGTGTAGAGGGTAACTATTGAAAAATATAGGTATATGCCACTCTAGTTTTGCGGTAAGGAGATCGAGGGTACAGTATAGAGATCCACCCTCGTATTTCTTTAGTATTAACTGCCTCCTATTTTTTGATTCCTTAAATTTCTATTACTTGGCCAAACTTTTATGGACAATAGTGTTACATGATGAACTCCAAATAACTCCTGAATTTGAAGATATTCAGTGCGTCAACAAAACTAAAATTATAATCGCCAAGTTGTAAACATAATTTTTTGTTGTAATTTTAGAAATATTATTAGACGTATCAGATTTTATTTTTCAATAGTTTGAATATAAGCGATTTCTTCTAGTTAAAAAAAAGTGAGGCAATCGATATATTAAATTCATTTCCTTCTTTACTTGAAGAAATACAGTATACTATTATATTTCCACGCCATACTTCAAAGACATCCTGTATTGATATTTATAGTATTATTTTACTATTCTCCATATACACATTCCATTTTTCTTGGACATGTACAGGTGATCCTCTAACCAAACATATTAGATGTCCGAGGAACACAGCGCCATGGAGACCGACGGCCAGAAGACCGAAAAAATGTTCACCCTAAAGAAATGGAACGCCGTCGCTATGTGGAGTTGGGACGTCGAATGCGATACCTGCGCCATCTGCAGGGTGCAAGTAATGGACGCTTGTTTACGTTGTCAGGCCGAGAGCAAGAAGGACTTGTACGGAAAGCAGGATTGTGTTGTCGTTTGGGGCGAATGCAATCATTCGTTTCACTATTGCTGCATGTCGTTATGGGTGAAACAGAATAACCGGTGTCCGCTGTGCCAACAGGAATGGTCCATACAGCGTATGGGAAAGTGAAACGGAAAGGAACACATTTTAATTATACGTTTTCTTTTCTTCTTTTTAGATTACTTTGTCTGTATATTTCGATCTGCAACTGTTATTTGTAATACGTGTAGATACCTAAATAATTTATATCTGTCTGTGTAATGAATATTTTAGTTTAATTGCTTTTAATGTAGTGAAAGTGTACTATGATATTACGAGATTGGAACGCAATGAAATTGCAATATTGAACAATAAAATCTGCGAAAATGGAATCGATTTCCTTTTTTTGGTTATTCATTTATTAATTCTAATTCGGTTGTTGTGGCAAAAACAAGTTCTCAAGCGGACATTTTTAAATTTCACGGGTAACTGAAGTTCATACGAGAGGCACGTTATATACTTTGAGCTGCCACGTAAACTACAGAAGTTAGAGCTGGCGACACTGCATCTCTAAATACCACCACTCTTAAATAGTAAGCTTTGACTGTCAGTTGAGTCGCTAACATACGATTTGCCATCGAAATATGGACTTGTCAAGAGAACATGTGCACGCAATGATCTACTATACTTTTAAAGTCGCTTCAAGTTCTGTACACAAACGTAGTAAACTCCACTCACACAAATTTATTAATTATGCGGAACGCAGCGTTTCGAGAGCACGTGGACTCTCATTGTCAACCGTGTTATCGACTGAATGTAAAAAGCTATTACACATGCAAATTATTTTCTACGCAGGCTCTAAAATTTCTAAAACATGTGACTATTTACAATCTATTGGGTAGTCTAATCTCTGGTATGTGTGTATTTTCGGGGCCTATGGTAATAAATCAATCAGACTCGAGTGTGCAATTGCGGGTGGTTCTTTTTCATAAATATCGTTTCGTACGCGTAATTCTCTACACGAATTTACGTTTTTAAGAAGTTTAAGATCTTAAACTTCTTCACAGAACCCTGATTACAACTCCATTGGATGTAGGGTCACTTGGATCGTAAGGTTCGACTGGCATAGCAGTATTCAGGAATGCACTGCAAAAAGTGTGGAACACTCTCGTATTTGGAGTAATTAGATCTAAGCATATCGCGTATCTGTCAAGGCAACTATTAAAGAAAAAGAGCATTGCTTTGAAGAAACATTATAACAGTATGTATTTTATTACTATTTTGTCAATAAAACATTTGAAATTAATGAATAAAGTTTGTTTTTTTAATAAATTTCCCCGATTATCTGTCTAGTTTATTTTGTTATTTTATATAGTGCCATGAAACTTATGCACAGTAGTGTATCTACGGACATCACTGCATCAAGGTTTCCGTGACGTAATGGCACCGCACTTGTTTAGAAATCAAGGAGACGTAGGTTCGAATCTTGCCGGAAACTTAAAGATTTTTTATTAAATTTTAACGTTATAATGCAATCATTAAAAAGCCAACGGAATCTTCATATTAATTTAATGCTGTACTGGTTGCCTACTCTGTGATTCTGCTATTTTTAAATAAACATGAATTAGGGAAACGCTTTTGATTCAATACGAGGTCATATCAAATTACAGGGAAGAGGAAAGAAAACGGGACCAATTTCACAGCATCTCAGATAACTTAATCAATCAATAGCTACCAAAGTACTCCAGAATTAAAACAAATGCCAAAAAACGTTAGAAGCATCACGACCGCAATACCAACTTCTAAAAAAGCACAAATTAAAATTGTAAAAGAACGTACACAATAAATTAAAATGTCAAGATTGCCATCTTATCTGGAGTGAATACGAACGGCCAGTTAGTAATAAACGAACTGCTTCCGGAATTGGACCGTGTCATGATGTGATATATATACAGTGGAACTCCCCTAACTCGAAACACCTAAATCCCCAAATAAAATTCGAGTTAGAGAAAATTTGAGTTACAGAAAATTCACAATTTACTTTTCATTATATGTATATATTTATAAAGCATAATATGTAATAACAATATTATATAAAATAAATATAAAAATGATTTAAAAACAAACTGAAAATACAAACTACATGCATTAGGATATATATATGTACTACATATATGTATATGTATGAAATTAAACAAATATTGTCCTATATACATAGGTATTAAATGTGTACTTGTACATGGGAACATAAAACAATTGCATAATTAAATTGTTTGCTTAAAGAAATCCGTTATCAACTGTTGCCGAACATTGGCCGCTCGGATGTGTTCATATGATTTTTGAATTTTATTAATGAACATATATGTCTTATCGGATGTTTGTTCATGACATAAAATAATTCTTTAGTGTCTCGAATGCTTGTAAAACTTGTTTGTGTGATGGTTGCTCCACAATTTCTTCATCGCTTTCTTCGGAGGTTTCTTCATCTGTAATGCTTGATACACTCCTTAGAATGTCTTCGTCTGTCGGATAGTCAGTAGTTAAGAGGTTACTATCAATTTCAAGATAAGTGTCAAGAGATACATTCTCGACATTTAGCAACTCAACATAGTTTTCAAAATCTTGCCTTACTTCAACAGGAAATTCTTTATCTTCTGAATTTTGCAGTCGTTCTTTTAGTTGAGCAAGGGGAATTTCATCTTCGTCCTCGTCTTCGTTACCAAAACCAGCCTTTTTAAAACAGTTTTGAATGGTTTTTTGTTTAACATCCACATGCCATGTCATGGCAACCTCTCTCACACAGTCGAGAAGTGATATGCTAGGAGAACCGTTATTCTCTAATGCATATAAAGTTTTTTTAAGGATTCTTTCTTTGTAATGATCTTTGAAACTTTTAATGATGCCTTGATCTAAAGGTTGGAGTTTGGAAGTTCCGTTTGGTGACAAATATTGCAATTTGATGGCCTTCAGCTTCTGTTGTATTGCAGGATGAACGGGGCAGTTGTCTATAAACATTATTATTTTTCGATTCTCGTGTGAAAATTGCTTGTCCAATTTAACGAACCATTTTTCAAAAATTTCAGATGTCATCCATGCCTTTACGTTGTTCTCGTAATCTACAAGAAGCCATTTTATCCCTTTAAAACATCGTCGCTTTGCACTTCTGCCAATTATGAGAGGTTTTAGTTTTTCAGTGCCAGTCATATTCGTTGCTAGAAGGCATGTGACCCGATCTTTACTAAGTTTTCCACCATAGCATTTATCGTGTCTAATGGCTAAAGTTTTCTTAGGTAGACATTTGAAAAATAACCGTGTCTCGTCAGTATTGAAAGTATCATCTTCGCTATACCGCCCCAAAATCCCCAGCAATACATTTCGAATCCAATCACTAACTTGACGATCATCCACTGTTGCACTTTCACCACAGATATTCTTATGCGATATGTCATGTTTAAATTTAAAAAATAAAATATAAACTTCATATATGTATACGTATGTCTAATACAATAACGTAAATTTTACCTTTTTTTAAATTTATGAAGCCAACCGGTGCTGACCTTAAAATTTGTTGTTCCTAAATGTTGACTGTATTCCAGTGCTTTCTTCTGTAGAAGTGGCCCCGACACCGGAATGTTTTTTTCTCTAGTAGACACAAACCACTTAAACACCGCCCTGTTTACATTTTTGTTTGAAACTCGGTTTCGCTTGAAATTGGCGGGTTTTGTAAGTTTACTCGGGAAACTTCGAATATGTTCCTTGTTTTTAATTATAGTTGACAATGTACTCGCTGGTATGTCATATTCCGCAGCTATTACCTTCTTTTTTATTCCATTGTCCACATCTTTTAATATCTCTAATTTCTGTTGCACTGTTAAACTTTTAAGTTTTCGTTGCTGGGGCATGTTGACGACAAACACTAACCGAATACGACTGAATATATAGCGCAACACGCAGATGAATAAGAATGATAAAACCCGTTGTCATTGGTACTTCCCGGAATTCCTTCGATAGATATTACGTTATATCCGCTAACAGATGGCGTATCACGTTCCTTTAGTGAAAATTTCGAGTTACAGAGATTCTACGTCTTAAATTTGGTTAAATTTTTTTCGAGTTAGAGAAATTCGAGTTAAGGATAGTCATATGCATATAAATTTAATAGATAACGCACGGGATAAAAAAATATTCTAATTAGGGGAGTTCCACTGTCTATAAAAGAAATAAGAGTAAGAGGAGAAAGAAAAATAAGATAAAGAAAAAAATGATAAAGGGTGGGGGGACGTGAAATAGAAAGGTGAAAAGAATAAGAGAAAGAAATAGAGACAGACGTAGGGGGGGTCCTTTTCACCTTTCTTTCTATTTCACCCCCCCCCCTACCTTTCATCATTTTTTTCCGTGTCTTGGCCTGATGATTTGCAAATATGCACGAAACCGGTAACCATTGATTGATTAAATTATTAGATACTGTGAGATTGGTTCCGTTTCGTTTCCTTTTTCCCATATTTTAAACATAAATTAGTGACTTTCGGACGCGAACGAAAGAACAGGACTATAATTTCTTATCCCCACCCTTTAGTTTCACCCCCACTTTCCTTCCTTCACATTGATATCAGTCAAAAACTTATGGGTGTCAAAATCTAACTTCTAAAAGAAAAAAAATATTTTTTTTTAAGGTTCAATGAAACGGCATCTCTGTTTAAATATTTATCTTAAAAATTACATTCTGCACACTTTCAAACATACAACCTAAGTAGACTTCCTTTTGCATTTTTACGAGCATTTTCGTCTCTTTCTACAATAATCTTTTTTTTTCAATTGTATAGCTTCCTTCGTTTGTTTGTCTGTTGCGTCTTACATAAGATAATAAACTAAATAAAGTCGCACAATCCAGCAAAAAATGCGACGTGAGTACCGTTTTTCTTGTTGTCTCTGTTGTACCTTGAATATCGTTTTGTTGTATAGGAAAAACATAGTGAAAGTGTTTGCGATGTGAATTGGTTCCGTTAATTTTTATCCGATGGTTTCGTTTTCATGGTTGGTAGCGTTCGATTCTTCTTTCGCAGCGACCTCTTTAGAATCTTTCTCCCAGCGCGTCTTCGTTTCGTCATATTTTCTCTCCTTCTCTTGTGGCTCTTTCTTAAACGACTCCTCTTTCATCATGACCGTCTTCAGGACTGGATCTATTTTATCGCGTATATCGACTAGGGTGTGTTGGAAAAGTTTCATATGTGACTGGAAAGAAACGATTAAGCATTTAAATAATAATAAAAACATATTAAAAATACAAACAGAAACCATTTTTGCCAATTGGGGCACCTTCAGTAAACCGAAAAGGTAATTTGTTGCACAGCCAAATCATCAGTCATACTGCAAAATATTCCAAATATTTATCTGCCGGAGACTTACTCATTCATTAATCTAAACAGCACGTCTGAAGGTATTAAATGGTAACTGTTTAATATGAAGGGGTTGATATTGTGCACATTCGTGTGCCACCAGTATTTAAAAATTTATAAATAAAACACGAGAAATGTA
Organism: Trypoxylus dichotomus; assembly: GCA_023509865.1. Taxonomy (NCBI): domain Eukaryota; kingdom Metazoa; phylum Arthropoda; class Insecta; order Coleoptera; family Scarabaeidae; genus Trypoxylus; species Trypoxylus dichotomus. Next base: position 3,098,569 of record CM042079.1, read on the forward strand.
ACTATCCTCGTCGTATCATATTTAATCATCCAGCATGTCCAAGTTTATAAGAACTCTTTTGACGCTAAGTTATTCTATAAATTACTCTAGCGTTCTGTACCACCTGAATTCTGCGTGAGTCGATCTAGTCCAGGCAATTTCCATAAATAACGTCATAGAAATTAAAATGTGATAACACCAACGAATCACATAGCTGGATAAGCTAAATTAATTTGAAATAGCAGTAAGCGCATCTAGTACAAGTACTGATATGATGTTTAAACTTAACGTCATTACAAAGAGATCTAAATTTACCACATTGCTTTGAAATTTCAGGGGTGTGTCGTTAATTGCAAGATGTTAGGAAGTATCTCCGACCTTACTTTAGAACTACCGAATACTGTAAAATATGATTTGGTCTCATTTAAGGCAATGTTTTCTTGTAATAGTATCATCAACAATACTATGAACCTCATCAATGGAGAAGGATCTGTACAACTGTGAATCATCAACCTAGAGATGGAGATTGCACGTGAAATTATGGAAAAAGAACATATGTGCCGTGTAAATAAAGAACAGCAGCGGACCTAATATGGGTCCTTGTGGAACTCCTAAAAGGGGTAATCGCCCAATCGGACGCTTGGCCGCTAGCAACCATCGCTTGTTCTCTACCAAGTAAGTATACTCTACAGAAGCAAAGAGGAACTTTGCCAAGACTGATGTAATGTAGAATGGCTAGCAAAAGATTATGATCAATTCTATAGAAAGCCTTGGAGAAATCCAACAGTACCAATACTTTCAAATCACCAATGTCATACAACTAAATCCTAGATGAAGAGACCCGATTAGAAAGTAGGTAACAAGTGAAGTTTTAGTAATAAACAAGCTGTTTCCGGAATTGGACCGTGCAGGAGTAGTTTCCATACAGCGGATAGATGATATCTGTCCTCCCTATTGATATTATCGGGGTGTTTTTGGATCTCCATTGCTTCCCTGATTTTTCTACCATAGAAATGAGGATTTTTCGTGATGACAGAAGCTATCTTCAAACAAAATATTATGGCCCGTTTCAAGATGATGATGCGTGTCCCGATTTTAGACAACGTTTGTCCTCTTTAATGCGAATTTCGATTGAACGACCTCTCTCACATATATATATACTAAACCGCAAGAGCAGGAGATTTTGTAGACACCTTTAGAGGATAGGGCCCGAACTTGATCCTTAGGAGAAGGCAATTTTCGAAGGAGGCTTAAACACTACTTTGATGTTTTGTTTTTGAAGAATTCCGCCCATATGTTCGGTAACACCGTGGATGAAAGGAAGATATGCAGTACCTTCAGAGTTTTCGTAATCTTGGGGATTCTCTGCATAGGAGGGATGTGTTTTTGCTTTATGTATATTCCGATATTGGTAATCATTATTTTGGAGCGATGACTTAACGTGCTGCACTTCTTTCGACAGGTCGTCTGGTTCAGAAATAGAAACAGCATGACGTACCAGGGAATTTACAACACTTAACTTTTGCGCCTGGTGATGGTGGGAATCGGCATGTAGATATCGATCAGTGTGCGTGGGTTTTTGTATGAGTGAATGACCTAAACGACCATTGAGTTTTCGTGTTACGAGGCCATCGAGGAAAGAAATTGTGTGTTATGATGACCAAGGAAACTATCTAAAGCATCTCTATCGTGAGGACAAATGATGAAGGTATATACCTCTCAATAATCTCTTCTATGGTCTTCGACAGAACGGGCAATATATTAATTGGGTGAAGATCAAGACTGATAAGCAGGGTTCATTTTTTTTTTGGATAGAAAAATGTTACACAAAGCTGACGCTACTTACTGTGAGTCTACACAAAGAGTCTTCGGTATTTTTCAATTTGTCCTTGTTCTCCTTCAATTCCGAGTTTAGATTCTTAATCGTCGTGTTGCACTTGTTATTCTTCTCCGTCAGTTTGGTGTTTTCGTTCTTCAGATCGACCATCTTGTTCTCGGTGTCGATCCTGGCCTTATCGCTTCTCTCCAATTGCGCCATTAACTTGGCCACGTCGACTAGAGCTCCTCTAAACGTTACCAACCCTAAATATATTCGACGTAAAAAATTTGAACAAAAAAAAAAAAAAACGCAAATCTTGAACTTACCATCTTCAGTATTTGGCGTCTCATTTTCTAGCATCATCTTCTTCGAGAGCGGTTCGTCATCTCTAAACACGGGAAATAACCTCTTATTACCAATAGCTAGATGCTCCAAATTACTATCTTTCTCGGAATCGTCAATAACAATGAAATCATCTTCCCTAGGTTTATCGGTCAACTTTCTGTAATGGAGGGAATCTCTAGTGATCACTTTGCCAACTAATTTTTTAACCTGAGCTCTCGACAGACTCAAACCTAGGGTATACAGCAGATCTTCGATGTCCTTCTCGAAGATGTAACCGCAATGCGTTTGATCGAAATAAACAAACGATAATAACAAGTTCCTATCTTTGGTATACATTTTCGGCTTATCCCTCTTTTTCTTATCCTTTTCCGTTTTTCTTTTATCACGATTATCATCCTCTTCATCGTAATCCTCTTCTTCCGAGTCACCCTGATCGGATTTCTTATCGTCCTTCTTGATGCCATCTTTTTTCTTCTCTTCGGGTTTCTTTTTATCGTTATCCGGTTGTTTCTTATCCTTTTCTTCCTTGACGGGCTCCTTATCTTCACGTTTCTCTTTCTCTTCCTTTTTCTTTTCCTCTTCCTTTGGTTTGGTCTCGTCTTTTCGCTTTTCTTCTTCGGATTTCTTATCCTCTTCCTTCTTACGTTTTTCTTCCTTTTCCTTGGCTTTCTCGGGCAGATCGTACAGCGCCCTGTAGATGTTGAAGCCGAAGTCGCGCATGAGCATCTCGTTGAAAAGCTCGGCGAAGAGGGAGACCTCGAACGAATGCTCTTTGGTGTCTTCGGGTCTGTAGTCAAGGAGTAACGAGATCGACATCACCGTGCAATCGAATTTTCCCGATTTTGCTGCGCGGGAGGGGTGGACGATGATATGCGGTTGATCCGGGAGGCCGTAGCGCTTTTCTAGTTGGGCTTTTTCCTTTTCGTCCAACTTTCTTTCTTCGGTCTATAAGGAAAAGGCGTGATACAAAATTGATAATTTTTGCTGGGTAATGATTGTACTCTACGTAGTTCCAATTTTATTGGTATTGAAAGTGATTTTAAATTAGATACATATCAAAGCAATATGTGCTAATTTTATTCTGGGTAGAACGTTAAAGATTCTGAAGATTTATTAATTAATTATTTATTAATAATAGATTGAATAGCAAATGGATCTTTATTGAAATCATTGGATTCCGTTTCTTTTCCTTTTTATTTTTGCTTGGCAATCCAATTCTTTCTTAGGATGTTTGACACTGGATAATAAACTTCCAGCCAATTAAAGTTCAAATTTCATTTACTGTCCTTTTAAAATACGTCTTAAATAGATTTGTCCAGGATATTGATATGTAGTAAAAAGATATCAGTAATATTAAAGCTAAATCGGTGATGGTCAAAAATATTGAAGAGGCTCATAGCTCAATGCCATGCATGGTTGGTCCAACCCCGGGGTTGTTGTTTCTCAGGGTTGAGGTTTTCTGTGGGTTTCCTCACTTCATGGCGAATGTTGAAAGTGTATATCTTAAGACGCACCACAAGCGCAGACGTAATAATATCTCATAGCTAGCCGATGTCCCTTCTAATTGATGAAAGCTCTTGGAAGATGTGAAGGCACGGATTACTATCAGTCTCGGTAAAGAGGTATAAAACAAATTTACTATCAACATGAAATATATTTGTCTATACACAATAATGTCGTAGGGAGAACAACGTGGAGGGGCGAAGCGCGCGACACGGAGAATCGAGTACCCGTATCAAAGCACGCTTCTTCAGTATTATTCGACTGGTCATTGTGAGTATTTGTCACTACACACGTACTTAGAAAATGTCGAATTTAGGTAGGTTTTGGGGAAGGCGTATTTGGTATAAACTCGGCAACGTAATAGTCAGATTGAAGGAAAATTATCCATCATGGTAAAAAACTTAATATTCTAAAACTAGAGAAGGATTCAGCAATACTCATTACATTTTTCATATGTTTTCAAATCTTTAGAAACGAATTTCGTCCAGATTACTTTCTTGTGTCAATTCTTAGTATTAAAATTGTATTCGGTATGATTGGCAATGTCATTATGTGAGCCTTGAATCAAATCTAGGATGAGCGAAATTTTGACGAGTTTTCACCAAACTCTCATGGTTGTTCAAGTTTATTAAAGGTAATAAAATTAGCATAAAGAATTTAGTAAGCCTATGTTTTAAAGGCCAGTTGAATAATATTTGGTGTCACTGTATGATTTTAGTGTCCACAGCAAAATTAATGGATCCATTCTGGACAAAATTTTGAGAACTTTTAGAATTCAATAAAAATACAGTAAATGATAAGTCTGGCTAGTAAATTATATTGGATTTTCATTTTTGGAATGTAGTTTTTATGGTTGCCCAAATTTATGAAGGGTATTAAAAGTATTTTAGGGAATTCAATAAATAAACAGATTAATCCTAATTGGTATGAATTTTAAGATGACGGGGTTTCGGGGCAAAATTGGATACTTCATTCTGGACAAGATGCTGGAAGATTATAGAAGTATGTATAGACTTACTTCCGTTTTCTTCTCCTCGACGTTTTCCACTTCGGGCACTTCCGCAGGGGGTTCCTTGGGATCGTCCGTCTTCTCGGCCTCGGCTTTCAAGGCCTTCGTCAGCTTGGCGATCAGCTGGGACTTTAATCCTTTGGAATTGATGGCTCTCGCTTTCAGCTCGTTACGCAGATCGATGATGGACATGTTCTTCGGGTCCAGCTGCGAATAGTGGGTGGGTTCGAGCTTATCGCTGGCCGGTTCTTCTTCCTAGAGTCGAAATCGCACGGATGGAAGAAAAAAAAAAGGCATATTAGAGTGGGGGTGCGACGTTTTACGAGATTTTTTTTTGCTTTTTTTCCTTTCTATTTTTTTGGAGGAGGGATATGGGATATTGGTCTCAATCGTCCATACTTCCACCCATATAAATATATACATATGTATGTATAGATGTGGTAAAAGGTTAAAAAGAACGGAGATTTCTTGTTGTATCGACGAGATTTGATGCCAAAAATAGTAATGGTAATAATCTCGATCTATGTGTATATAATAATGGTATATATGTAAGATATACATATAGGCCAGGCAAAATAATAATAATAATAGAGGTGTACCAAATCAGCTCTGCTCGGATGCCCACATGATAGGCAACACTTCTTTCTCTGCCTGTCTGTCTCTCTCTCCATCTCTATCAAAGATAGAGAGGGCGCTGCTATAGCTGCTATCTTAATAATACTTAAACTTATCGATAAAGAGTCAAAGGGAAAGTATATAGCCGTAAAAAAAGAGGTTTATGGAGTATTTTTTTGCTTTTGAAGGTATGAAAGTGAATGTGAAATGCAGTGTCCCAGAATCCATTGCGCCAGATTGCGTTCTCCGTCGTTAGCGTGGGGAGAAAGATGGTCAAGTTGTCGTGGTTAAAGTTTATATGCGTATGACAATTTGCGAATATCGCATAAAAAAAGATATCCACAAATAAGGATGAATAAAATGAAACTTTTTCTTTTGTATTTGGGTTCACTAATATTAAATTGGCCTTATTTCCTGGTAATTTAACAAAAAAAATTTTTTCTTCTATTGTTTAAATATTCTTCTTGTTCTTTTCAAATTTGAATGAAAAGCTTGAGTTGAAAATTTAATTAAACTTTCCACAACAAGTTAGAAAAACCATAGCCTACTAATAGGCAACCAACTACGAGCCTTGTCCTGAAACTAAGTACCGTTTTGTTCTACCACCACCGTAGCGCTATTGTCGTAGTTTTGCTGACGCCATTACAGTTGGAAAAAATGACAATTTTTAGGCCCGCCGACTATGAAGTGCGTTTTTGAATGCAAGAAATATTAATCCAGCTGAAATTAATGGTGAACTTGTAGACATTTATGGTGAAAATGTAATGACAAATAGAATGGTCAGAAAGTAGATTAGACATCTCAAAAGCAAGGAGTGGGTGTCCTGTTGTCAATGATGGTTTCGTTGAAATAGTTAATGAGAAGGTTCATGGAAACAAACGGTTCACAATAAGAATGTTTAGTGATAAGTTTCCACAAATTTGGAAAACTGTTTTGCATGAGGAGGAGGTGAGGGAGAAGACTTCTTTGTTACAAATTACGAAAAACAAAAACCTAACCTAAAAAAGTAATAAAACAAAAGACAAGCGGAACTGGTAAAAACCAATAAAATATCCTGACCACCTCTCTCCCTAACTGTTCAAGAAAAAAGAAAAGTAACGAATAATAAAAATATAACGACCGGGACCGCAATCGTTCGGCAAAGTTCGGTTCTGGGACACTGGACGGATAGATATTTTTGTTTTTTTTTTGTTTAGATGCCTTTTCATCTGCCGCCGGCGTCTCGTCCGGGTCCTGGTCTGCTGCCGCCGCCGCTTTCAGACGCCGTTCCAGCTGCTTGCGATAGTTAAGCTGCATGCTGTCCCACTCGAGCCGCGTGGAGACACAACTCCAAACATCTGGGAGAAAGATCACCACCGTTTCAACGCGAGCCGGTATCGCCTTGCCCTTGTGGGTGCTCTCGCTTCGCCTGTAGTACAGCTCCACGAAGCGGTACCTATCGGGGGAAGATAAAAATACACACAGGTCAGCAGGATAACACGTTTCTCAGCACCTTACCAGAGAGACACAGTTTCTAAAGCACACAACTTACGCGCGATCCAAAAACAAAACAAAAAATAATAATAAGAGTAATAATAATAATAATGAATAAGAGCGATAATAATAAGAATAATATGGAATGACGTTGTAGGTTATGTTACAAGATAAATACAGTACAATCGGGAACGATTATGAGCTTTCGGTTTAGCTTTTCTCTTTTCGTCATGAAAAGCTATGACGTGGCCAGAATTCTTTAACAGTGTGGCATATTAAGTAGCGTTTCTTTGAGGAGAATGGACATTTATAAAAAAAAAAGTTGTGGTCGTAAAAACATCACAAGCAACAATCTTATGACATATTAATAATACCTTCTACGTATAAAGGCTTTAAAAATTTGTACCAATCATTGCGGTAATCGGTGTCAGAGTTTCATTTAAAGGGTACACGCGTGACAGGCAAGTGTGCATTCAGTTTTAATTATCAACAATTCGAAATTCACCATTATTAGCAACAACAAATTAGATTTAACGCTCGAATATGTTAGGAGATAGTATTGGGACAAGACGTCACCATTTCAACATTCCACAGAGTGATGGGACTAACATATGTACAGCAGTGGTCTTAATTAGTGTCCCCCCGTTATGACAGAGAACTACTTTCCCTGTGATGCCGCAGACAGTTCGGCTTCTATCTTTTTCTATTGTAACTTTTGAAACCGATGTATTAATTCAACATTAAAGATTTCATGGGTGATTGTATATAATATGTATATTGTGCGTAAAGTATATTACTTCTTGTTTAAACCATTTATACACCCAGGGACATGGATATGAGGCACCCTTTAAATGTTTTAATATAGCGGTATTAACAGACAAATAGTCTTTAGCTGCCGCTTCTTAGAAATACCCGTAGTATAAATAGAAGGGTTGGTGGGAGAAATACCGTTGTTATTCCATTTATTGCTGTATTTTCGGAACTAATTATATTTTACACTTAATATAGTTCGGTAAACTGACCGGTAAACATCAGTATTTTTATTTTAAATTATATGTGCGTTTGTTATTGGCAAACAAAAATATTTATTCGTGATTAGTTTATGTTTATGTAACTGAAAATGCCGAAATCTAAAAAACTTTCTGAGAGTTTCAACGGGCGCAAATTATTACACCACATGCCGAGGGATTATCCCAAGTGATGATTAGTAAAAAAGTTAAATGTTCACGGTGCGTCGTACAAACAACTCTAAAGCGTTACCAAGAAACCGGGGATACTAAATTGAGACCGGGAAGAGGTCGAAAACGTAAAACAACAGAAAGGGAAGACCGGTGGTTACAACAACAACAAAACAAGGATTGTCACAAATAAAAATTGCTAACACAATAAAATGTTCGCGTTGTGCAGTGCAAAACACAATTAGCCGCTACCAATGGACTGGAGAGTGTCATAATCTACCCAAGAGCGGTAGAAAACGTATAACGACTGTGCGAGAAGAATGATTGATAGAGCGTATCGCGTTCCCGGATAGGCACAAATCCGCGATAGCGATTTCTGCAGAGCTCCGCGCTCAACGAGACACACCAATCTCCGTGCATACGGTAAGAAGGTTAACTGCGGCGAATTTACGTGCCCGGAAACCGCGACACAAGCCTTTGCTGACCGAGCTACATCGCAACCAACGCTTTACGTGGGTGAAGAAGCAGCGACATTGGACTGTAGATGACTTGGCCAAAGTACTTTGGTCCGATGAATCTAATATAGACGTAAGTGCTTAAAAATATTTCATAATCCTTGCAATATACATAATTGAACTCAGCGCCCCTATTTTTCTCACCAAAATAGAAATATTCAAAAAGTTAACGTCCTTCGTTTATTCTGTACAGGTTCACAGAGTTTCCGGAGCAAGTTATGCTCGGAGGAGGTCCGGCGTAGCGTTTTCCCCAGAGTGTATTTTACCTACTGATAAACACGCCGTGGAAGCATTATGATTTGGGGGCGTATGTCTGCACAAGGTGTAGGGGAAGTCCATGTGTGCGAGGACCGCATGAATGGAGCACGCTACCTCGGAACCAAGTGAAGATTTTGGACTGGGACTGAAGGACAGGGTTCGTAAATACAACCATGCCCCTAAAGAAGCCCTAAAACAAACAGTGTTTATGGAATGGGCGTCTATTTCCCCAGAAACATGTTACAAACTGGTAGCTACTATGCCTAAAAGAATTAGCCTAAGTTATTAGTTCTTTAAAGTGTATTTCAAAATTCTTTTTTTCGTAACTGTATGCATAATCTTTGTGTAGAATATAATGTCCCATTACATAATGAAATTGCAAATAATTTGGATACAACAAATGAATGAATCTGTTAAATGAAGGAAAACAGGGACAACAAAATATAATTAATAGATATTTTCAGTAACGTTATATTTAAAATGAAATAATCATAATAATTCACTACTAGTTTCATTTATTTGTAACATGCTGTTCCTTGTCAACAGTGTCCCCTATATCTTAGACGGTTTCCTTCGCATGTTTTGAGATAGTAGTAGTACATATTTAAGATAAAAAATAATGTTTGGAAAAGTAAATTACTAACGTTGTTTCAAAACTAGTAGCTGGGTAGAAATAACACAATGAGTCTAGTAATGAAGTACTCAAAATGCACATTTGAAAATAAGATTTTGCCGTGATTTCCTAAGAAAGATAGAAGACAAATTACTCTAGCGGAAGAAAGATAAAGCCATTAGTCTAAGGCGAAGTATCTATCGAGTAAAACGTTTCGAGTTTGACGATAGTGGCTCTTACAGAATCCCGAAACTTTCGAGTTTGACGATATCAAGCTTACGGAATCCGGGCTCGGAACACTCGGCTTGATACGGCCGCCCGACCCCTCCACGTTGTTCTCCGCACTACACTGTAACTTGCCTCACTTTCCTGAGACTATTTATGAGGGTAGTAAATACTAAATAAATTAGGTAAACAAACATCGTGGCTTTCAAGATTGTGCTATAAGCTAACGGCAAATAATTTTTATATTATTTTAGTTTGCATTACTGTTAAAATTATAATTGAAATGTCCAATCAAGCCTCCTCAAAAAAACAACGACATTTAATACACACACTTTTCGCACATTGCGAGTCCGTTAAAAGAAGACTGCTGCCACAATTTACGTTGTCAATATACGCTTTCGTCTAAAAAAAAAAATGTAGCGGATAGTAGAACAGCAACTGCATGCAACAGAACAGCCTTTTACTTATTTTATTGGAAATGTTCGACATGCGTCAAAAATAAAACAAAACAAAAAACAAAAGCAATCGCATAAAACAAACAAATGTTTCTTCGGGATACAAACAACTGTAGATGAAATAATAGCAAACACTTGTAAGTTTTATTTTATCATTGTTTAGATGTGAGATGTGAATGTGTAATTTTTCAGAAACGATGCAAGAAATCTTTCGGGTATTTGAGCAATATTATCGTGAAATATTTTATGTTGTAAAGTTTAGTTTGATTAAATTTCGTTGGAATTCATCATAGCGATCAATGTCCTGGTATTCCTGTGCTACTAGAGCCAATTATTTATTACACGTTGGAGAACATGGTTGAAAGCAACTTTGTTATTGCGAGAATTTCCAACAAATAAAATCTGTAATTCTGCGATTCAACCCCAATGAAACTGCAGCAATTAAGGAAAGCCAGAAAAGATTCTGATAGACACTTCGTCTATTTTCAGTTTTTATCTGTGTCATTGTTTTGTCGCATAAATTAAGACAATCTAACACATGGGCTGAAAAGTCCCGGGCCTAACAAAGAAAACACGTTTTTTTCTGGTTCAAAGTTAGCTTTATTCATCAACGTAATCTCCATCAAGAGCAACGCAATCATTCCAGCGCCGCTCTAACATTTCAATACCACTTTTGTAGAACGATGTATCATTTGCCTCAAAATAGGCCTCAGTTTCAGCGATAATCTCTTCATTCGTGCGAAATTTCTTACCAGCGAGCATTTTTTTGAGGTCTGCGAACAGCCAGTAGTCGCTGGGAGTCAAATCTGCCGAATACGGTGGATATGGGAGCAATTCGAAGTTCAATTCATGTAGTTTTGCCATTGTTTTGATTGACTTGTGACACGGTGCGTTGTCTTGATGAAACAATTTTTTTTTCTTTGCCATATGCGGTCGTTTCTTTGCAATTTCCGCCTTCAAACGCTCCAATAACGCTATATAATACTCACTGTTGATGATATTTCCTTTCTCAAGATAGTCGATGAATAATTAGACCACGCACATTCCAAAATACCGAGGCCATAACCTTTCCAGCCGATTGTTGTGCTTTCGGGCGCTTTAGACGAGGTTCACCAGTTGCTGTCCACTCAGATGACGATCGTTTTGATTCCGGAGTGAAGTGATGGATCCATGTTTGATCCATTGTCACATATCGACGCAAAAATTCCGGTTTGTTACGTTTAAACATGGCCAAACACTGCTCAGAATCATCAACACGTTCTTGTTTTTGGTCAACAGTTAGCAAACGCGGCACCCACTTTGAACAGAGCTTTCTCATAGTCAAATGCTCATGCAATATAAAGCCAATACGTTCTTTTGATATCTTTACGATGTCAGCTAACTCACGCAACTTCACTTTTCGATCATTCAAAATGATTTTGTGGATTTTTTTGATGTTTTCTGGTGTTACCGCCTCATTTGGACCTCCACTGCGTTCTGCATCAACGGTGTCTCTACGACCACGTTTGAAGTCAGCAAACCAACGTTTTATTGTTGTTTCTGATGGAGCAGAGTCCCCATAACACTTTTCAAGCCATTGCTTCGCTTGAACGGTATTTTTTCCCATCAAGAAGCACTAAAATTGAAACACGAAATTGTTTTTGATCCATTATTTTGAAAATAACAAAAGTAGCGTGACTCTTAGCACAATAACTCACAAACTAATGAATAGAATATCATGAAATTTTAACAGCTGTCTTTTGAAGGTTAGTGCTAACTGAGAGAAAGGTGACTGCAATAAAACTAGCGTCATCTATGTGTTAGGCCCGGGACTTTTCAGCCCATGTGTTATTCATTTGACGATCTTCCTCTAATACTGTTGCTGAAAAAGGAAGCAAAATTTGCGCTTATCTCACACACAAAGATCGAGTTCGTTTGATTTTATTAGTGGTAGACAAGGATACTGGTATATGCAACAGCATTATTCAAGTTATGCGAACTGTTTATCTTCTAGCGTTTATCGGTTGTCAAATGTAAGTTAGTATCATTTTTGTATTTAGTTTAATATTTGTAGTTACGTTCCACTTCTTTTTTTTTACTTTCTCTCTGCATTTTACGAGTAATTGTTCTTTTCAGAACACAGGCTACGGCTTCAAGGTCTTTAGTAAGTTATTTTGAATAAAGTCAATGCATCGAACTGAAGCTGATATTTTTACTATCGTTACAGAGAATCCCTGGAAAATGGTTGAATTTCAAAGCGCAGGGGCTTGTGCTTAATCTTTTGGCATATTTTGAGAAGGAAAAAGAGAACGGGGTCCCTCTATTACCTTTGAATGTTATTTATGAGGTAGATATCGTAACACATTCACAATTTTATTTACAAAGAGTGTATTGTTGTAGGGAGTAGGCGATGCACTTGGCGTGATTCGACAAACTATTTGTGCAGTCAAGAAAAGGAAATTTCAAGTTCCTGTTCTGCCCTCTCTTAAGACCTACTGCACTTTGTACTAGACCCAAAAGAAGTGATCTGCGAGGGACAACAAAAATGGAAGCGTAACAACAGTTATATACAGTGAAATTCCCTTTCACGGACACCCCTCTTACACGGACACCTCCCTTAAACGGACTTCGTCACATTTACATTTCCTTGTAATTAATGCTTAACCACTGATAATTTATAGAAATACACCCAGGGACATGAATATGAGGCACCCTTTAGATGTTTTAATATATCGGTATTAGCAGATAAATAGTGTTTACCTGCCGCTTCTTAGAAATACCCGTAGTATAAATAGAAGGGTTGGTGGGAAAAAATACTGTCGTTAATCCATTTATTGCTGTATTTTCGGAACTAATTGTATTTTATACTTAGTATAGTTCAGTAAAGTGACCGGTGAGCATCAGTATGTTTATTTTAAATTATATGTGCGTTTGTTATTGGCAAACAAAAATATTTATTCGTGATTAGTTTATGTGTATGTAACTGAAAATGCTGAAATCTAAAGAACTTGCCGAGTTTCAACGTACGCAAATTATTACACTACATGCCGAGGGATTATCTCAAGTAATGATTAGTAAAAATGTTCACGGTGCGCCGTGCAAACAAGTCTAAAGCGTTACCAAGAAATAGGGGATACTAAATCAAGACCGGGAAGAGGTCCAAAATGTAAAACAACAGAAAGGGAGGACCGGTGGTTACAACGACACTCTACAAAATCGACGTCGAAGGGCAACAGATTTGGCTGGCGCGTTAAATCGACAACTCGGCGTTAATTTATCGCCTGCAACAGCAAGTAGACGTCTTAGAGAAGTCTAAGGTCTATCATCGAGAAAAGCTAGAAAGAAAAGGTGGCTGTCGGATGTAAATAAAAATAAACGATTAGCGTGGGCACATAAACAGAAATCGTGGACGGAGAAGGACTGAGCGAATGTGATTTGTACAGATGAGTGTAATATAGTGTAATTTTATAGAAATTTAAACGAATCGTATTAAAAAAAAAATCGAGAGTTGAAAGAATTAACTGGATACGTTAATTACAGATTTTTGATACATCTCGTGCCGTCCTAGTGGGTCGGAGGCCTGGTGAAGAATGCCATGCTGATTGTGTTGTGCCTACCATCAAAACATGGTGGCGATAATGTCATGATATGGGGGTATATGACGTCGACAGGGGTTGGAGAGATGTTCATGTGCACTGGTAGAACGAACTCGAGGACCTACGCCAGCATGTTAGATGAAGTTTTGCTGTCCTCAATTGAAAAATTATTCGGAATGAATATTGACGAAGTTTAGTTTCAACAAGATAATGCACCATGCCACACTGCGGCTGCAAGTTTAGCGTGGTTCCGGGAAGCGAACATTGACATCTTGGAATGGCCACCCGAAAGCCCGGATCTAAATCCGATCGAGCATTTGTGGGCTATTATTAAGCGAAAACTACGTGTACACAAATGCAAATCCGAACAAGAATTAAAAGCAATACTTGAAAGAGCATGGTAGGGCAACCTGCCATATGTTAGTGGCCACTTTACCTAAAAGAATTGAAGCTGTCATAAAAGGCCGCAAGGGGGCAACCAAATATTGAATTTCTAGTTTTTAGTAATAAATATTTTTTTTTATTTGTTCATTGTTTATCTAAAAGATAATTGAAAAAATTGGGGGTGTCTAATAATTGTGTCCCTGCCTGTACAAGAAATACTTTCTACATCAAGGAAAATCATTGGTTCAGTTAATTTTTGTGTTGAATAGTATCTATACTTACGAGTACATGATCAAGCAACATAAAATTAATTACAAGAATGCTTTTTCTTTATATCTAAATTGAATAATAGAATTTATGCAATATGGCGAAGTAACACTGGTTGCATACACTTTGTCCAAAGGATCCCTCCTCTCCCCTTTTGGATGTTACCCATTGAACTAAACATAGGGATATATTTTATTATTAAGTGGGCCATCTTTATATAACTGATTTGTGATGTTAACATTTGTTCATTTTTACCATTTTTTCTAATTTTATATTAGTGATCCTTGATACTCAGTTACTTTTTCATAGTGGAGTCGGTAGTTTTAACCCGTTAGTTGGATCGCTATATCATGAAACCAATTATAATCTCAAAATCATTTTTGAAAAACAACAAATCGCTGATGAATCGGGAAAATGTTGAAAAAACATCAATAAAACAATTACTGTACCATAATTAAGCTAAAAACAATTGAAAAAATAAAACAATCTTGCATAGTTCATCAATTATTTCATTCCAAACTAAATTTTCATAACTGTAAACGTGTTGACTAGCTACTAAGTAACCAACAAACAAAATACATTTCAGGAAGGACAAAACTGTAAAGAAGTGATTACAAATAATAAACAAAAGAAGAAAGATCAAGAAAAATGGTAAAGGTTCAAACAAAAAGAAAAAGGAGAAAAAAAAAACAGTACCTAATAAATAAAGGAATTATTAGCAGATAATCATTACATATTGCTTTAGATCGTTATACGGTGTTTCCCAAACAAAACGAATTTCCGAAAATCAAAGCGATATGTAACGAAATTTCAAAAATAAATCTAACAGAATTCCTAAAAAGAAGGCCTGTAATAAATATCCCTAATATGGATCATAATATTATTCGAATTCATGCTGCGTTAAGTTGAGAAAAACTCACCATTTGGTACAGTTGGAGAGATCGATGCCTGTAAGAGCCTTGCAGGTCCTTATCGCCGTTTTAATCAGCACCGATTGGTCCTTTTCGGGATTCTCCCCATCCAACGATGGACTCCAAGGCCCGCCGATGGCCATGGTCTCGTTCTTTCCGCGTAAGCCCACTAAGAAGTTCACCAATCTCGTGGGATGGACGTAATCACGTTCTTCGCTATCTCTATCCCTTCTATCCTTGTTTTCGGCCATCGCGCAGCATTTCTGGTAGAGTTCTTCCATTCCGGGCACGCTCATCAACATTACCTTGATTGAAGGTGGAAAAGAAAAAGATAATAAGCGAAATTTGTAAATTTTACTTTTTAACCAATCCTCGTAACTATAAAAGTGTTTACCTTCGCCGAAAATAAGTAGTCTGCGTCTGCTGGTTCTAAAATAGCATCATTGGGAATCACTGGTTCGACTTCCTTGTTCATAATATGAAAGAAGCAAGGTTTGTTCAGGGTAAACGGTTTATCCGCAGGAAATGCGTCGATCCAACGAAATGAACTCGAGAAGAAATCAGATGGGACGTACAGGTTTGAATACCTCCGGCGGATTTCCAAAACATCTGCGTTAGGACTGAAAATTCACAAATTTTAGAAAAATGTGTTCTTCAGATTAAAATTTTTAACGGAAAAATTTAATTTTTTTTTTTGTGATATGCTGGTGTTTCACGCGTGAACCCCTGAGGATTCACATGCAAAATCGAATAGAAAATTTTGAAGATGTTACAAAAATAATTTTTTAAACCGACTTTATCTTTTTTCAAACCAAAAATATTACACATGTAGAGATTGTATTCCCAAGCTTCGAAGTATTAGGTTTTATACAGTATAGCTTTCTTTTATTGCCTTATATCAATTCACATGTAACTATCTTTTCTTTTTAACTAAGATATAACATTACAGCGGTTACATATGCAACATCACAGTGAAAACGATACAACCCAGTACACAATTTTTATATGAATAGGGAAAGTCCCAAGATGCACGTATACTTTACGAGGGCGACCTGAAATGTTTCCGGAATCGACAAGAGATGGCGCACGAAGGTTGATGTGCATTCATTGGCCACAAGTCGCAAATAATTATTTTACCTAACATATTCACTGCATCAATTTCACTGTGAGTCACAACGTCGAACAGTATAAAATTATTTTTCAAATTATGTATGAATGGCAATTTGAAAAACATTAAACTGATGTATTTTCGTTCATTTTGGTTGCTTCTCCTACATTTTATTCAAAGGTAATTTACAAAAAAAATCAAAAATCATAAATGGCAGTAATTTGTTACAGAATTTTTTTCTAATACTTGGTTAAAATGACTTGATAATCATACAGAGTATCAATTTATTATTTGAAATAACCTTATATATACGCAAAATAATTTAAAGAGGACGAAAAGGGACAAAAAAATAATAATAAGATAAACTTACAGATCTAACGCAATTTTTGGTATTTGCACCATATATCGTGGCACAATTCTTGAACGCCTTCTCGATTTAGGTGACCTTGATCTCCGTCTCAATGGAGATTTCTTATCTTCCTTCTCGCGTTCCCTCGTCCTATCTTCACGTCTCTTTTTTCTTTCCAATTCTTCCTCCTCGCGATCTCTATCTCTCGATCTTTCCCGACCTCGACCACCAACAGAAGCCTTCGGTCTTTGATTATTTCTCGCGAAATTTCCGTTTGTATTATCACTTGGCGGAGGTACCGCATTATATCCGCTATTCACCGAATTAAAGTTCTTCATATTATTTGCATTACGAGATGAATTGGTTTGATTGGACATTGGTAATACTTGTATCCTCGTAGCATTCCATTTAAAAGGCATGCTAGGGTTATATGAAGCCTCGACTAACACCCTGTCACCTACCATAGGATTTGAACCCTTAACGCAAGCCGTTGTTTGAAAGAATACATCCTCATCAACAAAACCAAAGTTATCGTGAACTTTGGTAACTGTCCCTGTGAATACTCTCTGTTTTGTACTTGGGTTCGGTGCAGCTTGTACTGGAGGTACTCCTTGTGTTTGAAATGCCGTTGGATTTAAAGCTCTCGGGTTCGGATAGGTGACAGCACCAACCTGTTGGAATAGCTGATTGGAGGCGAGCTGCGTGCCCAATCCGGCTGTCATCGCCACAGAAGTATTTGCCATTTGTTGCAACCCCAAACCTAAGTTCTGCTGTTGCATGGTCATAGCGTTCTGGAAGACTTGCTGCTGGTGCTGTTGCTGGAAGGGCACCATGCCGGTCGAATTGATATTGTTGAGGGCCCCCGGATTCATTATCTGCTGTTGTAGGGTACTTGTCTGACCTACCAAGTTTGTACCAGTGGTCGTAACTGTCGTACGCCATGGCGTGTTTTTCGTAGCGCCAAACGGAGCTAAATTGCTCATGATTAATATTTTTTAACTTACTGAAGTATTAGATGGATCTATTTAAAGCTAAATGAAGTGAACATATTTTATTTACACCGTTTATGAATACTTATGTACTATTAAGTATAAAACACTGATAATATTAACCCTTTTCAACCGAAATTATTTGGACAAGGTAATATGTTGTGTCTATAACTAACTAATACGTTCTGAAATTGTTAATTTGGATCATGCAGTGAAAATAATTTATTTTGAAATAATTCGTAGAATTAAATGAATGAAATATGGAATTTCACGACGAGTAATAAAATCTAATTTATTTAAAAAATAGATTAATGTGATTAAAAGTATATTTTTTTCAAAGAGGAATTAAAAAAGACCAGGAAAAGTACTTGAGATTCGGAACGCGCCCCTACTACGTAAATCAAATGTAAATTTAACCGAACCGAGAATTTTTCCAAATATTACGTTATCGGCATGTTTACGTATTAAAATAAATCTGTTCCTAATTTAAAATCGTAATTCTAACGACAAATTGGTATTACGTAAACGTTTTAATTACGTCAACGTTGTTATTGAACGTGTGTTGATCCGGTGCTTTTCCACGCCATGGCAATCTTCGCTATTTGCCGCCAGGTCTGTTCCCGTTCGTTTCGAGTTCCATTCTCGAACCGGTGTTCGTTAGGTACGCAAAGTTTCAATTCGATTTTTCGCACCTATTCCCTCGATAAAATGGGTCTACCGCGTGTATATTTCGATATGAGCGCCGATGGACAACCTTTGGGTCGCATCGTAATAGAGGTAAGCGATTTTTGGCATGTGCTTTAATAGTCGATTTTCTATCTATGCACTGCGATCTTCCATCATGTTGCGGCAGATGCGTCTGCAGAAGCCGGTCACCGCTTAATTCGCTGCATTTCCTTTGCAATTAGCTAAATCACTCACTTTAATCATTAAGTACTTGCTTGCTTTAGTAAATTTGCTTATCTCATGAAACTTTGACGCTAGAAATGTCGTTTTTTTTTTTGTAATTCGCACGAAAGGCGTGTATCATGGCGTCTCTACTGTACTCTTTTATATGCAAATCATTCTCTCCTTAGTCATGCTTTATTTATGCATTATGGCGTTTTCTTATCGTTCCTCAGCTTCGTAACGATGTCGTTCCGAAAACGTGTGAGAACTTCAGGGCGCTATGCACCGGCGAAAAGGGTTTCGGTTACAAGGGCTCAACCTTCCACCGTGTCATCCCGAATTTCATGTGCCAAGGGGGCGATTTCACCAACCACAACGGTACCGGTGGTAAATCCATTTACGGAGCTAAATTCGCCGACGAAAACTTCACCCTGAAGCACACCGGCCCCGGTGTTATGTCCATGGCTAATGCCGGACCCGACACTAACGGATCCCAGTTCTTCATCACCACCGTTAAGACTTCCTGGTTGGATAATAGGCACGTGGTCTTCGGCAATGTAGTCGAGGGTATGGAGGTCGTTAAGAGTATCGAAGCATTGGGTTCGCAGTCCGGTAAGACCAGTAGAAAGATCATGGTCTCAGACTGTGGACAACTCTAAGCCAATCAATATCCGAGAACCATCTTTTTTAAGTGATTTTTTTTGTTTTAATCCGATGCACCTGTTATTTGATAAAAGTAATGTTAAGAAAGCATTTGCGTTTTCATTTTGGTTTTTCCGTGTTTTCTAATTTTTTTTTTTCTACGTTCTTTAGTTAGTATCATTATGATAATATGATATAATAATAACGCTGATGACATGGTAACTTACGCTCTTCTTCATTCCTTATATTTGCTAGAATTTAGGTGTATCGTATCAAAAAAATTATTCAGAAAATTAAACATGTGAAAAGTTAATATTCGTCTGGTAGATTTTGTGATCAAATATACTCTTCGGCACAAGCTCGGCCAAGATTATACTTAGGTATATAATATAATAGCATTTAAAATAACTATCATTTATAATATTTCTAATAATCTCATTGGTCGTACGGCTAAGTAATTTTGAAAAAGGAGTAAAAAAAATCAATAAACCATATGTGAGAAACTTAATGCATTTTTTATTACCTAAATATTACATTACTGCTGTTTCGATTTCATGTCTTCTTCCAATAAATTAATGTGTGCATGTGCTTCTTTTTTAAGTAATGATTAAGAATTGTTTTAATAATAATATTTGAAAAAGCAAAATTGTGTTTATTTCCCCACTTCAACTTGAAGAATGAACAAAGTCGAAACGAATAGAATTTAGTAGAAACAGGTAAGGAAATCTAGATACCTATGAGTTTTTAACAAGTGAAAAGTCCATGGGCTCCAGATGTAATAAAAAAAAATCAAGTAGGTCATGGAATCAGAAAAATTTCTGTTTCATTCTTTCAAAGATAAAAAAGTTAAAGGTATAGTGGATTTAAAAGCAGACACTTCTAGGTAAGTAGGCCATTTAAATTATCTCAATTATATGCGATAATTATTTAATCATCCAGAATTAAAGAAAAACAAAGAGTAAAGAGATCAAGTCACCACATGAAACAAACTATTTACAAAAATATCTATTTCCCTGTCCGTTATGATTAAATCAAAAAAAAACAAAAAACCACGTTTTAAACAGAAATAATGAAAAAAAAACCAACAGATAATAAAGCGAGTCTTTATCTGGCGTAATTTATAGCCGCTTACAGCCTTGGCATTCAATGGAAATTTCCATATACAATCTCACCCATTATGTACTTTGTATGTAGTAGATATGTTAGTAACATCACGTTCCTTAGAAACGAAACGTTAAGTACTTACGAAATCAATTAAAATCTTGATTTATAAAAGAAAGATCTTTAGTAATTTTTTACTGATTATAACATGTGTATATTTTGTTGATAGATTGTTGTATATAGGTCTTTTACATCAATAGACAATGTACGACATTATAACATTACAGCTATACCATGCCTACAATTAAATTTCGTTTTAGAGTAGCCTATGATTTCCATCTAAATTTGGGAACACTGTGGAACAGTAACGTTTTCGAAAGTCAAACTTTGAAAACTTGTCATTAATTAGATTATTACACGTTAAAAAAACAAACTGTTTTATTGAAATCATTTCACAATAAATAAGATTACCTCCAACTACGTAGGTGGTCACTTTATAATTTTTCGTAACGGTCAACTAGGATAAAATTCGTACTGTGAAGAATAGCTAAGCAATAAATTTAAAGCAAACACGGACTGAACTATTGTGTAAAGACAGAACTACATATGGTTTAAACTAAATGGTTCAAAGAAGTATTATGTAACGCTCGGTTCTCTGACAAGATGATTATTGTGAAAATTTGATTTTCGAAAGACATTACTATTCCATAGTGTTTTCAAATTTAAATGAAAATCATAGGCTACTTAAATGAAAATTCAATTGAAGACATGGTATATGTTGTCACTTTCTTGAATAGAAATTTATTACATATTTTTTTGATAGATAATTATTACGGTATACATACTGTTTTCATGCAAGGAGTGAATAACGTCATGGACTGAAGCTTCGGGCTAATAAATGTATCATGCCGCTTTTATAATGTCAGCAAACGACTCCCGCATTGTTGACATATCATTTGCGTATTAGTTTCATATTCTATTGTCTAATTTGCTGTCTTGTTTTTATTGATTTACACTGTTTTTGAGTTTGATATGATATTCAGTAATTAATATTATAATTAAGTAAGGAGAGTGTCAATAAAGTTACACCTCTATAAATAACATTGGTCAACACACATTTTGATGCCTCGGATATGTTAAGTGTAATTAAGCAATTTTGAGGTGCCTAATCCAAAAATGCCGTCAGATTTATTCTATAAAATCTAGTTTTCGAAATTCACTCTTTCTGCCTTATTTATGGGAATACATATGAAATTCTTAAATTAACCGAGGAGGTCATGGTAATCATGGGTAATACAGCTATCAAAAAAGTCACTAGCACAAAATCTAGCAACTCTGCCCAGGTTGAAAAGAGATGTATATACATAAACTCTCTGTTAATAGAAAGAGAGGATAATATTCTATAGGACCCAATACTGAATTTTAAGGTGCGAACAGACTATTTATAGAACAAGTTCTATTCTGAATTTTTTTTGTCTAATGAATTTATGCGAAAAATTATTTGGGGACTAAAAATAAACAGTCGAAAATATAAAACACCTAGAATAGATACGATACAGAGAAAAAGTTAAATATACGTGTAAAATACAGCATTGCATATGACACAAAACAAATTATATATAAAATATTCTTTTCTTTTTTTTGGAAACGTAAAGGATGGTGCCAACAGAATAAATTGAGTAAAATTGACGTCATTATTTTAGAAATTAACGGTAGCAGAAAGAAAGATACGAATTTTGGTGAATATAAAGGTAAATTATAATAATAAAAGCAGCAGATACTAATATATCTTCACTACATTTTATCTGTAACGAGAAAGACCTATACACTTAAATGTAAATCAAAACAGTTTTAGTCAATTAACCGTTCCATTTCGAGCGTCCATGATCGTACGCGACACCTCCTCGATTATCTACAGGAAATAGAGAGAGATGGCATATTCCCACGATGCAACCGTATCCTTTTCGAATACAATTCGTTTACGATCATAATTTATAAACATTAATTAAGGTATTCAAGCTAAGTTCATCAGTTACGGTAATTTTTAGAATGGCAATAAACAAATATATTTAGATGGTGTATACACTTTGTGAATTTTGGCGGGATTTTTAAAATTTGCGTTTTCAATGTCAAAACAACTTTCCGAATTGTAATTTTCCATCGATTTAGCAATATTATATTGGTGCAGATGCTGCTTGATTTAAACACGCTAAGTAGCGATCTTCGAAAAGTCAATATTTGAAATTACGCAATGTTATTTTTTTTTTAAATTTTATACTTGTTGCTTTCTGATTGCTACATAGTTAGTTTATTATAGCATAGCATTATAAATAAAATTTCTCGCACGAATTTAAGATTAGATAGAAAAAGAAACGATTAACGGATCAGCAATCTATCACCAAAATTGTTATCTAAGGTAAATAAAACGTTCGGATACTACGAAAAAAGGTTTTTTATTTTTTTAAAGGAAGCTGACGCATTATGCAAACAGTATAACTGTATACTAGTGGAAAAAAACTATAAATCTATTTGTGTACAGACACCGAGAAATAGGGAAATTGCTTACTCGTGCAAAACCGTGTCATCTTTGTAAGCGGTTCATTTAAGCATCAAATTTGCAGGATGTACTATTTTTATTTTCGAAAAAGGGCGTTTGTGATTCGTATTCTTGTTTTAATCTGCAAAGCATAGATCATGTTCCTTGTAATATAAAAATTAGGAGATTAATTGTAACAGTTGGCTCCAACGCTTTTTTGAAGCACCTGATACTAATTTACCTGTATATTACGTTAGTGTCTCTTGTTTATATAATTAATTGCTTTACTAGAACTACACCGTTCTAATAAATGATCCGTGTTTGAAGTAGCAGCTTTCTTGTAATTTAAAAAAATATATAATCTACTAAGATTTATTTCATTTTTCTTTCAAAAAGGGTTAAATGTCAATTTTTGTTAACATTTTTTTCAATTTTCTTACTTATTTCTATATAAATACTTGTTTGGCTTTTTCGTATTAATTAAGTGTTTTTATTTTTATAAAAAGCTATCTTTTTGAGGAGACATTGTCGTGTTGATAAATAATAGGCTAAAGCAATGAAAAGGCCCATTTACATGGTGGAATATTTCAAAGTTACTTTTTGGCGGTAATGGTAAAAGTTCCGTATAAGGGGATCGAGTTAGGGATTTTAATGGACTCTTACAGGAAGCTAACGTTTTGCTGTGTTTAAATTGGCCCTTCTTTTTAGGAGTTTAGTTTAAGGTAGCTAAACATCGGTTTAAAAAAGGCTATTGCTAGGTTATGTTTAGTGGTATATGAGTCAGAGTTTACGAAATTTAAGTTCGTATTTATTGTGTTTGGATTAAAAGTTACCAAAACAGATAGAAGATACTAATGAGCGGTAAAATTTGATTTGAATATTGGTGAATAATCTATACTATATACTATACTCGATTATTTAATTCCACGGAGTAAAATAAAAAGACATGTTTACATTACGGAATTTTTCAAAGCTACTAATTACATATTCATTACAAAAATAAATAATTAATTAATTAAATATACAAAACACTGCAGTATAATATTTATTGATCAAATACACATAAATGTCATACAGTTGCAACAATATGGCGGCCGTCAGTATGTTACATATCGCTAATGTAATTTTTGCTGAAAACTGACCGATAGCTAGCCTTTCAATTTAAAAACACTCCTCCGAATTAAAAAATAGAGTATAGTGTAATTTTTGGCGAAAACTGACTAACACCTAGCCTACTTTTTGCCCTTTCAATTTAAAAACACTTCTCCGAAGTAAAAAATAAAGTATATCAACCTAGTTCTTTGTCAAAGCAAGTTTAGGCTAATACGTTTTCGAAAATATTTTTGTGCGCGTGGCTCCTGCAATGTTGGTTGCGGACATCGAACATTAGTAATGCATAAAATATTCCAAGATTTTTCTAACTATGCTTGGATCTTGATAATTTGATAGTTGATTGATTATTTACTATCCTTCTGGTATTTTCCGTACGTACATTCTTCTCATCATTTTATGTTTGCCTTATGACTTATTAAAAAGTATTGTTGAAGTATCGACATAAAATTTTGTAATCATGATAATGGATCCCTTCTGTCATGATATTATTTATAAATTACTGTGGATAATTGTTTTTGCATAGTGCTTCTTTTATATAATTTAGGTTAGTTTGCACTACCAGGCCAATAATTATGCCGTTTTTGTAACATAGTGGAGCACTTGACAGGAAGTTTAGAAATCGATTTGTGCTTGTTGGTTTTCTGTATCAATTTCTATATATTTTCACTATTTTGGTGTTTTACTGATATATCTAATAAAACCTAATGAAAATTAACCTGCTTGCGGAAAAGCTGCTTATCTGTTCCGATTTCTAAGTATTCTTTTCCACTTGTGTGTTGATGTAGCATTTGCCAAATTGAAGTAAATTGTAAATATCATTACAATTAAAAATATATTAAGAAATACTTCCGGAACCTTCACCATTATATAAACTTTTAAAAATATATCTATGTGCCTCTCTCTTTTGCACACTAGTGTATATTTAGAGCTGAGTAAGATTTAAGGAACTATAATTTCTTGTTAATTAAACGGATATGCATTCACCTATGTTCAATAAGAACCTGGATGTAAATTCTAAATATCGCATTAAAAGATTTCTCAAGAAAGACGAAACAAAAAATAAAACTACAATATGTAATTCTGTATGGCATAATTTATTACCTAAAATACCTCCTACAACATGAAACTTGCATTAAGTGCTAAAATACGAAGTAAAACGTTCATATATAAATTTTTTATTTTTTTTTTCATACACATATACATGTAACATGCATTCCAAGCTGAAATTTAAGCGTCACTCGGTTATTTACAACGTTGTTCTATGGACAAAAGAATTCCTGATATTTTTGCATATTTTTATACTTAGATTTGCCTGAATCACTACTCAACCTAGTTTAGCTAACGTTGGCATAATATGTTTTTTTCTTCTTTATCTAAGAATAACTATGCATATTTCTATTTTTAAAATGAAGTATTTTTAATTGACAAGGAAAGTGTGACGTCACTAAGTATTGTGGTTACACTGAAAGTTTTCAAACAAAACAAAGACACGTGATATTCATGTTAATTCTTCTTGTTTACTGTGCTATTTCGCTACCGTAAGTAGCATTATGTTATTCTCTAAGGAAAATTATGAAATTCATTACAATTATTATTAGAATCTCTAGTCATTTGCTTAACTTTAGAACATATCTATACTCCATTCACGTTAAGAATGCAGACTTGGAATAGATAGGCCTTAAAATACGGGTTTGCCATTGGCTAATGGGCGAGACATATTCACACAGGAGAAATTGATGTAATTTCTTCATATGAAATTTCTGTCAGTTGTCAAATTTGCTTACAATTTTCGTGTCATTGTTTCCTGCAGTTTTTCATTGTACTTTTTACCTATAAACAAGTTGTGGCAAAAATAACTCTTTTCAGAGTTCTTTTATCTCATCATTTCATCTACTTTACTATTACGATTACAGTTTTAGTTTGGTATGGCTGAAGAAGCAGTAGTAGATGCAGTTATAGGACCATCGAAGAACCCTCAAAGGAAGCATATTCGCAGTAGACAAAGGCTAAATTGAAGATATGGTTGAAAAATTTATTATAACTACAGATGCAGATTCAGATTTTGCCTAATAAACTAATAAAATGTGTACACGCTTAGAATACTCTGATTGCTCATTTATATCTTCATGCATTCCATACATTTAGTTAAGATATTTTATACAATGTGATAATTTTAAAAGAACATGAATACAAATTTATTGTATCACACATGTTATCGAAGAGGAGAGTATGATGAATTAACTGGATAATATTGTTGAAAATATTTTTGAAGAATTTATCATAACAGCAAATACATGGACATGGATACAGTCCCGTTGAGCCCATTATGTATTGTTCATAATCAGCAATATTCTTCCTTGTTTGGTTCTTTCTTGTATATATTGAATTGCTTACTTTCAACCATACCATTGAAATTGATGGTGATTACCAATGGAGAGATTTACTGCATGACAAATAACTTAGTATAACACTGTGTATATAACCATTCATGTCAAAGTTATATTTTAGATTCAAGTTTATCCATGGCAATATTGTTATTTTAAAACTTGTCATATGGCATGTATGTTCTCTTCAATTAACCCCAACTAGTTCGGTAAATGAAACAACGAAAGGATACGTTTATATTGCAATTGATGTTACTTTAATTTATTATTGCGGTATTATTTTACCAGATCATATAACCACATGTATTGCACATAAAATATGAAAAACTTTGCTATTTATTATACAAGATTTTGATAACCAAACTTTGATGTTTACGATGTCATTTGACAGTTTCATCGGTTAAATTTCACCAGTGTAGTACAGCCGGCGATCGTAGCGCTACCTACTTTCATTTTTAACGTGAATGTAGTATAGGATGGATCAGGGTTAATATACCTAAAGATGATTAAGTGTTAATTACACTAATGAAATGAAGCTTTAGTTGAAGTTGTATCGTGGAGATCTGGCTCTACATGAGATTTTGTGTTACCAGTTGATGAAATATATACCAACCTTTTGGAGGAATACAATTTATACCATCATGCTTTAGTACATTTATAAGTTGTCGTATTATACTAGACTATACTAAGACCACATCCGAAAAGCCTGTTTTACTTGATTAGCAAAAATTAACATAGATTTCGTATAAATATATGAATACTGCACAAGGGCTTGTTGGCACACCTCCAAATGGTATAGTAGCATATATTAACCACTGGTACTCTAGTTTAACATCAGATAAAGAAAGTGTTGAAGATTATTGTGTATTGGAAAATATGGTGTTTGTTGATCTACTGTTAACTGATAAAGGATTTCTAATTAAGAACTTATTATTTTCATACACATGTGTGCGATTTGTTTGTATCCTGTTTATTGCAATTGTTTTATTTTTATTGCCGTTTATTTTTTTTTAATCCGTAGTAATTATCCACATTTGTATGTTCGTAAGCTGACAAGAATAGAACTTACATCTTGTTTATGAAAATATACCAATTTTTGTAATATCAAAACTACAAATTTATTTAACATGAATGGATACATATGAATTATTCTTTATAAAAGTAACTATACTTTTCTTATAATTACGAAGGCGACTTGAAATGTTTCCGGAATCGGCAAAAGATGGCGCACGGAGATTGATTCATTGATCGGCTAGGCTATTTATAAAAATATTTTAATGTGGTGCAGTATAAAATTCTATTTTAAACTAAATAAATCTTTAACCTCTGAAATCAAAGCAAATTGCATATTGATGTAATAGCTACTTTGTTTAGAAACTTTTTCAGTGCCGCCATAATACTTACTGACGTCATCACTTTCCTTGTCCATTTGTAAGATTATTCAACTGACGCAGGTTGGTATTGCATGAAGTTAGTTACCATGTAAGGTTGTCCACAAAATTTTCTAAATTAAAGCAAATTAAACCACCATAGTTTGTTTGCATTTTCTCTTTTATTCAACATTAAACATTGTTGTACACCTTCTGCACATTCAAATGGTAATATTTACATCACAATCTTGACTTTACTGGGTTTAATTATGTTCTTCTACTACAATTTAAACACCATATTTAAGTAGTTACGATTTATACAATACATCGACATAGATTTTCAGTTCATATATTTATTATTAATTCATTTAATTATTGAATTTGACACAGATAATATCGAAATATCGAATTAGTAAGTTACGTGTAATATTTCACATTTAATGGTATGTAATACGTAGATAAACATCTTTGGTAACATTACTCTTAATATCCACAAAATATTTACTTATTTAAGAACATAGTTTGAATTTTCTTCTTTTAACTTTAGAATATAGCTTTCTCAATTTTGTCTGTTTCTTTTCTAAATTTACATAAATAATATTAATAACAACTACTTAAAATATTATTTCTTCTATTGCGTTGGTTTTTTTTATAAATACAGAAGAGATTTTAAAGCAATAAGTTGGTAATAGTGTCTTCCCTTTTATGTTGTACGTTTGACATTTGACAACTGACAAATAATGATGTAAAACTAGTAGTTGGTAATAACAATATGGGGATTGTCAAAAGATCGATTCTGTAGATATAAAAAACAACGCCATATTTTTAACAACGGTACGATAAACTTGGATTGTCTATACATTTATAAGAAAAAATGGTCCAATGTTTAATAATCTAAAAACTACAATCTACGTATAATATCTGATTCTATATATTCTATATAGTATTTTAAGTTCTATTTACAAATATATCGTTTCTTTTATAGACTATAACCTAAGATATATAAGGTGTTTCCAAATAGAACTTAACATTATCATCATTTACACGTTTTTTCCTTAACAGTTATATTTGAAACACCCCCCGTACGCTATAAATTTTATATCATCTCTTTCTTTAAATAATACTTCGTCCAGCAAAGTATTTTCTTTGTTTTAGCATCCATATTTTACATTACAAATGAGAATACGAAAATATTACCTGTATGTTGAAAAAAAAAAGGTTATTCTTCTAGATTTTAGGAAATAGATGTTGTTACAACGGAGTAATTAAAAAATTTATGGAGTAATTTCGTTTTAAAATTAATGAACTCCGTAACGTCCAACTTCCTAAAGATACCTCGGGGCTATAATTTATCTAAAACCCGTCAGTTCGTATTGTTGCTTGTTTCATTAAATTAAAATCATGCAAAATAAGTCGATGTAGCGTTCTCGCTAATTAAAAAATGAAAAACGAAGGCTTTAGGAGTCTTTTTTTACTTTTGTAAACGTGGAAAATTTGAAATAACATTGTGGTGAAGGATATTTTCGAGATAAATCTATAGTATAACTTAATTTGTTGCGGAAATATATATAGACGAAATTTATACTAACTGGCATTATTACTACATTACGTGCATTATAACATGATTATAATCAAACAATTGTATTTACTTTTTTCAGTGTTTGGTTATTCAAAATATTTTCGATGTTGGCAACTTAGATATTATGACTTTAATATGGTTTCGATCGTTTCTTTTATTTTTTATTTTTCATTTTGGATTTTCTTTAATTTAGTTTGTGAGTAAACATTTCTTTACTACAAAGACGTTAAAGGTTTGATTTAAACATAAGATAGATTGACTTAAAATTTTAGGTTGGTATGACTGAGGAATTGACAATAACGGCGACATTTATGTAGATTTTGTGGGCAAGTATCATTCATCTTCGTGTTGTTCTGTTAATACGTAATCGTTTTAGAATTACACCTACAAAAATGCAAATGTAAATAATCAAATGGCAGTAACTATACACAGGAAAAGTGTGATGTCGGTAAGTATTGTAGCTACACTGAAAAGTTTCCAAACAAAACAAAGACAGGTGATAAAACTAACCCATTGCTGTCAATTCCTCTTGTTTACTGTGCTATATTTTGACCATAAGCAGTATTGTGTTCTTTCGTTACGTGAAATTTTGAAATTCATTATAATTATTTGCTTAATTTCAAAACATTATCTAGAAAAGACTGGTCTCAAAATAACATAGTAAACAAAAATTGACAAGAATAGGTTAGTTTTAACACATTACCTTTGTTTTATTTGGAAACTTCACCATAATACTCGCTGACATCATTATTTTTCTTGTCTATTATTCAGCGCTGTTACCTATTCAACATAAAAGAACCTCAAGGCTAGGGGATTTTATATATCATCAATGTTGTATAAGCTTTACTGATTATATTTTAGTAGCGGGATGAAGCAAAACCTTTAAAATTTAGACGACAATGAAAATAATAATAATACACAATCTTACCAGAAAGTATGAGTACACCAATGGCAATAATAAAGTCACAGAAAAATGTTCTTAATAAAACAAGTTTTAAACCTAACAAACTAAAAATATCTACTTCAGAATTACCAATTTAATCAGTCGAATCAGTATGTTTTGATTACATTATACGTCGTTGTTATTTGTAAAATTTATTCCGAAGTAAACTGTTAATAACTTACGTAAGTTGTCTTTGATTAGTATTAAGTTGTTAACATCTCGAAGAAGACGCCTACTTAGTTTTGTTTTGTTACTATACTCCATTTTTTAATTCGGAGAAGTGTTTTTAAATTGAAGTGCCAAAAAATAGGCAAAAATTACACTAGTGATATGTAATATATTACCGACCCTCATATTGTTATAACAACTGAGTAACGTTTAGATCATGTATTTTTGTGAGTGTGTTTGTATTTAATTTTTCTCTCTAAAATTGCGTTGTGTTTATATAAAATCCTAGGTAGTTTTAAAATTGCCGCCAAAAAGTAGTAGTTCATTTTACTTCTCCGAATTAAAAAATTGAGTATAATTGATATAATGGCGGTTACCAAAACGATATAAATTAAAATCGTTAGTATGTTATAAAGAATATGGAAATGTGTAGTTTGAATTAATGATCTGATAATTATCACTAGTTCTATTTTAATGAATAATTGTCTTTCAAGCATTTCTATTAATAAAATCGAAAATGGTTACCATGGTGACGAATCAACATCTTCCTAATTGTTTTTCTTTTAATCACCAATCTTTCCTTTTAACCAAGTTATTTTTTGTTGTATTTATATCCCCATCTTGAAGAATAACCTATTTTTTTTAATTCGAATACACATAAAAAATGTTGCGTTCCTTTTCTAAATATTTCTATATTAATATATCTTCGTTTCAGTCCAATAAGTATAAAATATAAGCACATAAAAATATATATCCTTAACCCAAAGGAATTTCTGATTGGAATTCGATATCGTTTTTTTTTTGTAAATATTGGCAACATTGCAAATTATAATGAAGTATGTACGTAAAAGTAAATAATGCCTTATGCCATACTTCGTCCGTGTAATGAAGCCTCTTTAAATTTTTATTAATCAAACCCAGTTATGCAACAGGGGATCAATTGACATTTTATTAAAAAAATAAATAAGTGGATGATTATAATTCAATTTCGAATATGTTGAACTGCGTTTATTAAAAGTGCCACGTTTAAAATAGCAGCTTAACCACGATAATTCGTATCCAAAAACTTAGTACGGACGTAATTGATACCCCTAAAAGAACAAACAGAAGAAAATCGATGCCTTAGCTTGTCTTGATTAATTATGTATTTCGTTTACCTCATTTTCTTCACGCACCGTGTCTTCGAGACGTGTTTACGAATTTAATTATTAACCCCTGTAACGAGAAGGTTACACATGCAACTTTAGCTACGTAGTATCGACTCCATCTTGAGCTTCAAGGATAGACTTTCAGAACATGTGCCTTGGGATATTCAATTAAAGTACACAGCTATAACTGACGAGTTTGGTGCAATTTACGAGGGAAAATTGTTGCCTTTATACGGCTGAGGCTATTGGAAATGAAATGATCGTTGTATATTGCTGTTGCAAAATTTATGGGCAGCTTTGAACTTCGACGGCCTTCGAGGATAGAAATAGATTGCAGTTGAAGCATTTTCGTTTTTAATAAGAAAAGAAATCTATAATACCTCGTGCGTAAGGGTTTCATTTTAGCTGCCATATAGGATGGCTGATTAAATTATGCAACGTATTTTCCATGGACTATTTTTGCATCGGTTATATGATACAAATGAAAATTAAGACGGATAATGGATATAAGTTTTAATAGAAATCTGTAATCTTAGCCTTCATTGCTCAGTCGGTAAATATATGCAATTATAGTCTTTATTGGCGAAACTACCAATTTAAATCGCCCGCGAAGTTTAAAAATATCTGCTTGGGTAGATAAAATAAACAATAAATAGCGAATATAAAGTCAGAATCATAAGAAAAGAACCCTGCGTTACAAATTAATATAACATACAATATTTTAAAGATAAAGATAGAAATATAAAAGTCATTTGTACGTAACGTATCCGTAAGACAGGCGTTCTTCTAAACCCCGTGTGTTCAATAAAGTACAGAATAAAGATATGGATTTCCATGGCAACCACATGCAGCTTGTAAACAGCTGTACTAAGAGATATAATTTGACTAGCGTTGTATCATAGGTTGTCGAATGTTATATAAATAGATTATTTGCATTTTATACATTACTTAAAACTACTTGCAACAGTATCTTTCAAAATGCGAACCGCAGTTGTTCGCGAAATGTCAGGCACAAAAAACTTAGTGACACGGCGGAACCCGACAACCGTTACGACTAGAACTACTTGCGACGTTTTTGATTGTATTCATCTATAATACTTCACGAGTAATTTATAAAACAAGTTGTTTTAATCAATATTATTGATATCACGTCTATCGAAGAGTTTTATGTGCGCGCCAAAATATTTTTGAAATACTACAGGAAGTAGGATATCTATTATGACGATGAAGTACAGATTTAATTCATATATTCCTTTGTTGTTGATGTAGGGTTTTTCTCTTATGATTGTGAAGTATAGAATTTAAATTTTCATTTGTAGCGCTTTTACAAACATAAGAAAAAGAATATCACAAATATATCTACGATATATTGCACTAAATACTTTTGATGTTCAACACTAGATGGCGACCATAAGAAATTATAGGAGCAAAATTCCCTGTAACATTTTTCTGTGAAACTAGTGCCTTTAAACGAAAAATATAGAAAAGATAATGACATCATGTTAAGATTCAAATTTTTATTAGAACTGAGTAAAAATTATGTTAAAAACCGATTATGTAACTTGGCAATATTGGTGGTAGTGGATTGATTGGGTGTCTTACATTATAAGTACGTGTACTTACTGTTAGAGGCGCTTTGGTACATGACATTAGATTCTGAATGTCTGTATTATCGACTGGTCGAAGTGGAACAATCCGATAGAGAATAATTTCTAAGCCAAGTGGAAATGAGAACATAACTCACAGATACCGCAGTAAACTCCACTCCACACAAATTGATAATTAGTCGGAACGCAGCGTTTCACCTTATGTGGAGCGGAGTTTACGCGGTACCTGTGAATTATACAACCACACAGTCCTTGCAATCATTGTTAAGAATATAAATACCGATGATATGTCTAGTACTATCTTCGGATACAAATTATCAGGAATTATTTTAATTTATTTCATAGCTATAATAAGCAAAAGGAACATTTTGTAATACACACATGTTTGACATATACTAGACGTGTAGAAATTTAACCATAAATATTTACCAGATAATTTATAGATGTTGATAGAGAATACTCTAACGAGTTGATTCTTAAAAGTGTAAATAAATAACGTTTAAAAATATCTTTTTTTCTATTTGTAAAATCTTTAAACGTGATTGTACTCCATTAATAATGTTTATCCATTTTGTTATTTCCGTAATTATTACTATCAATTAATATATAAGACACATCAAATATTGTTAGAGTAACAATGTGCAAATACCAGTATTGTTTTTACTCTTATTTATAATTTTTTTTTTGTAATATTTTGAATTTTTTATCTTCGAAAGTATTGGAGATCGGTTCGAATTTTCTTCATATTGATCACGATTCGTTTTAATTCTAAAAGATGGCGCTGCGCATTGTATGTTTATCATTTTAACCTAGTTTAGTTGTAGGATTTTCCGCTTGAATGCGTTGAATAATTTTTCAATTCAAAATTATTTTCCAGAATCGAAATGTCTTTTTTAATTGTGAAGTTAGCAACATTTGATATTAATTACATGCCAGCCGCCGTTTTAATGATGTTATATCCTAGCCAACCCGTTTTTAAATTCTACGGACAATTTAGGTTGGTAGTTCTGGCAATAAAGATCATATTCGCTCGTATTGCTTTAAATAGAACTGTGAATATGATCTTTAGTGTCGGAAATACCAATATAAATTGTCCGCGGGGTTTAAAAATGGATGACTGGTGATGTTACATTGCATAGTAAACGTGTTGTGTTGGTTGATAATGTAGTTAAATGTTTTGAATACTTCTAATTCGGGTAAGTAATTCTACAGGAAATGATTAACTTAACGTATGTTGCAATACTATTCGTTTTTAATATAACAGTTTATTCGAAGGTATGACGAAGTTTTAATTACGTAGTAACACATGTAGCACTTCTGAAATATGCAAATTTATACAATATTGATTGAGAATAGAATGTGTATTATGTTTCATATTTAACATTTACATGTATAAATTTGATAGTACAAATCCAATTTTTGGGGGCTAAAAACATAATGATACAGCGAAATCCGAGAACTAGAGAACTGACTAGGAAAGGATGCTGGGCGCCATATTTAGATCTTAATGAAACTTGGTAAGTAGAGTATGTTGAGACTTGAAAATATTTTTTTTGTTTGTGCTGAAATTCATACCCCTTCGAAAATTCACAGATTTTCAATTTTCTTGATTTAACCCTTGAACGGAAACAGATAGAACAAAAATGTAAATGCAAATGTTGTACCTTATCGAAAGATCTTACAGTACACGTGAATGTAGTATATACAGGGTGTTGCATTTAAGTGCCACTCTCTTATGCTAGAGCTGATCGTAGTAATATGGAAAAGAAAGATGCTTATATTTAAACTAAAGAAATTGGAAGAAATCTAAAATTTTTGGAGCATGTAAAATTTAGGTGATTTTATATTGAAAGATTCGAACCATCTCCACAAATACATACCATATAATATACATACATACGTATAGTCAAAAAGTAATCGTCGAGTTTTTAGATGAAATCTAGAAAAGGTGACACGAGCTACTTAACAAACAAGTCCTTCAGGGTCGAACAGATATTAGAAGATTCGCAAGTTTCGTTACCGCTGCCGCCATTACCGCCGTCTCCCTTGTTGCTTGACGAGAACCAGCTCGACTTCCTGGAATTCGACGGTTTACCTTGCGTACTCTTCGGAATAGCGCCTTTGCTCGGTGACGATGTGGAAGCGATGACATCGCTCTTTTCCGGGCTACTCCTCCTTAAGAAATCTTCGATGGCGTTGCCGAGAAGTTGAGCGTCGACCAAGGAGCCGCTTCTCTCGTCCCACATCACCTTCTGTATCGAGGCGTCGGACTTTTTCCTGAGCGGATCCGGTTTCTTTTCGTTCGCGAACGTCACTTGGAGGGTCTTTTTGTTTTGCGCGTTGGTATTATCGGATTTCGAGGCGATCGGTTGATGTCGCTTGACGAACCAGTTCTTTGGGGCGCCACGCGTATCTTTACCCGATTCCGATTTGTTACAATCGTTCTGCGTACCGTACAAGATCGATATGTCGAAGCTGTTAGACCTGCTGGTCTTCAAACGGTTCCTTTTACGATCTATGCTTCCAGTACGTCCGTCCCCCTGCGTACGATTATTGCTTGCTTCACACTGTTGATTGATTTCGGTCGCCGACGACGTCAATGAGGACAAAATAGAGATTAGATCAGTATTTGTGCATACAATCCCTGAAGAAAGTGGCTTACATGCGGTCGAGGAGCAGGCTCCCGAAGAACCAGACGCCGAAGGTATCGGAGCCGGTTGCGGTAATTCCGAAGCTCGTCTCTTCGTCGAACTCGGAATCGGGGCCAGAGTGGTCCCGACAAAGTCCGAATATCGCCTCCCACCGCTGGAGCTCGAGGCGTACCTCTGAACACCGCCCGCCTCGTCCAGAGGATGCACCTCGCAGACTCTCTCGTTACTGGTGTTCCATAATTTCATCCTGACCTTCCTCGCTTGGACTATATCGTCCATTATGTCTAATTGGAGGTTATGCACGCTGCCTCTAGGTTCGGTTGAAGGCGGTCCGGCTACGGACTCCCTTCGACTTGGTAGGATCCTTCCGCTGAACACGCTGGAAGGAAAAGCTGCTACGCTTTCTCTTCGATTTCGTCCGAATAACGCGGAAGGAACCCGCGATATTGTTACGACCGAATGTCTCCTTCCTCCGGGTACGGGAGCCGGGGCTGAAGACAGCGTCGCCAAGAATTCGGTTTGTCTAGGCCCGGGTGCACCCTCGCCCCGTTCAGAAAGTCGCCTTACTTGGCTTGCGGTGATTCCGCTGCATTGCGGAGTCGGTAGCGAGTGTTTCCTTATATCTCGACTCCAGGGTGAGAGTAAATAAGGGTTCATTGTCGGAGAATCATCTTCTGAATTCTGTTCGGAGGAAGAGTAAGTGTCCGCTTTTGAATCGTCGACTACGATTAGAGGTTCTGAGGTTTGCGTTTGAAGACTAGCCTTCCTCATGGTTGGTTAATCTGGAAAAAGAATCGAAAAAAAATCAGGTTAATAATAATAATAATGTTAGGTAATAAAGGTACGAATACAATTTGGGGTTTAAACTGAAAGAAACATTTAGTTCTTCAGTGCAGTTTACGTTCTTCGAGGAGAAGTCGCACGTCAACAGACATACGTATCTTCTGCGCATGAATATTCGATATCGATATTAAATAAGGATAGTTAGATTAACTAGCGATCTTTTTCTATACCATCAAACAACGACGTGCGTTTAAAGATCCATTTGACGAACCATAGGCGTGATTTTTCTACGGATAGAATTATCTACCATAAGCAGGATTGATAAAAAAATTATTATTATTTTGTCAAAAATTTTCGACTTTTATAATTTATGAGGGAGGAACCTCATGTATTCGACATTTGTAGATCAATCAAGTCGTAGGTTCAAATCCTACCGTGATCTATATTTTTAAAAAACCTAGGTTAATTGCAAGGAAATGGTAATTTTTATCAAAGCAAATCATTAAAGTAAATATACGAAATGTACCCCAATTAGCTATACCTCTTATACGACTTAATCTTCATATAATTAAGAGTATGCTAACATTAATAATCCTTTTTCGTCGATTTATCCTACTTGTCCTTCCTACCATGAACTCGAACCCTCCCAAATCTTTATAAGTATCGTATAGTCCCCTACAGTAGCCCGGAACTCGTTTAAGAAACAAAATACAACAAAAACTCATTAAGAACGGACACGGTTGGTAACAAAGGCAAAGCGTTGTCTCTTTCCTAAGGTAATTACCCTAAATGAATCCCTACAGCCCACGAGGGTGCCTCCCCGAAGAAAGCGGGAGACCTATCTTCTTCGGCCCGGATTCCTCGCGAGCTTAATAAAATTTCACGGACTTCGAACGCGAGTTGCGAGTTCAAGGCGCTAGAGGGCGCCGCAAAGAAAGCGACGCCTAAAAGTAAAGGTTCGAATAGAATACCCGAAGAGGTACGGGTGGTATAGAACTTAATCTCTTCTTCGCGTTATTATATCTACGACGTGAAGTTGGTACTAATATTCCGAATATAAATTTGTCTGTCGCTTACTGTGGGATGATAAGGATGGAATTCGGAACGTCAAAGTTAGGGTATGAAAGGAGTGCGAGGCGAGTTTTAGGTAGTCGATTTGTAGTTTCGAGGAAAATGAATGCAGATTGTTATTTGAACGGGAGAATCTAGAGGTGGAGTTAAAGGGAAAATTTGTTGTTGGAGACTGTAGGTCTTAATTAATGGTAAAAGTTATTTCTGGAGATTATTTTAAGTATAAATTTGTTAGATACAATAGTTAATAGCTTTCGTAAAACATACATTTTGTTAGTACCCCCGAGTCAACTATTTTTAGATCTTGGGGACAATTTAGATTGGTAGTTCTGATTGTAAAGACTATATTCGTTCATATTGCTTTAACATGAAACTGTAAATATGACCGAAATACCAACTTAATTTGTACACTATCGTGAAGCATGTAATTGTAATTTAGTTTTTAATTCAGTGTTCTACAAACATGAAAAGAAATTAAAAGAAACAGGATATTCTGCAACTAACTTATACTGGTCCCGGGCCTAACACATAGATGACGCTAGTTTTATTTCAGTCACCTTTCTCTCAGTTAGTACTAACCTTCAAAAGACAGCTAAAAAATACCGTTCAAGTGAAGCAAACGTGGTCGTAGAGACACCGACGATGCAGAACGCAGTGGACGTCCAAATGAGGCGGTAACACCAGAAAACATAAAAAAAATCCACAAAATTGTTTTGAATGATCGAAAAGTGAAGTTGCGTGAGTTAGCTGATATCGTAAAGATATCAAAAGAACGTATTGGCTTTATATTGCATGAGCATTTGACTATGAGAAAGCTCTGTTCAAAGTGGGTGCCGCGTTTGCTCATTGTTGACCAAAAACAAGAACGTGTTGATGATTCTGAGCAGTGTTTGGCCATGTTTAAACGTAACAAACCGGAATTTTGCATCGATATGTGATAATGGATGAAACATGGATCCATCACTTCACTCCGGAATCAAAACGATCGTCATCTGAGTGGACAGCAACTGGTGAACCTCGTCCAAAGCGCCCGAAAGCTCAACTATCGGCTGGAAAGGTTATGGCCTCGGTATTTTGGGATGTGAGTGGTGTAATATTCAACGACTATCTTGAGAAAGGAAATACCATCAACACTGAATATTATGTAGTGTTATTGGAGCGTTTGAAGGCCGAAATTGCAAAGAAACGACCGCATATGGCAAAGAAAAGAAATTTGTTTCATCAAGACAACGCACCGTGTCACAAGTCAATCAAAACAATGGCAAAACTATATGAATTGAACTTCGAATTGCTCCCACATCCACCGTATTTGCCAGATTTGGCTCCCAGCGACTACTGGCTGTTCGCAGACCTCAAAAAAATGCTCGCCGGTAAGAAATTTCGCACGAATGAAGAGGTTAGCGCTGAAACTGAGGCCTATTTTGAGGCAAAAGATAAATCGTTCTACAAAAGTGGTATTGAAATGTTAGAGCAGCGCTGGAATGATTGCGTTGCTCTTGATGGAGATTACGTTGATGAATAAAGCTAATTTTGAACCAAAAAAACCGTATTTTCTTTATTAGGCCCGGGACTTTTGCACCGTAATAAACAGTTTATGGTAATCCGACCAAGTGCAGGTAAATAATAGTAAACCTTAATGCGATATAATGGGTGTTTATCTTACCGAACTACATTTTAAATACGTATTTCATTTTATTATAATGTTTCTTTGCCTAAACACTTTTGAGCGGTAGTGTACATCTTTCTTCTAAAGTTATAGTTTAAAAAGGTAAATAACTCTGCCCACGATAGATTTACCTTTTAGAATTTGAATAATTTTATTGATAACTTGACAAAACTTCTTCATCTCAAACCGTGTTTTTTGAAAATATATGCTCATTTACAAAAACTACAAGTGCAATCAAGTGTACGATCTTCCGTAGCTTTACCGCTTTGAAATTGCTGAAAATATAAATAAACTTTAAAGTCGTTTAAACTAGATGAAAATGCATATTTAAACGAGAGATGTGTTCCGAGATAAAAGCGTCGGAGGTATAATATTTATTGATTTCTGCTAAACATAGCCGGTCGACCGAGTCAAGTGGAAGCTTTACAGTTCAAAGCAGATTTCCGAAATAGTAATAATGTTATGTTACGTGTCCATCTCTTTAACGTACCTCGTTACGTCGAAGCAGATGTTGCTTTATATTGAATTTTTATTGTAAAGGTGTGCTTTTTTTTAACAATCTATGTACAGTGGTGTACAAAAATAAGTAATCACTTATTTGTTATTCTAAAGTCAATTCGGTGTAATTTTATTATAGCAATTCTGTTGATCAGATTGGTTCTCGAGACAGGATGTGATAGATTCCAGTGGTGTTCCAAGAACCTATGACAACATTAAGAAGAGTAGGAGCAGAAATGTATAAAAAGTGGGAAAAAATGAAAAATACAACGAATTCAAATGATGAAGTTTTTAAAGTACAGTAGAACCCGGTTATAACGACAGTCACGGGACTGCGAATTTTTTGACGCTATAACAAGGTGACGCTATAGCCGGAGTTTTTACAAGTTCCATGTTTACATACAAGAATTGGTGGGAAACAATATTACGGGTGGTAAACAGATACATATGTGAATTTAATTAATTTAATGTACTTAACCATATAACCTTACACATGTTGGTACATACTAACTTGTTTGTCTAATGAAAGAAATCTGTAATTTTCCGTTGCACAGTTTTCGCACGCCAAAACTGTTTTTCTATATCCATTTCTAATTCTCTCACTTTATCAATAATTTGAGGTGACGTTTCTCGCTGTCTATAATAAGTTTTTAAAAGTGTTATGGCACTTAGGGCTTCTTCGTTTGTCGGTACGTCTTCTGCTTCGTCGCATGAATCTTCTTCCTCTTCGATTTCATTATCGTTTTCGTTATCCCGCTGTTTTATGTCCTCCACGATATCAGAATCTGAACGCATTCCCGACGTAATAAGGCAACTGTCCACGGATGCAAAGTCGTCGAAACAAAACTGATTTTCGTCACTCTGATTATGCTGCCACTTTTTAATAAGTTCACATAACGGAACGTCATCTTCATTTAAGTTGGTCAGTAGTAAGTTAGGTCAGTATATCCGAATCAGATACAGTCACGGATTTTAGATGTTCTTGACCCATTCTGTACATAAGACCAACATGATTTTGGGTTAGTAACAATATTTTGTGTGATGTAATTAGCATTCTTAATTATTGAAAGCGATGTAACGAAGTAGAATTCGTTTTAGGTTCTTATTACAAATGATATCATGCCTAAACCATATAAGATAACTGCTAGTTGTATTTGTTGATTTAGGTACAAAAAAAGAATAAAAATTGACCACAACTTGTTACGAAATACAACCACAAGCTGTGTTTACATTTCAAGACTCTCTCCATTTCCTTCTTGCAAACTGAAACGGTTAGTCAGCAACAATGTTTCATAAACTCCAATGAAAAAGAGACAAAATATCTAAAATGCTCCAGGATTTGTTAGAATTTAAGCTCCTTCGCTATGTGATCCAATCAAGTCACTACAGGCACGAAAAGGTAACAATATCGCTTGAGTCAGCAAGTGATAAAATATCGAGTCCGCAAACACGTACTTTCTAAAGAACGCCGAGCCAGTAATTTATTTTAATACATCGCAAGGGTTGCGACGAGGATGCCCGGAAATTCCTCAAATTGTTCCGGAATTTATTGCGCCCGAGTAAGAGGCAATATATCACGTTATCAAAACGTTCTTGGGACGTTCTTCGGAAGCAAGTTTCGAATTTATAGCCTACACCAGCGTCTTTTCTCCGCTGAAACTTTGTCCTCCTCCCGCTAACGTATTTCGTTTAGTCGGATTTATGAAGCTTGTTTACCGAAATCGGGCAAAAATAAACGGGGGAAATTGAGCGTAAAATTCATGTCGTACATCTAAAATACCACTCCTTGCGGTTTTGTTTAATTAAGTAGGCGAGAAATGTTTAATATTGACGCGTTTTTGGTGTGGGATAAAGGTGATGGTTTGAGATTTAGATAGCAACCCGTAGATAATAAAATTTGTCCATTTGTCAAATGGATAAGATTCAAAAACATCATACTGAAGGCGGCTCAAGAAAGCTGCGGAATAACAAAAATAGCAAATACGTACACAAAAAGAAGCAAATGGTGGACAGCAGAAATACAACTCAAAGTGAAAGAGAAGAAAAATAAATGGATCAGATATATGCATACCAGGAAAGAGGAGGATTTCAATATGTACAAAATGGCAAGAAAAGAAGCTAAAGAGAGTATCAAGAAGGCCAAAGAAAATTCTTGGAGAGAGTTCGGAATAAAACTGAGAGATAACTATAAAAAATTATTCTACGGAACAACAAAACAATTGAGACAGAAGAAGGCGTGGATATTGAAAAATATAAAGGATGACAAAGAAAATATACTAACTGAGGAAAAAGAGATAATGGAAAGATGGAAACAGTACTTTGAAGAACTCACAAAAATAAAACAAGACGGATACATAAGAGAAAAAGAACATAAAAGAAGAAACGACGATGAACGTATCACACCAATAAGCGACGAAGAAGTCAGAGAAGCAGTTAGCAAACTAAAACTAGGAAAGGCGGCCGGGGAGGATGGAATCACAGCTGAAATGATAAAATATATGGGAGACAAAGGTAACGAAGAACTACGTGACCTCTTAAACAACATTATAATAGAAAAAAAAATACCTAAGGAATGGAATATGGGAATACTTATGTCCATATACAAAAAGGGAGACTTTAAGGAATGCTCAAACTATAGAGGAATAACATTAACTAGCATCCCAGGAAAAGTATTGACAAGAATACTAGAAAAAAGACTCCGAGAGAAACTGGAAACAACACTAGAAGACACTCAACATAGATTTAGAAAAGGAAGAAGCACCCAGGACTTAATATTTGTAATCAGACAATTAGGAGAAAAACTAATAGGGAAAGGAAAGGAAATACATATATGTTTTATAGATCTTAAAAGAGCTTTTGATAGGGTAAGAAGAGAAGATGTATGGCAGAGCTTGGAAAGGAGAGGTTTAGAGAAAGGAATGATAGAGATGATTAAGGCATTGTATAAAAGCAATAAGAATAAGGTGAGAACTTCCAATGCAGAATCAGCTGAATTCGAATCGCAAATTGGATTAAAACAGGGATGCGTATTGAGCCCATTGTTATTCTCTATATTAATAGACGACGCTGTTAAAAAAGCTAAACGAAAAGGAAAAAATATGAAAGTAGGAAACTGGAAAATGAATGCAATTAACGTACAGGTACTAAGGTTTGCAGATGATATGGTGCTGATAGCACACTCGGAAGAGACATTACA
This sequence comes from Trypoxylus dichotomus, assembly GCA_023509865.1. Lineage (NCBI taxonomy): Eukaryota > Metazoa > Arthropoda > Insecta > Coleoptera > Scarabaeidae > Trypoxylus > Trypoxylus dichotomus. The sequence goes on from CM042079.1 coordinate 3,141,483, forward strand.
GCAAAACTTGAAGATATACCAAGAAGAACTAACAAATATAAACATGGAGATAAATACGAGGAAAACAAACACAATGATAATAGCAGCAGAAGAAAGAAAACATAGCACCAAAATCGGGGAAAAAGCATTGGAACAAGTTAAAAGTTACAACTACTTAGGAACAATCATTGAAGACAATGGGAGAATAGAGGAAGACGTAACTGAGAGGATAGGGAAATCCGCAAACGTATATAACATATTGAGAAATTCGTTTCTGGATAAGGAAGAAATACCAAAAAAAATAAAGACAGAGGTGTATAAAAGAGTGGTCAGACCAACATTAACATATGGTAGTGAGTCATGGATAACCACGCATAGAATCAAAAGCAGAGTTACGGCCATGGAAATGAGATTCCTAAGAAGAGTAGAATGAGTAACTAGAAGAGACAGAATCAGAAACACGACAATCACTAATAGTCTGGGTATCAAACCAGTAGAAGTGCTCATAGAAAAGAGACAACTGGGATGGCTTGGACATCTACACAGAATGGAAGAAGATCGAATCACAAAGAGGATATTTGAAGCCAAAACAGAGGGTAAAAACAGAATAGGTAGACCCCGAAACACCTTGAAGGAGCAGGTGTATAGAATATTGGAAAAGAGAAGTATGGGATGGATTGAAGCCAAACAACTGGCTCAGAACAGGAACCTGTGGAAGATAAAAATAAGAAATAAATAGTCCGGCACCGCAAGGTATAAAGGACATAGGATTAAAAAAGGAAAGATAATGAAATAGTAAATCCGCCGTTCAAGAATTAATACTAAATCGCGACTCTATTGTACATGACAAGTAAGTAGAAGTTTTCACGTTAATATAGATATTATCTAGAGCGGTGCTATTAGTCACAGTTATCCTAATATAATTATGAACTAGACTGTAGTTAGACCTAAACAAATAAACCTGAGCAATTCAAACGAAGAAAATAGGTGTCGCTTGTAGGTTCCAAAGTAGCAAGCACGTAACTTTGTAAATTAGTTTCTTAGCTTCGAAGAATAATGATACGTAATTAGGAGCTGCAAGAACAAAGTGTGGCGATTTTCTCTTACGTAATAAGAGGAGACGAAAATTACAGTGAACTACTATTGTTAATTGACAATATTCTGAAAACCAATTAGCAAACTTTCACCGACGTTCAGCGTTGTTAACCTAATGTCTTTGAATAACGCGACAATTAGGGACCTTTTAATCGAGGATGAAATAATTTTGCAGTCTAGAAAATACTTTATGACTATGGGTGAATACTTTTATGGAAGGAATTTTGATACACCATAAATATTTTGAACTATTTTTAAATTTAGGTGTATATACAGTGTGGAAGAGCTTATTCATGACAGAGTTAGTATGCCTATTAATGTTATCTGTATACTTCAAGCGAATAGCATGAGAGATAGTATGACGCGATTATGAAATTTATAACAAACACAAAAATTATCTAATTTAGATAGATTAGTTGTTAGATATCCTTGTTTACTAGTGTGGATTGCACCCTTTTTACCGTTGTTTGTTTTCTGTTAAGCCATCCCGATAGACCCTGGGATGTGAAGTTCGTCTCTTCTCTGTTCCTTTATATCATTTAGGATGTATAGACAGGATGTGTTGTATTTATGATAGGGGTATGTGCTTAGTAATTTATTAACAAAGTAATGTGGCGAAATAGGTTTTGATGCGTAATGTCAAAAGAATCTCTCAAAAACAAAAAAAAAATAAATGACCTTATGGTTGTTTCATTTTTAAATTATGTTTAATGCAGAACATTCGTTATCCTGTTTGCAGTTATTTAGCAGATAAAAATGCATATGTTTTTATTTTTTTTAGAGAACATTAAAGTAATGGTATAAACGAAAAATACGCAGTAGCATAAAAAGCGCATATATCAGTTTTTGTTTAGGTTTATTTATTATTTAAATAAAATAACAATAACGGTTTATAGTTTGCAAGGAAGGGGTTAAATTATATTAGTTTATGGAGCCAAAAATAAATGGGTTCGAAGAATTGCCGCAATATTAAATTAAAGGCAGCCGGATAAGATGACATCTCATAGGTATGTCCTAAATCTTATTGGCAAATTTACTCAGACTTGAGCTGGGAATTTTAAATTAAGCCACTCAAATGGAAGGCATAAATCCTAATACTTTACTAGATTTCTGTCCGTAAAATTACAAAACCTCTTAAATTCCATCCTTCCAAATTACAAACATGTCGATACCTAACTGAAGACGATTTTGATAGAAGAGTGGAGTTTTATGAACAAATGAGCACTATGATTAATAATAACAAATTCGTAGAAATATTTACTTTAGCGATGAACGTACTTTTTATTTACATGGATCTGTAAATAAACATATTGGAATAACGAAAACTCTCATATGTAACACATGGGCTGAAAAGTCCCGGGCGTAACACATAGATGACGCTAGTTTTATTCCAGTCACCTTTCTCTCAGTTAGTACTAACCTTCAAAAGACAGCTGTTAAAATTTCATGATATTCTATTCATTAGTTTGTGAGTTATTGTGCTAAGAGTCACGCTACTTTTGTTATTTTCAAAACAATGGATCAAAAACAATTTCGTGTTTTAATTTTACACTGTTTCTTGATGGGAAAAAATACCGTTCAAGCGAAGCAATGGCTTGAAAAGTGTTATGGGGACTCCGCTCCATCAGAAACACCAATAAAACGTTGATTTGCTGACTTCAAACGTGGTCGTAGAGACACCGATGATGCAGAACGCAGTGGACGTCCAAATGAGGCGGTAACACCAGAAAACATCAAAAATCCACAAAATCGTTTTGAATGATCGAAAGGTGAAGTTGCGTGAGTTAGCTGACATCGTAAAGATATCAAAAGAATGTATTGGCTTTATATTGCATGAGCATTTGACTATGAGAAAGCTCTGTTCAAAGTGGGTGCCGCGTTTGTTCACTGTTGACCAAAAACAAGAACGATTCTGAGCAGTGTTTGGCCATGTTTAAACGTAACAAACCGGAATTTTTGCGTCGATATGTGACAGTGGATGAAACATGGATCCATCACTTCACTCCGGAATCAAAACGATCGTCATCTGAGTGGACAGCAACTGGTGAACCTCGTCCAAAGCGCCCGAAAGCACAACAATCGGCTGGAAAGGTTATGGCCTCGGAATTTTGGGATGTGCGTGGTGTAATATTCATCGACTATCTTGAGAAAGGAAATACCATTAACAGTGAATATTATATAGCGTTATTGGAGCGTCTGAAGGCCGAAATTGCAAAGAAACGACCGCATACGGCAAAGAAACAAATTTTGTTTCATCAAGACAACGCACCGTGTCACAAGTCAATCAGAACAACGGCAAAACTACATGAATTGAACTTCGAATTGCTCCCACATCCACCGTATTGGCCAGATTTGGCTCCCAGCGACTACTGGCTGTTCGTAGACCTCAAAAAAATGCTCGCCGGTAAGAAATTTCGCACGAATGAAGAGGTTATCGCTGAAACTGAGGCCTGTTTTGAGGCAAAAGATAAATCGTTCTACAAAAGTGGTATTGAAATGTTAGAGCGGCGCTGGAATGGTCGCGTTGCTCTTGATGGAGATTACGTTGATGAATAAAGCTAATTTTGAACCAAAAAAACCGTGTTCTCTTTGTTAGGCCCGGGACTTTTCAGCCCATGTGTTATATGTAGAAGGACGTATCCAGTGTCCTGAAAAAAATAGTGTAGGCATCTTGGAGGATCAAGTGATTGGTCCATTGTTTCTCAATGGAGATGGCGTGGCACATTTGGATATGTTGAAAAATTAATCTGCTAATTAACGACAGTCTCGAAAATGAAAAGGATAGAGATGGAAGTATCCTACGTCATTTGGATGGATTACACTTTCAACAAGACGGAGTTCCTTCTGTATTTACGAATAAATGGATGTAATGAAGAGAATCTATTGAATGGGTATCGAGATCGCCTGATTCGACGCCACTGGACTTTTTTTCTTTGAGGTTATTTAAAGTCTGTTGTATTTACCTCTTAACACTCATTCGTTAAAGGATTACTGTAACCTATCGTGGATTTCAAAGAGATTATATACCATTGTTTAGTGAACAATAGACAAGATTATGAACAATTTCCGGAATGATTTTTCCCACTTAAAAATATTAAAAAAAACTTTGAAAACTAAAATAAAACATTTTAAGTAGTTAAAGTAATATGTATTGAGTAATATGTTGTGTTTATATGTAGACGGCAAATTAAGATAATTATAATTTTACCACTTCTAACACCGAAAATGATTTATGAATGGTGTTGTGTCTAAGTCTAAATTTTTATAAGTAAAGCACACGTATGATCCAAAGTATTTTTCATGTCAATATAAACCTCAGTAAAGTTACATAGCTTATGCATGCTACCGTATATGCTTGCTTCTAATATCGCTTTCAATATTATCTTTAAACTCGCACGGTATTTGCATATACACACTGGTAAATGTAGTAACTATAATATCATGCGGTAGGTATACGGTAAGCTTAGGCAGTTCGTGAATTAATACCTATTCAGAACTATATCAGACAATGGCCGATTGTTTACGTTGCGCCGGAGGGAATTCAGGACGTACTTGATACATATTCTGCGAATATAGACGTTGATAAGTTGACTATATATACGAGCACTGTTGATTTTAATTTCGATAGATCGCGTATTTCTCGAGCAAATTTCACTACGATGTCTTAACACTATATAACCATATAAATTTATCTTTTAGCAAACTATGAAATTATGTCTTCAAAATATCTTGTTGGTAGTAAATAGTGAATTTACAATGACAAATAAAATACATGTGTCATACGGACTACTGCATTGGTTTATTGATATGGAAATGTTTACAATAAATCACAAAATTTTCGTTATCGAATCATACTTGGTATAATTGTAAATGTGTTACCGACTCAGTCGGTAACACGGTTGACAATGGTTGCGTTCAGGGAGTTTGTGGTGCTAAAAGTCAGAACGACGGCGTTTGAGGTCAACGCTAGAACTGGTTAAACGGGCCCGCAGCATTGTTTTTTCTGACGCATGCCCATTGCTTAGTTGATTGGTAGATTGGCGCGAATTGAGTATAATTTGCGTGATCGCAGCTGGATTTGACAAATGTGTTTTGGCTATTGTCGTTTATATATCGATAGATTCTTGTATTACCTGTTTTAATGCGGGTATCGACGAGAATGCCCCCATTAAGAACGAAAATTATGTAGTAGAAGTAGTTCCTGTACAACCCCGACGATTTCCATAGACATTTTCGTATGACAAGAAGTAAGTTGTAGATAGAATTATGTTAATTGAATACTAATAGTTAAAGACATCGTTTGTAGGAATTATTAGAAGATATTGGGTGTTAAATGAATATTATGTCTATAGTACTACCTCCTGCCATTAAATGGTAGGGTACATGATGCCTGGATATTCCGTAACAGTACATCCCACACAATCATACACTCATATCATTGCGGACATTATGCCTCTTGTGAAAGATTAAAAATGAAATGGTCCCATATCGAGATAATGGCTACCTTATGCCAATGTATTTATTATATTGTATTAGTAATATGTATATAGCTATCACTTTTGTTACAAATATAAACTCACATTATTCGTGGTTGCATTATTGTTTTTTTTCTTGATTTATAAATAGCTCATTCATTTAAAACCATAAAAATAAAATGGCGTTGTCGAATATCGGTAGTAGTCCTTCTGTTAATATTTGGATATATTTTGCCGCATTTATATTTCCGTCGCAGATTACTAATTGCGATCTTCCACTATACCATATCGCGCCCCACACCATGATATTCACACCGCCGTATTTCACCGTCCGATCCAAAAATTTGTCGTCCAGTTGCTGTGACGAACGTCTCCATACCGACGTACGACCACTATCACTGAATTGGCAGTATCTGCTTTCGTCTGAAAAAATGACAGACCGCCAAAACTCTTCGGGCTTCGTTCGCATTTCGATTGCCCAAGCCATTTGGCGCCGTTTTTGAAACGCGGTAAGGAGAGGTTTTTCCTTTGCCACCCTTTTATACATCCCCACACTGTGGAGGTATCGCAGAACGGTGCGGTGACTTTTCTGTGAAGTTGTCGCAAGCTCAGCTGTACTTTTTCGCGGTTCTCTTAACACTTCGCGCACAAGCACCCTTTTACTTCTTTCAGAAGGTCCGGCACGACCTGGTCTCGGCTCCACTGTTGTTTTTTTCCTTGCGTTTAAATTGTGTAATCACACGTTTAACTGTGTGGACAACGGAATATTTAAAAATTTACTTATTTCACGTTGCGAAGTGCCGCGTTCACTCTGGCAAACGATGCGACCCCGGGTGAAGTCACTCGAACCTTGTAAGCGAGGCATAGTTGTAACGATACTAAACTATGACGAATTCCTTCCGATACATCTACCCCTAGCCTAATGACAAGAGAAAGTTCTTAATTCGTTCTTAGAATTTAGCTGTTTACATATTTATACCGCTTTACCTGGTGTCTATTTTATTCTGTCACCCTAGTGTACCTGCGAACAGTGTTTAACAAACAAGAGAATACACGGAAGTGGAGCATACTACAGATAACACGAAAAAGTACAAAAGGAGAAAATGATACAGGAAAAGAAAACATTGTGTATGTTTTCGCAGTGAAATAATAAAACATAGGGAACATTCCCGGACTATGTTATTGTTCGATATGGATCACTTTCTTCCTAAACTGCTCCTAGTGTTCTTACTTCGTAAATATCGATATTTTTGCAGTTAAAACGTGAATTGGATATCAGTACAAACCGTACTGATAAATATACAAATTATGGTCTATGGGACACAAGAGCAAGAATACTGGTGTTTATTTTCACAAACTTCTATAGAATGTATTTTTATACGGATCTAGGTCAGAACCAATAACAATATTTTTCATTTCTTTCTTACATAGATCGCAGCTTAATATGAATTTGTATTTGAATGTTGGCCGCCTATCCCCACTCTCCGCTAGATTGTCCAGCGCTTTTTTTTTCGCCAGGCAAGATGGCGACCACTAGCTCGAGCGCCGGCACCAAGCGGTCGCGTTCAGGACGCCGCTCGAGCTAGCGGAGCTCAGCACCGGCGGCGTACGAGCTCCCTGATACACAGGGTGAGTAGAGTTTACTGCTACACCTGTGAATTAACACATGGGCTGAAGTCGCGGGCCTAACAAAGAAAACACGTTTTTTTTGGTTCAAAATTAGCTTTCTTCATCAACGTAATCTCCATCAAGAGCAACGCAATCATTCCAGCGCCGCTCTAACATTTCAATACCACTTTTGTAGAACGATTTATCTTTTACCTCAAAACAGGCCTCAGTTTCAGCGATAACCTCTTCATTCGTGCGAAATTTCTTATCGGCGAGCATTTTTTTGAGGTCCGCGAACAGCCAGTAGTCGCTGGGAGCCAAATCTGGCGAATACGGTGGATGTGGGAGCAATTCGAAGTTCAATTCATGTAGTTTTGCCATTGTTTTGATTGACTTGTGTCACGGTGCGTTGTCTTGACGAAACAAAATTTTTTTCTTTGCCATACGCGGTCGTTTCTTTGCAATTTCGGCCTTCAAACGCTCCAATAACGCTATATAATATTCACTGTTGATGGTATTTCCTTTCTCAAGATAGTCGATGAACACCACGCACATCCCAAAACACCGAGGCCATAATCTTTCCAGCCGATTGTTGTGCTTTCGGGCGCTTTGGACGAGGTTCACCAGTTGCTGTCCACTTAGATGACGATCGTTTTGATTCCGGAGTGAAGTGATGGATCCATGTTTCATCCATTGTCACATGTCGACGCAAAAATTCCGGTTTGTTACGTTTAAACATGGCGAAACACTGCTCAGAATCATCAACACGTTCTTGTTTTTCGTTCAACAGTGAGCAAACGCGGTACCCACTTTGAACAGAGTTTTCTCATAGTCAAATGCTCATGCAATATAAAGCCAATACGTTCTTTTTATATCTTTACGATGTCAGCTAACTCACGCAACTTCACTTTTCGATCATTCAAAACGATTTTGTGGATTTTTTTGATGTTTTCTGGTGTTACCGCCTCATTTGGACGTCCACTGCGTTCTGCATCATCGGTGTCTCTACGACCACGTTTGAAGTCAGCAAACCAACGTTCTATTGTTGTTTCTGATGGAGCGGAGTCCCCATAACACTTTTCAAGCCATTGATTCGCTTGAACGGTATTTTTTCCCATCAAGAAGCAATGTAAAATTAAAACACGAAATTATTTTTGATTTGTTTTGAAAATAACAAAAGTAGCGTGACTCTTAGCACAATAACTCACAAACTAATGAATAGGATATCATGAAATTTTAACAGCTGTCTTTTGAAGGTTAGTACTAACTGAGAGAAAGGTGACGGCAATAAAACTAGCGTCATCTATGTGTTAGGCCCGGGACTTTTCAGCCCATGTGTTATATAACTACACAGCCCTTGCAATCTTTGATTAAACTTTTTATTTTTCCAATTGCAACGTTTGTCAAAATGTCAAATCCTAATCTAACAACTACTTCTCAATGGTGTAACACAAACTGAACCTTAACACTTTACCGCTGTCACTAGTGCCACAGAGTAAGTCAATTTAGACGTTTTTAAACTTATTCTATCAACTTAAGTTTAAAGAAGAAAAATGTCCTGGCTTGCTACAGAAGAAGTTTAATCGAACATACGGTATTCGTTTGGGTGGGTTTAATGAAGGATACATATTAAAGACATACGTAAATATCTTCTTACTTCAGAATCTTTACTGCGCCATTTATTTACAACTTGAAGTAAGAGGAAAGTTTTTTAATAACCGCTACACAAATACGTAACGTTTGCATCTTTAACGAGTTACGGTCCTCTAATCCCTGGCTGTCTTACCGCCGGGTAGCCCGCGGAATTTCTGAATTATTAACGTGTAATACCCGAGAATCACGCTAGGCAATTAAATTAGCCGGAGTAGGGTTTTAGTAAGTTTGCTAGGGTAGACTCTTTGAGAGGTTCGATGTTGTTTGAGTTACGCAAAAGAGTTATTTTGGTTGTGCGGCCTCTATACCTGTATGTATATACGGCTTACTCCCTCTGCGTTTGGATTATTTAGAATAAGGGATTTGTGGGGGCCGTTTTTGACGTCAGTCGATAAGGTAAAAACGTATTCTGGGATGTGCACAGTAGAAATTCCAGGTATCATTACTGTAAGTCATTATCTACAGTATTATTACTGCAATTCTACACCTGTATATACACGAACAACATGGTAATATACCAGTTATGTCGCTGTATATCTACAATATATTTTTAAACAAACAGAAGTGTTAATTTTAAAGAAAGTATACTGTAACCACACGATGAGGACAAAGTGGGAACGAATTCATTGAATTGCATAAGTATTGTGTTAGTTACAATTTAATGGATCTTTCGACACACCTTCACAAATTTGTCTAAGTATGAAAAAATCTGAATCATTGTCAATAACACTTATTTTATAATTTATTTACAATTTAGAACTTAACTCAAAATTCACTACGATCAAGTTTACTATTGAAGAAGAAGTGAACAATCGCCTTCCGTTTCTAGATACTTTAGTCATACGCAATAGCAATACATTAGAAGTAGACATCTACAGAAAAGAAACTAATTCCAACAGATTCATCGCGGCTGATTCGCGTCATTGCGAACAACAAAAAACGTCCGCGATTAGTTTTCTGGTCAATAGACTCGTTAGATTCCCGCTAAGCAAGAGCAGGTACGAAAAAGAATTAAAATAGGTCAAAGATGTGGCGAGATACGATGGTTTCTCTTCTACGGATGTTAACCGTATCTTAAGGTAGGTCCAATGCAAACAACGCATCAGAAATTCTACGACCTTGACATCAACAAACAGCGACAATAAGAAATTTACATTTCCTTTCCATCTAACAGTGAAAGGGTTGAGTAAAATTTTCAGCGAACAAAATATGAACGTGTTTTTTGTATCAAAAGACAACTTAAAGAATCTCTTAGGCATTCACAAAGATAAAACTGGAGATGATGAAATGGTCTGGAATTTACCAAATCCCAACCCTAATTGCACACTCGAGTCTGATGGATTTATTACCATAAGGCCCTGTTAAAGATACGGTTCGTTTTCGTTCGATCCTTTACTGAAAATACACATCATATCCGAGCCCATCCATAGACTGTAAATAGTCATATGTTTTAAGGAGTATTTCACCATGATAGATAATTTTCCTACAATCTACTCATCAAAATCTTCAGAGTTGTGTACGCATTTTGACATATATCTCTTTGAAAATTCGTCAAAATTTCGCTAGATTTGGTTTAAGGCACACCGAATCATATCGAATACGATTTTAATACTAAAAATTGAGACAAGAGAACTAATTTGCTTGGAATTCATTTCTAAATATTTGAAAACACGTGAAAAGTGATAGTAAATACACTTTCTTTGCTAAATCCTTCTCTAATTCTAGAATATTAAGTATTTCACCATGATGGCTACACACCTCCACGTTGCTCCCCGCACGGCACTGAAATTTGCCAGTGTTCAGATTCTTTACTGACCAGGAAAAAGATCAAATTAACGCATTTTAGTCTCGCAAACCGCCTTTTTCTCCCTAAATTATCGATCCCCTTTCCTAATTTATTAAAATCACTGCATAATTAAGGCGCCCTTTACGCCATTAAAGCTCCATTAGAAGCGGGGCGTAGTCCTCGAACGACGCACCAAAACCAGACGCCGACTCCAACCCAAATCCACCCTAAACGAAGCAATTTGAATATTTTTAATTTATAGACGTTTTAAGCGACGACAAATAGTGGGCCGTGAAACACGGGGTACCATCGGAATGATAAATGAATGTCGCCCCTTTTTTGCAGACAAATTTAGCTGAGGTTTCACCGCGATCGTCGAGTTGACATCGAATTTGCTTCGTGAAGTTCGAAATAAATGGAAGTGAATAATTAAACGTCGTATCAATGTAGGGATGAAAAAAATGAATTATTTTACTTCATTTAAGTCCCTGTAGAAGATATGAATAAAATTAAGATAGCAAGATTTGCAAAATTTATGGTCAATGATTAGGAACATCTTACAAATTTTGTCTTGATCATTGCTCGAAGATATAAACTATGGCATGCCTGAGCATTCCAGAACGGAGATAGCAAAACCTTTCCAGCAAACGACACGATCTCAAATTTGCGTGGACGAAGAGAACCGTGATGTTTCCACTCCCTACTTTCTACTTTGGCCTCGGGATCACAATAGTGCATCCATGACTTATCCATGGTTACATACCGACCAAGAAAGTTCTCTTTGTTTATTTGATGTGAATTATACAACCACACAGTTCTTGCAATCGTTGTAACTGCATTCATTATTTTTAATATTGATCCATTAGCTATCTTATTTGAGTATATACATTGAAAATATGCGAGAGAATCTTATAGTTGTTTACTTTTCTGCATTCTATTAATAGGACATACAGCTGCGAGCAAATGTTATAGGCAGGATAACTTTTTTAGCGTTACGATAAGACGAGAATCTCAAAACTAAAAAAAAAATACATAATTCAGTTTATAAGGTTCTTTTATTAAATAAATTAGCATTTAATGCTGCCTCCTCTAGCCTTCATTACAGCTTTAATTCTTTTAGGCATAGTAGCTACCAGTCTGTAACATGTTTCTGGGGAAGTAGACGCCCATTCCATAAACACTGTTTGCTTTAGGGCTTCTTTAGAGGCATGGTCGTATTTACGAACCTTGTCCTTCGATATATACCATAGATTTTCAATAGGCGGAAGGTCAGGCGATTGTGGGGGCTAGTCCAAAATCTTCACTTGGTTATCAGTAAACCATTTCATTACAGGTCGAGCCTTGTGGCAAGGGGCATTGTCTTGCTCAAAGTAATACTTCTCTCATAAAATCTGACAATTGATGGTTCGAGAACCTCTTCTAACATCCCGATGTAGCGTGCTCCATTCATGCGGCCCTCGCACACATGGACTTCCCCTACACCTTGTGCAGACATACACCCCCAAATCATAATGCTTCCACCGTCGTGTTTGACAGTAGGTAAAATATACTCTGGAGAAAATGCTTCGCCGGACCTCCTCCGTACATAACTTGCTCTGGAAACGCTGTGCACCTGCACAGAATAAACGAAGGACGTTAACTTTGAATATTTCTATTTTGGTGAGAAAAGTAGGGGTGCAAATTCAATTATGTATATTGCAAGGATTATGAAATATTTTTAAGCACTTACATCTATATTAGATTCATCGGACCAAAGTACTTTGGCCCAGTCATCTATAGTCCAATGCTTGCGGTGTAGCTCGGTCAGCAAAGGCTTGTGTCGCGGTTTCCGGGCACGCAAATTCGCTGCAGTTAATCTTCTTCTTTCCGCGTTTGTGTAGCGGCTAATTGTGTTTTGCACTGCACAACGCGAACATCTTATTATCTTAGCAATTTTTATTTGTGACAATCCTTGTTTGTGCAATAAAACTATCTGGCCTCGTAAAGCCTCAGATATTTGGGATTATTTTGGCATATTGTGTATACACAAATTTACAAAAGATGGTCCGCACTCTAAATGAACTTTTGAAATCGACAAACGACGTTTCTTTCTCTACACATAATATATTACTCAACCTAAAAATTTTAATTTCTCTCTTATATAGCTTCGTAATTTATATTTTCTAGGAATTTCTACTTTAGATAACGACCAGGTATAGGTTCGCAGTACCCTTGTTCTAAGAAGCGCTACCTGCTGCGCGATACACATGTTTGATTAGGGTGCCTATAACATTTGCTCGCAGCTGTATTTTAATTCTATTAATCGTACCGCCAAATTCAAAGCAGAAGTACTTCAGCATCAAAACAAGCGATATTTTCTTTTTTAACGAGATAAACATCGAAAATCGATTTGCTTCAACATGCGTGCTACCAACTTATCCATTAGATCTCCCCGAAAATCTTTTAAGTAAATATTTGTAACCTAATACAGCAGAACTTTAAAATGCGATAATATTTACGAATGTTAAAATTACAACGCAAACAATCTGACCGAAAATTGTAGGTGAACTTGGACAAACATATTACAGCGGCTTATTAGTAGAATATTAAGCTTTCAGTGGTCCGGCTTTTGGGGAAAGACCCCGTTTCGGATTTGAATTCGGTTCCAAAGTAAATCGAATTGTTTGCCTTTTGGATTTCGTCCGTGACGCGTAAAAGCTTTGCCGCGGAAAACGTGCCAGATAAATCTGATTAAATTAAATCGTCCGCGTGATTGATGCCGTTTTCGATTGGGGCTAATGGCTAATGGCTAATTCTGTTGTTATCGATAGAGGGGAAGAGAGAGAGACGACACGGTTTGGTTTACCTGTGAAGCTTACTTTTTGCTGATGGAAAAGTAATGTTTTTTCTTGGGTCATGTCTTACAAGGAAAGGTTTCCGGGTGCTAAATTCACAACCTAATGAAACTTGATTGGTAAGTGGAGTATGTTGAGACTTGAATTTTTTTTTTTGTTTATGCTAAAATTTATTCTGAGGGGATGAAACACCCTTTCGAAGAGTCGAATTAGATAGAACAAAAATTTAAATTCAATCTTTCAGGACACGTGAATGTGGTATGTACAGGGTGTTATATTTAAGCGCCACCCTCTTACCCTAGAACTGATTATAGTAATGTGGAAAAGCAATTCACGCAAGCTGTTCAGCTTTAACATCCTTTATTAATTTTAAAGCGTTTTCAATTATACAGGGTGTGTCAAAGGTGATAGTAATATAAGGACTTATATCTTATTCTAAGCATATGCTACATACAGATACATCAGAAATGAAAAACAGTTACTCTATCTAATCCCACTTCATACAGTTTAGGTAGTTCAATTTGCTCCGAATTATTTAAATTAATTTATCGATTAATTGATATGGTATCAGATGCAGTTGTTGTGAACTGGATATAACTGAATACAAGTAAAACCCGACAAAATTTACACACTGTCGTGTGTGGTTGTAAATATTCAAAAATATCACGTTACTTTGAAAGGAAATATTTACAAATCACATCCTATTATTCGAAAACTTATAATTAAGGTGCTATTATCTTTTAATACCAGTTTTAAGGATATTCACATTTTGATATTGGCAATATTTGTTCGATTTTAGATATTTTGATAATATAAAGCAATTTTATCAAGATTAATATTGTTCACCCCTTCTTCTAATATTCTAACACAATTTCAGAATGCATATACTCAAGATATATCTACATGACCATCACTAAAATAACACAAGCAGTGTTTGAAGAAAAAATGAGGTAGTAGGAGTTTTCCTTGACCTATCAAAAGCATTCGACAGCGCAGATAATAAGATTTTACTTGAGAAATTGTTGAGAATGGGTTTCAGAGGGATAGTACATATCTTACTGAAATCTTACTTGACAAACAGAATGCAGTTGCACTCGCGTACAAGTAAATTCTAGCGGAGAAAGATACCAGTTATGTTGGCTACAAAATCAAAAAGGCATCTCGCAAGGTTCAATATTAGGAGCATTTCTGTTTACGTTGTATATGAACGATCTGCCAGAAGTAACGCAGCATTTTATTTATTTGTATGCAGACGGCATCTCAATTATTCTTAAGATAAAGAACAATAACACGTTGGAAGGAGAAATTACTAATGCTTCCACGAAAATAAAGAATTGCTTCAGTGAAAATAATTTAAAGCTCAACATATTATACTGATTAAAGTTAATTAGCGTTAATTAACTTTAATCAGTGTAAGACATCTACACATATACGTAAAATATACTAAATAAATAAAATAAAATATATGCACTTTGTATATATATAATCCGGTGTCTAGTTATAACACTCGAGAATGCCAACGAGTAACTCTGCGTTTGCCGCAAACAAAATATGCACGTATATATGAGGGTGTAGTGACACAAATATTAAAAATTTATGATCGCATACTTTGTGAATACAATCAATATAATCTAAAGGTATTTGAAAGAAACACTTATTCCCAGATGTTTTTGTTTAGTCTAATATATATATATTATATATATATATATACACTACCGCTCAAAAGTGTTTAGGCACTCTCACTGACAGCAAAAATGTATAAAAACTCAACAAAAATAATAATATTTATTTTTTATGTACAGATACACGTACATGAATAAAAATATATTAAATAAATGTGAAAATTAAAACGTTTAATTTAAATTTTGCTTTTATCTATGAGACCTCCTCTTGATTTAATAATTGCAGCACACAATCGAGGCATTCTCGCAATAAGTTTTGTCAGAGTTTCTTATGTTATTGAGGTCCAACTCGATTGCAATTTGTTCCACAAGTCACTAGCTGATGTCGGAGTCGATTTCCGTACTTCCCGATCTAGTTCTTCCCATTGTAACTCGATTAGATTCAAGTCGGGGCTCTGGGGAGGCCATTCCATAGTTTTGAGCGTAAATAGTCTTTACATAATTTAGAGGAATGTTTTGGGTCATTATCTTGCTGGAAGATAAAATTTTGACCCAAAAGTCTAATTCCGGAAGGTATTGCGTGGTTCTCCAAAATTTCGTGGTAGCCTTCTTTTTTTAATATACCGCCAATTTTCACAATGTCCCCTACACTAGTGCCAGCAAAATAGCCCCAAATGATGATAGAACCTCCACCATGCTTCACGGTAGCAGCAATACACTCTTCTCTGGCACGTTCACCCACAGATCTTCTTTCGAATATGCGTCTTCGGGTTCCGAACAGCTCAAATTTGGACTCATCCGTCCATAGGACGTTGTTCCACTCTTCTATGGTCCAGTGTTGGTGTTCACGAGCCCATTTAAGTCGCTTTTGCTTATTTTGTTTGCGTAGTAATAGCTTTTTCATCGCAATACGTCCATGGAGCCCGGCTTTTTGTAGGCGACGTTTGACTGCAGAAACACTGACTAGTTTTTGGCGACCAACCTTTAATTCTGCGGTGATTTCCGGGGCTGTTTTGCGTCTATTTAACTTGCTGGTAACCACTATTCTGCGATCATCTGCAGATGTTGTCGCTTTTGGCCTTCCACTCCGTCTTTTATTAAGAAAACTGCCAGTTTCCCGATATTTTTTTACGTTATAGTCAACCGCACCGTGGTGTATTTTAATTTTTTTTGGCAATTTGTCGATTACTTATGCCACTTTTATGGCAAGCTATTATAAGCGCACGTGTTTCCGTACTAATTTCTCTTCGCGGAGGCATTTTAAAAAATTCTCACACGATATTACGCTCACGACGTGAATAGAGTAAATACCACACTGCAACTGACCATAGGTTACAGATTTCACTATAATCTAGGAAGGTAATTTAAACATTATTACCTACAATCTAACAGATGACTAAATTTACCCAGTAAATTCAGAGGGATTGTTATTGTAATTGCACCGCAATAAACAGTTTATGGTAATCCGACCAAGTGCAGGTAAATGATAGTAAACCTTATGCGATATAATGGGTGTTTATCTTACTGAACTACATTTTAAATACGTATTTCATTTTATTATAATGTTTTTTTGGTAAACATAATACTATATGAATAATCCACGAAAACAGGGGTGCCTAAACACTGAGCGGTAGTCAAATGACGATTGCAAGGACTGTGTGGATGTACAATTCACAGGTATAGCAGTAAACTCCACTCACACAAATTAATTAATTATGCGGAACGCAGCGTTTCGAGAGCATGTGGGCTCCCAGTCGGTAACACAGTTGACAATGGGAGCCCACGTGCTCTCGAAACGCTGCGTTCCGCATAATTAATTAATTTGTGTGAGTGGAGTTTACTGCTATGCCTGTTAACTGAGCGGTAGTGTATATATATATATATATATACATATTTCCCATTATTTGTAGATAACAAGTACCCATGTTGATGGACACATTTCATACAATAGTATTATGAAACAAAGAGATATTATTATTATTATTATACAACAAAATTGTTTTTTCTAAGGTATAGAAACAGAAATATATAATAGAGACGCCGGTTTGATTTAATAATACAACATTTATATATATACTCGACGAATTTAAAAGCAAGCGGAAATCGTATATAAAGTCGGCGTTGCAAGCGCATCTAACACGGTCCTATAATACATAATATAATAATCTGGTAAACTTATGTCTCCATTACTGGCTGGACTAAAAAACCGGGTGGCAAGTTTTGGCACCACGTATAACAAACCCTATTTCGACCTGCAAACGTTGTTATTCAAACCTCATCTTCAGGCAAATTTACCACTGATTTATTTAACAACTAGTTTCTTAATATTTACTTATCAAGCATTGGGTCAAAAAGTCTTATACTTCTAGACCTACGGATCATGGAGGTCATTGCCCAGAGTCCTTCAAGAAAGAGGTCGCATCCAACAAAGATGTTCAAATACTGACAATACCAAAGAAAACAACAGGTATGATTCAAACCACTGGATGTCTATGGATTTCGAATATGGAAGGAATTTAATCGACGATTTTCTGACCTGGTTCTTATCTCAAGTTATGATGTTAATCTTCATTTGTAAAATAATGTCATAAAATTGCAATCATTAATACACAATCAATTGTCGTCCTCGAAATATTATAAATCTGTTTGCATATGCCTGGTACAAGTCCGGTTATATAGAGAATCGACCTGGATCATTCGAACATCCCACAAATTTTGCCTTTTCGAATTAAAACATTCCGTTTCCTCCTCGTTGCTTTCAATGCTTTTACATTCATTAGTTGTTCCTGGTGCGAAAATTTTTTATGCTTTAAGCATTTTTATGTTCAAGTCTCAACATAGTATATTATATATACTATAGAATTTGACATCCGGAAACCTCTTCTGAGTTTAATTTACAAAACCCACTAAGCAGTTCACCGGCAATCAGTCCACTAAACCAATTGAACGTTAACAGTCATCTTGTAGCTGACTCCATTAGAAACAGTCATCCAAAAGTAGTTCGATTTATAGTTTCTACCAAAAAAGTTTTTAACAAATCTCCAAAACATATTCCTTTGTTTAAACCTGGCTTGACGAGACGATAAACATGGCTTAAATCAGTTAAATATTATGCAAATTTTTTACACATTATTAAACATGGTGTCTTAAATTTAAATCCGCAAGAAGCCCAAGCAATTTCAGTAAGCCAACGGCTGGTTTCAAATACCGAAATCCATACCCGAATAGAACAAATTTCGTGGCTTCGATAATAATAAAGTTATTCACAGCGCTGGCTTTAATATGCATCGGATTGCATTACGGGGGAGTTACACGAGGGTAGTCTTTCCCGGGTATTAACGTTAAATAACGCATAGCCTTTTATCAGCGTATTGATTTTATACCTACCCCTAATTCAGCCGAAGTATTACCTCCCCTTGGAACCGGATGGTCGTCCAAAAGTGCCAAATTCTGTACGTTCGATTTGTAGACGTCTTGACGTGCTTTGGTTAAGCTCGGAGCTTAGTCGTTTGAGATAGGATAAAGCATAGCCATCTCGCATAATATACTCGTTTTCGTTATTGGCTCTCTTTCTCGCGAGAAACTTAGGCGAGGTAGATTATAATATATATTACGAAGGGAATTTCTCAAAAGAAACTTTGTAACTCTCTTAAAGTAGGCGATTTAGTAGTGGAAGGGAATAGATGACCTTTCTCTTTTCGGAGAAAATCGGATCTAGGGGATTATTCATTGCACGTTGACTTACTTTTATCTATGCTATTATATAAAGTTGGAAGTGCAATGTTGGAAATGTTATTCTTCTTTTAAGGACTTCTTTTTGTCTTTTAAAGAACATAATGAAGGGTTATTACCTTTAATGGAGTGATACAAACTAGCAAGATAATATAGGATTTTTTTTTTGGCTTTGAGATAGTCATTTAGCAACGTAGCAAATTTTAAAATACAAACGTTAAAAATAAGAATTGATACGAAAAACACAACACAGGGATACAAACTTCACGACACGACACGACAATTGTTTCTTATTAGTATTTCATTTTTCTTTCCGGTATTTACTTAATATATTGATATATATATATATATATATATATATATATATACATACATACATATACATACATATACATACATATACATACATATACATACATATACATACATATACATACATATACATACATATACATACATATACATACATATACATACATATACATACATATACATACATATACATATATATACATACATATGTATACATACAGTGAAATCTCCCTTGAACGGACACCAACGGGACCAACTGAAGATGTCCGTTCAGGAGGGGTGTCTGCATAAAAGAAATATGTAGTAGATACAACAAAAATCATGTTTTAACGAAAAATGAATACGTAGTATGTAATACAAAACAGTGAAATGAATAGTCACTTTAAGGACGCAAAAATTCATATATTGTTGTTTGTCTTCTCTTTTTCTTGAAAATGGCGTCTTGTAATCGTATTTCTAATTTAGAAAGAAGCTCCAAAGACTCTGTATCTCCGTGATTTTCGACAAAACTTTTGAGCTGCTTGGTCAGGGTAATAGCTTTACCATAATTTGGGATAGCTTCTGTTGGCACTGGAACCTCATCGACATCAGAATCTTCCGAAAGTTCTTGTATTTCAACTGGATTTGCAATTTCTTGTTCTGAATCTGGATCTTCAACATACAAATCTTCATCTACGTTCAAAGAATCATTAAGGTTTTCATTATCAACAAAAACGTCTCTAGTGGGCTAACACTTACAAAGACCGGATAACAGAACAATGAGGAACGTACTGTGGACTGATGGGTTCAAATATGAAGTGTTTGGTCAAAATCACAGACCATTTATCAGGCGCTCAAAAAAAACGAGAAAATGCTTCCTGAGTGCATTACACCAACAATAGAGAAAGGTGGTGGTTCCATTCTTGTATGGGCTTGTCTTTCATTAAGACCAACAGGGGACCTTGTGAAAATTGATGGAATAATGAGGATGAGGAATTATTGCAAGAAGAAAATGCTCTACCATCAATAATTTTGAGTTAACGCACGGTAACGATGCGAAGAACTCGACGTTATTATGCAAAAAATACCTCGCTGATGCAAAGAATGAAGGAATATTAAATGACCTGATCTCCCCAGAGCCCGAATCTTAATTCGATAGAGCTTCTGTGGGACAAACTGGACAGACGAATTAGAAGAGAATGTCCAATGTCCAAAACCCATCTCTGGACGGTATTTTAGAGTGAGTGGAACAATATTCCTCAAAATACACTGAGGAAAATGGTAGAAAGAATGCCATAAATTGTGCGAGCAGTTATTAAATCACTTACTTTATATTTTCTAACATTTATCGTTACTTTTTCTTTTGTCTACACACGTGCAATAAGTCGAAGATCAATGGATATTTTTATTATAATTGTTTTGTTTAAAGTTTTGAAGCAAGCGTCAAATTTTGCATGAAATAATCAGTGTCCGTATTATTATGGGCGGTAGTGTACGTCGAATAACAAGTCAATCAAAATAAAATGTGTGCGTCAATGTGACGATTAAATGAAAGCTTTTAGACATCAACCAGCGGGTCACATAGAAAACAATCGACAGCCAGATTAAATCCATGTCTGCATTATTAAAACTCATCCGCTTCATCGTTTTTTTTTTTTCAATTTTTATTTTTTCATTCCTTCGTATTACGCGCTGTTCAATAACGGTGGTAAATCGCATTGGGACATCGTTTTAATTGAGTTCGACTATCCCGTGTTTACGTCCGTAAAATTTCAATCCTCCAGCAGCAAATAAATACAGTTTGATCACGTTACGATTAGCCATTGTAGAATATTATGTAAGATTAAGTTAAATGCTGTTTAAATCTTGAACGTGTGCGTCATTTTGCTCTACAAAACTATCGCGGTTGATTGGGTTTTAAGGAAATTTGTCCATTTTCCGATTACCTCAAAAATCTTTTTAATTTCACATCCAATTCAATATTTCTCGTGGCTAAGCTTAACGCTAACAATCGGCATACATTATAATACGAGAGCCATTTTAAACAGACTATGGTAAAATTCACATTTTGCATGCATGTCAACTTCCCCCTAAAAGGACTGGCATTCAATACGCGTATAGATTCTAATTAAATATCGAATATATGAGAATGTACAGTGATGGTCTGAATTAATGTCTCCCCTTATTACGGAGAGAATATCGAAATTTCTTTCCCTGTAATGCCGCATACAGTTCGGCTTCTATCGGTTATTGCAGGTATAAACCTTATTTAGAAGGCACATATAAATGCTTATTATCGTTTTCAACGGTCAAAATTTCTGAGAAATAATCCGTAAATAAAGAAAGTGCTATCTAAAGAAAAAACTGTAGTGTTGTATTTAATAAAATATTCTTAAAACAATAAAATTGATAATACTTATTCAATAATATAAGTTATGCACGTGTACATAAGGGTGTAGTGACATAAATTTATAATGGCATACCTTGTGCGTATAAACAGTATAATCTAAAAGATTTTAAGAGATATTTCAAAGAAACACTTACTTATTCATATATGTTTGTATAGTCCAAATGATTTCTTTTTATCTACGCAAATATTTAAATACCTTTTTATGCTTGTTTTTTGAATTGTTATTATTAAGTTGAGATGGATATATACAGCTGTGGCCATATGTATTCGCCACTCTCGTTTTGAACGTCTTACACGAATATTATTGTGTTTCTAAGAAGCAGGGTCGATGACGGACTTAACTAGGTACCTGGTAATGAGGGTTTAATGGTTTATTGTAGGCCATTCTGAGTAAATTAGAAAATATACGTAAAATTGTAATTTCTGAATATTTCTTCAGTCTTTCTTAAAAGTTGTAAGAGTAAGGTTGAGCTAGTTAGAGTGAAGATATTGTGTCTGTGATTTTGTCTGCGTAATACGATAGTATACAGTAAAAAGTAATGCCGAAAACACGCGAATTGACGGAGGTAGAGCGAGGACAAATTGTGGTGTTAGAAAAGCAAGGGTCGTCGGTGTCTGCTATTGCCCGACAAGTGAAATGTGCGCGATCGACAGTTAGACTGACGATAAAACGATACAAAGAGAGTGGATCTTTGACAAACAAACCGAAAACTGGTCGAAAAAGGAAGACGACTAGCAGAGATGAGCGAGTCTTAGAGCGGATGTCTTTGCGAGACCGGAAAAAAGGGTCTAAACAGCTTTCCAGTGAGCTTTTCCGGCTACATAATGTTGCTATTTCTCCTCGCACGGTTAGAAGACGCCTTTGTCAATTAAATTTAGGTGGATACAAAGCTTGACATAAACCACGGTTGTCTTCGCAACAAAAGAAAAAGAGACTGCTGTGGGCTAAAAGTCACCCCGACTGGACCATTGACAATTGGGCCAATGTTATGTGGACGGATGAGTCAAATATTGAGGTAAGTAATACATAATTATTGTATTTGCGGTATTCTGTATTCAATTCTTGGTATCTACAGTGTTTTTATTCTTTTTAATGGGTACCAAAATGTAACAGTATTCATGTTTTTGTTGGTAGCTTTGTGGTAAACCTGGGCCTCAATACGTGCGACGCAGGCGAGGAGAGGCCTTCCATCTAGACTGTATCATCCCGACTGTCAAGTTTGGGGGTGGTAGCATAATGGTTTGGGGTTCCATGAGTGCAACAGGCGTCGGAGAACTGTTCGTCTGCGAGGGCCGAATGAACAGTCGGACGTACATCGACATGTTGGAAGAAGTTCTGGAACCGTGTGCGTTAAAATTATTCGATAATGATGAGCCAGAGTATTACTTCCAACAAGATAATGCACCGTGCCATAAATCTCGCGAAGTAATACGCTGGTTCGAGGAAAATAACGTGCGGGTCCTGGAATGGCCGGCACAATCCCCGGACTTATCGCCAATTGAGCATTTATGGTACATTTTAAAGCGAAATGTAGCTAAATACTCATCTACCACAAAGCAATGCTTAAAAACAAAAACATTCGAAGAGTGGAATAAAATCACCCCCGAACAGTGCTACAACTTAGTGAGCAGTATGGCCCTACGAATTCGTGCGGTGATAAAAGCCCAGGGAGGAGCTACCAAATATTAAGCAAATACTGTATACACTCACAATGAAACATTTTCATCGATCAATTTTCTTTTATTTCTTATATATTCGTCGGAATAAAAAAACAAAAAAGGATGGCGAATACATATGGCCACAGCTGTATATATATATATGTGCATATTTTCCCCATTATTTGTACATAACCAGTAGTCAGGTTGGTGGACGCACTTCATGCAATAGTATTATGAAATATTATTCTCATTATCTCTTATTATTATTTATGTGGGACAAAAAGATTAAATCTTTGAAGAAATACCCCTCTCTACCCTTCATTTCATTTCCAGTTTCTCGTCTATTCCGTGAGTTGTCATCTTTTTTCGGCGTTCTTCTGCTCATGTCGTTACTTGCCCGCATCTTGTTCGTTTGCTATTTAATAATGGGTCAGCATCTTGGTATTTTTTAACGTTATAGTCCACAGTTTCGGGCAAGATTATGTAAAGCAACAATCATTGTGTGGATTTCCAATTTTAAATAATTTTATTAACGATATTCACTAAAGATAAGAACGTTGTAAATACAGCTTTTCTTATCGTGTTAATGAAATCATTCACGAGAAAGACAATGTGAAGAGACATAAAACGCTAACACACGGACATGTTTCGGCGTACCCGGCGTCATCAGCGTGGTTTCGAGCGGTTTTATGCTCGACATATTGCAATTCCCTCTCTGCTACTATCATCATATGTAGCCCTACAATTCAAGCGATTATTCTTGGCGCTGATTAGTGCCAAAAGAATGGACCACTTGTCTGCAAAAGTCAGACACAGCGAAAAGAAAGCGAGTACAGCTTACAATTTCCCACCCTTCTCTCGAGCAATACATGGATTGCTAGTCCCGAGAGGGCGCTCGCCCAAATGCACATGTGAATGATTTCTCAGGCTTACCATGACGTATTTACAGCACAACTAACAGAATGCCTAGAAAATAACACCAAAGATAAGAACGCTGTAAATACAGCTTTTTTCATGGTATTGGTGAAATCATTCACGAGTTAGCGTTTTTTGTCTTTTCACATTGTCTTTCTTGTGAATGATTTCGCCAATACCATGAGAAAAGCTGTATTTACAGCGTTCTTATCTTTAGTGTTATTTTGTAGGTATTCTCTTAGATGTATTTTAAATAATATTCACTGTTTATAAGAACAATAAGAAGTAAATCTAAGTTCACAATTCTAGTTCGAGTAAATAATAATAATAATTTTATGACCGTATCGGAACTGCTAATTATAATGAAGAAAATTTAATTGGTTACTTATTTGTCTATAAACTGACATCATTTGTAATTGGAAATTAATAGTTGTAAATGTTCCTAATTGATGAAAAGAACTATGAATGAATATATTACATATATTCCTCTTGAATTTCAGTTTCCTTTCACAAAATCTAAATATACTTTATGTACTATATAAGTACACATAATCCTCCAATCACCCATAACATCTTTAATGTTGAATTGATACACCGGTTTCAAAAAATAGCTAGCTTAACTTTAAAACTTGTTGAATAACCTTTTTCGGTTTTGATATCTTTACTCAAATAGGGGGATAATACTTATAGGGTATCCATCCCAAATTATTGAAATTAAAAATAATAATGCTAATAAATTTGAGTTGTTTGCTGTTGCTTCAAACTTTGAAATGTTATATAATAATGATAATAATTAAATAAAGCTTATAACGCTAATAAAATGGAAATTACCGGTAGTCCAACCACATCTGCGATTCCCCGTTTCGTCTTGTTGAGGTCTCACATGGCAATAAATTATATTACTGAATAAATATTATCAATTTCATGGTTTCAAGAGTATTTTATGAAATATAGCACTAGAGTTTCGTTTTCAGATAGAACTTCCTTTATTTATGGATTATTTCTTAGGGTAGGTAAATAATTTTGACTGTTGTAAATGATAATAAACCTTTATATTTGCTCTTCAAATAAGATTTATAGCAGTAATAGCCGATAGAGACAATACGGATGTCTCTGGCATCACAGGGAAAGAAGCAAAATTAATTCAGACCACCACTGTACGTCTACCGACCCAGTCCAATAGACCCAAAACAAATTGTTTTTCTAACTTACTGTAGATCCAATGTTTTCGCGTTCACAAACTTTTCAAGTAGGAGGCATAGCTTGCAACAGAGGATTTCCGCAAAAGAAAACAGAAGCTCTTCTTCAATTCAGCACGGAAAATATTCTATAACAATCGGCAATAACAGCCAATACGACTTTATCTCCCCCCAAAAAAAAACTCAAATTTTCTCCCTGCTTATAACATAGACACCTCCCCCCCCCATTTTTTTCTCACCGTCTCTTTTAACCTCGATATTTAAATGACGTGGAAATGGCTTATTGACACTCCAAAGTGTCCCCTCGACACTAGGCGCCGGCTGTAATTCAATTTGACTAATTGAAGAGGTAACATCGTCGGGTATGTGTGGCGCTTTGTGCAAGTAACACCTGATCCTCTTTCTCGCGCGATGGAAAGCTCGCTTTTACGTCGGTCGCGGAACGTATGCATATGCGGCCTTTTAAAATTCATGATACGACGGCGCTTATCCCTTTTACTGGGGTCTCTTTGAAAATTGGGGCTAGCGACGGTAGGGTGTGTGTATTAGCGATATTGAAAGGGATATTTGAATGTTATAAATATTCAGGATGGCGAAGTAAGGCTTTTGAAGAGGAAAATTGAAAGTAGCTCACTGATACTACTAAAAAGGAGTACATAAGGAGAAAAAAAATAATTGAAACGATGCAATAAAGTTGCACGTAGTATTTTATTTTCGGTTATTTTTGTGGTTTGGTTTTTATAAGTTATTAACTTATTAAGAATGTCAATAAGTGATTAGTGAAAAGTACAAATATAAATGGTCCTAAATATGATGCTTGAGGAACTTCCGATGAAAATATATTTTCTCGGGCTTTTGGCCACATGTGAGTTTTGTCCTGATAAGGACTATTTCCTTGATATTTCGACGAGATCGCAGTTGTGATCTTCAGGAGATGGCCTGTCACTAATTAAAGCTAGAGATCGACTGGTGGAGGTTGCGTTATGACGTTATGCATGCGTGGCTCTGTGTGTTTGATCCTGATGTTTGTGTGTTGTGCGATTGGTGCTTGTGTTTATGTAGGGATCGCAGTTCATCGTGGTCAGTTTGAGTGTTATTGGCTGGATTGGTTAGGAGTGGTTTCCAGGTATGTGAAAAACGCTGTCTGTCGTCTCGTTTATTTAGGCTCTTAGGTCTCTTTTGTATCTCTATTACTTCCCTTGCGATTCTAGTAGTTAGGTTCTCGCTCTTCGCTAAAATCTTGGTGTTACCAAAGTCAATGGAGTGTCCTGTTAAGAGCCTATGTTGTTCCAAAGATGATGTTGGTAGGTATGAAGGATATGTGAAGAAGAAGAGATAGGTCAGTATCTGCTGGGACAGATTTACCATCTCGTTTTAAATATAGGGCTCATTCCATTACGTTTCCAGAGTGTACTACTACTACAGATTCTAGGAAATAAGAAAATTATCCCAAGTGATATTCTTTCCAAAATTCGTTTCTCCTTCATCGCCTTGTTTTCCAGCATACTTTTCAAGTTTTTATGCTCAGCTTGTTGCACTATCACAAGTAGCTCAAAATTTGAGTCCACACTTTTCAGGCTTTCTTGGAATATATTGCCTAAAATTTCATCTTTCTCTGAGTGCTACGAATTGTTAGTCAATCGTCACAATCTAATTCGGAACATAAGTGTCTTTCAAATAAGTATTCCATACACCAAAGATAAAACGCTGTTAAATACAGCTTTTCTCATGGTATTGGTGAAATCATTCACGAGAAGGACAATGCGAAGAGACAAAAACGCTGACCTACGGACATGTTTCTGCTTACCCGGCGTCATCAGCGTGATTTCGAACTGTTTTTTGCTCGACATATTGCAATTCCCTCTTTGCTACTATCATCATATATAACGTTACAGCTCAAATGAGTCTTACGTGACGCTAACTAATGCCAAAAGAATGAAACACTTGTCCGCCGTCAGACACAGCGAAAACAAACGGATACGAGCAATTCATGGATTGCTAGTCCCGAGATGGCGCGCACAAAAACAGCGCATAGGGTAACTGCACGTGTGTATGATTTCTCAGGCTTACCGTGACGTATTAAAAGAAAATATCACCAAAGATAAAATCGCTGTTACGGTTTCCCAACCCTTCTCACGAGTTATATATGTTATTGTAGATATGGCGATAGCAGCAAAGACGGAATTGCAATGTGTTGAGCAAGAAACCGCTCTAAACCATGGTGACGACGCTGGGTAACCAGAAACATGTCTGTGTGTTAACGTTTTTTATCGCTTCACCTTGTCTTTCTAGTGATGACCAGTACCATGAGAGAAGCTCTATTCAACAGCGTTTTTATCTTTGGTGGTATTTTCTATTTCGTCGGTAATAATGAAAAATCTGAATTTACCGTTTCCTTAATAACATTTTCCCAACTTATTGCACCAATATAGTTTTTGTTAGCTCGCAGCTGTTTCAAATTGTTTCATAATTTATTTTTCAAGAAAACGAAACATTGAAACGAAAGGAAAACTATAGAAGCTATTCCAAAACAAAACAAGAAAAAACGACGAAAAGAGAAACAAAAGAAAATATAGAAAAATACTTACGAAACAGGATAATAAATAGATCCAATACGCCTGGAAGAAATACGAAGATCGCGAAAATTGCATGTTCCCCTTCGGAGACAACAGACAGCTGCTCCCGTTTTGAACGGAAAAAATAAAAGGAAAACGTCGGGTACGATTCCGAAGACAATTTCGACAGTAGAAATTTGCCTTTCGCAAAAACATAATTGCGTTTCTAAAAATAGAGCTGTGCGAGTCCTTTTTCGCCGGGCTTATCGGTAGCGACGCCCTTCCAGATTGACGTAGTCTCCTCGCATCTTATTTAATATGGAATCGTACGTAAATTGAGCGAATCTAAGCGCGCGCTGGCAACGCATAGGGGTGAAAGCGAAGCCGTTGGGAAAGGAAAAACGGAAACGGAAATGGAAATGATGTTTGTCGAGTTTTTCAGATGTTGGAATATAATTGGCTATAACCTCTACCGTACGCATATTAGCTAATGGATTTTGCCTATTAAATAGAAATATGTCATGTTTGCTGTTTTTCAAGCAGTATCTATGTGTTTAATAAGTAGTTTCGGCAAAGTGGGACAAGATACAGTGCAGTGTGGAGAACAACGTGAAGGGGCCGAGAGACCGTATCAAGGCAGTGAAACATAGACAACAACGAAAGAACCCAAAAGCAGGATATAGACACAAGAGGTGAAATTTTTAAGAAGAGTGAAGTGTTACACAAGATTTGATAAAAACTACAAGGTTGCCAGCCAGAGCGGGATTTTATAGATGTTTATAGACGCGCGTATTCTTTATGTGATTTTCCTTATCTTCAATGAAGCACGAAACATGAAAAGTTTTCAAAGAATCTGCACCGTGGTTAGCTATTACGATTCCCTTAACGTCTTCCCTTTTCAAAGGGATCTCGCCTATTTGCCCCCTTTCAAGTTCCGCGAAGTCTGGAGATGTTGATTTTGAGATTAAAACCGTACGTACCCTCTGTCAGCCGCACTCTATACAGGCAAGCTGAACATGTTGCCAATACGTAGGTCGGCTCTCCGTACTATAGCAAATGGATTAATGCGTTCCTATTACATTTGTGTTGCTTTGTTAGTTTAGTCGTGTGCGCGGTGTATAGCGTTGATTGCTTTATTAGAGGTATCCAATATAATTACGTCACCTACAAAGTTATAGATGGGATCTACGAACGTGTACGTTTAGATATACGTATCACGCCCAACGGATGAATCACAAAATTACCTTAAATAGCTTTTTGACGTCATATGTCAACTAAAAAATATTTTTTGGCATTTTTCGTGTTGAATTTTAACTGTGTAAACATATAAATTTTGTTTCTCCTTTAATTGTTTTGTAATGGTTTTAAATCAATAAATTTTGCCCCTCATATGGTGTATTTCAAGACTCAAATTTGGGACCATTGTTATCCATACTCTAACGACTTGCATTCTTCGTTAACAAGTACTCACATATGCAGATGAGTTGAAGATTTACTCTTGAGGAACTGGGACGACGTATTACATACGCATCAGAATTTAAACATTATAACTAATTCGGGGTATCGATTTTAAGTTTAAGTTCAATATTAGAAAATGCTGCTGCATTTGGTAAAATTACAATTCCCTTGCAACTATCCAACGTAGTTAAATTGAAATGAAAAAATATCAGTCTCGGAGGGACTCGAACCCGCAATCTTTTCGTTTCCGGCGTGCTATGCTGTTTGGATTCGTAGTGGCACCTGTAACGCTGTTCTAGTCTAATAAATATACTATACGATGTTCAATTTTTAGGACGATTAGTGTAGAGACATAATCCTTTTAAAAACCGTTTAACTTTATAGATGGGATAACAGCACAAATATCTACTCCAACATTCGAACCGCTTGATCGTTGGAACGATAAAGATCTTTCAAGACCAGCTCACTTACATTTACTAATCGATTAATATAATCAATTAACGATTGCAAGGACTGTGTGGCTGTACAATTCACAGATATACTAGTAAACTCCACTCACATAAATTTATTAATTATGCGGAACACAGCGTTTCGAGAGCACGTGGACTATCATTGTCATTCAGTTGGTAACACGGTTGACAATGAGAGTCCACGTGCTCTCGAAACGTTGCGCTCGGCATAATTAATAAATTTGTGTGAGTGGAGTTTACTGGTACACCTATGGATCAATATATATATGTATCTGCCAGGTCCATCTCTTAGCTTCTTTAAACGTAAATATACGCTCGGAAGCGTGTCACTACACGTATATATACTTCGAAAATCGATAACAGTCACTTCGTAACATCAAAGGCATAAATCGCTTCCATGTATGGCATACTCTCGCATATGAATCTCGTACGATGACGGTGATGTATACGCAGACATTTCCACATCGACGTGTGACAGGACGGAAGCTGAAAATAACCATCTAGACCCGGCTCCGGTTGCGGGAAAAAACGGTGATAAATCGAGGTGTTTCGAAGATACGATCTCGCTTTCGGAGGTGACCTGTCGACGGCCGGGGTTGTTGGTTGCCGTTGTGCTGCCGTCATTCGCGTACGATAAAAATTACGAAGCTCGTTTGACATTTCTATACGTAACCGCAATACCATCGGCGTGGCACATCTCTGAGGAGTCTTTTTGTACGCCGCGGAAGCTATTTTTAACGGCAATAACGTGTCCGTTACGCGGGGAAATGTTTTTCACGTTCGGTTTTAATTTGGGCATCGTGTTGACAAACAATGGAGACGGTGAAATTGAGGAAACGTTCTGAATTGTACACGTTGATTTCTTTTTACGAGACCGAAAAAGATGAAGCTTAAGGCCTACGGTTTTGCGTTGAAAATTTTTGTTTAGCAGAAATAAATGCTGAAACGTGTAACGTAATAGTAATTAAAATATTCTGTGGGTTTCGCTACCATATTTAAGCGGATCTGAATATGTTCTGCATTGAAAAATTTGAAAATATCTCTCATTTTATCTATTCTAAAATGCGATATGCGCCAATCTATTGGGGCTCCTCCATTAACGTTGATTACCTTTTGGTATTCAAAAACAAGCGATTTGTGTAATCTACGCTTTATCTACGAAATAATTCTATAAGGATGCCATATAAATCACGAATGATTCATCAGAAAGCAATGCGTTCAAAATGTGTCACTGCATGGTGTGCATTGTGGTCTGGTGCGTATTCCTTTGAAGATAAGGAAGGTAATGCAGTAACGGTAAATGGCGAACGTTATCGTGCTATGATAACACAGTTTTCTGTGCCTTAATTGGAAAATATTACTCTTGACGTCATATAGTTTCGGCAGGTCGGTGCCACGTGTCATACCGCACGGGAAACATTGACTGTCTTGCACGAGATTGCTGCTGGTCGTGTCATTTTCCGATCTGGGGGCCACATTCTTGAGATTTAACACCTTTGGATTTCTGGCTGTAGGGTTATCTGAAGTCACAGCTTTATGCCAACAAGCCCTCGACCCCCGAAGCATTGAAGGCTGAAATTAGACGCTCTATCACTGAAATACCCCCGCATGTATACAATAGTGTTATTTGTAAATGTTGTCAAAAGAGTAAGCATGTGCCAGCAAAGCCGTTTACAAGATATTTTGTTTCAGACACAATACCCAAAGGTATGCACTGTACATCAATAAATATTTCAATATTTTGCTATAGAAAACTATGTTTTATTGAAACACCCTTTAATAGTATCTGCGAATATCTTTAAGAAAAAAATTTTATTACACATGAATTGTTACATCAATAATTTCAGTATGTCTTTTTTGTATTTGTTTGGTTATCAATTGTAAAGATTCTGTGATTGTTTTTCCTTCTTTTTTTACAGTTTTTTAAGCATGTTTACTATGTTTTTATGTATTCATGTACTCTAAAATAAATCATAAAATGAATTGACGTTAGAGACGCAGTGTCAATTTAAAATTGACTCCCAGAGAGCCTATAGTGACAAAAATAAATATTAGCAATAACTGTAGATCTAACATAAGAACCACCTTTCATATTTCCCATAGTATTCGCTCCTCTTATGATAATGATGCCCCTCATACGGGCCCTTTAGGCTAGACTATTACTATCCTCAGGTCTACTAAACCTCATAAATTATGTTGGTTAATGTTAGACGGAAATTAATACGGCACCGGCTTGCTCGGAGGTGCAATTTCGGTTAGGCACTTACGCTGTTAAGTTGTTACGTCCGGAGCTCTCTCGTGCCGCATCTATAACTGTATTTTGGCCGGAGGTAATCTGAAATTCACGCATGGATTATCAACCACACTGCTTCTGGGCGGCTATTCTCTAACGATCCGAAATTATTTGTAACTACTAAACTAAAATCACTGGTTTGATTGAAAGGAACTGATTCATGGTTATTTTAAATTTTGCTATTTTATCAACCACCTAGGGATAACCATCGCAACATAAACCTTTTATTAAGGAAATTCTTACCTGCATTATTATTCTGGTCGGATATGCAGACTAGATGCACTAAATTGGTAACCATAATTTAAATAAATTTTGTTACTAGCTAGTTCCCAAATTACCCACTAGATTAAAACTTCATGTATATCGTATTAGTATCCAATTTACATCAGCATTTCGTCATAATAGTCAATGTTGTGACTTGTCTCCTGTACTCTTGCGAAATATTAAAATAAATTATTCTTAAGTTCTTGAATGACTTTTAAGGTAATGTTTCCTATTAGTTCCTACGGGAGAATGCTCAGTCTGTAGTCTCGGCAAAAAGGGGCAAGTTTCAGTGTTGGGCGGAGAACAACGTCGAGGGGTGAAGCGCGTACCCGTATCAAAGTATGCTTGTTCAGTATTATTCGACTGGTCGTTGTGAGTGCATGTCAGTACACACATCCTTTGAAAATGTCGCATCTAGGTACGTTTCGGAAAAGTATAGTGAGTATGCCGGATTTAGAATACGAAGGCGACAGAATTAAATGTGTAAAGTGCGGAAACTGTTTGACGTGCACCAGCAGATGGAAGTGTGAACGCCACCTAAAAAGTATAGAACACTATTCTGGAATCCGTGGTAAACGATAGAGCGAACAATTAATATTTGATATAACACATGGGCTGAAAAGTACCGAGCCTAACACATAGATGACGCTAGTTCTATTGCAGTCACCTTTCTCTCAGTTAGTACTAACCTTCAAAAGACAGCTGTTAAAATTTCATCATATTCTATTCATTAGTTTGTGAGTTATTGTGCTAAGAGTCACGCTACTTTTGTTATTTTCAAAACAATGGATCAAAAACAATTTCGTGTTTTAATTTTACACTGCTTCTTGATGGGAAAAAATACCGTTCAAGCGAAGCAATGGCTTGGAAAGTGTTATGGGGACTCCGCTCCATCAGAAACAACAATAAAACGTTGGTTTGCTGACTTCAAACGTGGTCGTAGAGACACCGACGATGCAGAACGCAGTGGACGTCCAAATGAGGCGGTAACACCAGGAAACATCAAAAAAATCCACAAAATCGTTTTGAATGATCGAAAAGTGAAGTTGCGTGAGTTAGCTGACATCGTAAAGATATCAAAAGAACGTATTGGCTTTATATTGCATGAGCATTTGACTATGAGAAAGCTCTGTTCAAAGTGGGTGCTGCGTTTGCTCACTGTTGACAAAAAACAAGAACGTGTTGATGATTCTGAGCAGTGTTTGGCCATGTTTAAACGTAACAAACCGGAATTTTTGCGTCGATATGTGACAATGGATGAAACATGGATCCATCACTTCACTCCGGAATCAAAACGATCGTCATCTGAATGGACAGCAACTGGTGAACCTCGTCCAAAGCGCCCGAAAGCACGACAATCGGCTGGAAAGGTTATGGCCTCGGTGTTTTGGGATGTGCGTGGTGTAATATTTATCGACTATCTTGAGAAAGGAAATACCATCAACAGTGAATATTATATAGCGTTATTGGAGCGTTTGAAGGGCGAAATTACAAAGAAACTACCGCATATGGCAAAGAAAAAAAAATTTTTCATCAAGACAACGCATCGTGTTACAAGTCAATCAAAATAATGGCAAAACTACATGAATTGAACTTCGAATTGCTCCCACATCCACCGTATTCGCCAGATTTGGCTCCCAGCGACTACTAGCTGTTCGCAGACCTCAAAAAAATGCTCGCCGGTAAGAAATTTCGCACGAATGAAGAGGTTATCGCTGAAACTGAGGCCTATTTTGAGACAAAAGATAAATCGTTCTACAAAAGTGGTACTGAAATGTTAGAGCGGCGCTGGAATGATTGCGTTGCTTACGTTGATGAATAAAGCTAATTTGGAACCAAAAAAACCGTGTCTTCTTTGTTAGGCCCGAGACTTTTCAGCCCATGTGTTAGGTGTTTTATTCTATGTAATGTCCCCTCACTTTACTAGATCAACAAGCACATGTCCCCTTCCGGAGCAAGTATTCGGAATATACATTACTAAGTAGGACATCATTAAGCAACTTTATGCCATCTGTTCGTAACTATGTTGAAAGAAAAATTAAAATAAAATTGAAAGATAAAATATTGTGGTTATGTGTGGACGAAACAACCGAACGTTTTTTGCGGTCGCTTTTCTGTTTTTAATAGCAATAGTCATCCAAACCTCTTACGTCTAATTTTTGTATCGTTGTTTCCTTGCACCAGAGCTGTTCATAATGTTTTATGCAGTTCTCCTCGTCTATGTTGTTTATTTGTATTGTATGCTTTTTCTTTTGATCTATTCTTTTCGCAGAAAAAACAATTTTGGCTCTCGGATGGATAATAAGGTATACGACTGAATGTATATTGGATAACAAAATTCTTAATTCCTTTTTCTTCGTCTTTGAATAGAAAATCGTAAAGATTTTTGTTTTAGTCTCAAATTATAAGCATATAAAAGATAATTATAGCTTTAAATTTTAAACTAAAACATTTAGACACGTAAAAATTTTGGTGCATTATATTTCTTCTTTTATCTAATTTCACAAAAGAACGTTACATTTTTTTTATATAGGATATGCTGATATCTGCAAGGGATTTTAAGATATGCTTTGATCATTTTTGAAAGAAAGAATCTTTTTTATAGTTGTCTTTAGTTACAACGGCACGATTTACAGCTAGAAATTTCGTCTGTTCCATGTGTATTTAGTAGTCAGTGTATATTTTCGATTTGTTCTATCTTTTCATGGCCACAACCTGTAAATATTTAGATTTAAAGGAGGAAACTTATAAACTTACTCCACTGCAGACGAAAGTCAAATTTATTGTTTCCACAACAATCTACCTACTAATATTCGGAGAATTTCGAAGTCAGAAACAACTTCAATTATGTGACGTATCATATTATAAATTTCTATATAACTTCACAGGTATAGCAGTAAACTCCACTAACACAAATTTATTAATTATGCGGAACGCAGCGTTTCGAGAGCACGTGGGCTCTCATTGTCAACCGTGTTACCGACTGAAAGTAAAAACTGTATCACACATGCAAATTATTTTCTACGCAATGACTATTTACAATCTACTCGGTGGTCTAATGCCTTTTTCGGGAAAGGATGGACCGAAAGCGAACCGTATCTTTAACAGGGCCTATGGTAATAAATCCATCAAACTCGAGTGTGCAATTGGGGGTGGTTCTCTGTTCAATAAGTTTCCGTTCTTTTTCATACATATCGTTTCGTACGCGTCTAATTTTCTATACGAGTTCACGTTTTTAAGTAGTGTAAGATTTTTTTAAATCAATCTTATGTCCGGATTTTATCATATGCTCTGCTACGCTTGATAGTTCAGGTTTGTCGATAGTGTCTAATATGTTCTTTGAACCTCGTTTCGATACTCCTTTTTGTTTGTCCAATATAAACTTTCTCACAATCATTGCATGCGATTTGGTATATTCCAGACCTTTTTACCATTTCCGGTTTATCTTTGGGATTCCCTAAGAGATTCTTTAAGTTGTTAAACAACTTAAAGAATCTCTCTCTCTGAATTGTACATCCACACAGTCCTTGCAATCGTCATTCTATATAACTTTATTTATGTGTTAAGTTTATGCAATATTCTACAATATATCGTAGACAATGAAGAATTTCGAAAGTTCTTTCAGAAATTCTGATTTGAAGATCTGCCAGATCTGGTATTAATGAAATTGAATTCTTTAAAAAAGGCCATAAAAAGAAGTCGTAGGGGTTAATATCAGAAGATCTTGAATTCTTCCGGGAAATACTCTTCTAGATCTTCTTAAGATGGATATCCGATCAATTCGATGGAATGCGGTTTAGACGGTTGAAGAAATTCCAAAGTTGTATCCATATCTACTTCGAAAATAATATCGGTTACACTTTTTGCGATTAATTCTTTTAGTATATCATGCAGTTCTATTTTTAATTTTATACTTCAATTTTACTCGCTATTAATAAAATACAATAAAAATTGAAATGAATTTCTCATTCTTTTAAAATTTATTTACGTGTCCGAACTAATATGGACGGTAGTGTATATGTAGAACGTCCGTAGGATGTAAATATCATCTTCGGAACATCCTGCACAAAATGCTTTAACACCACTAAAGGATGTTAAAGATCAATGATTTGCTTTAATGCTTTTTCATATTATTATAATTAGCTTTAGCATAAGAGGGTGGCCCTTAAATGCAACATCCTGTATATACCATATTCGCGTGTCGTGAAAGACTTTTCGAAAAGGTGCAATTTTTGCACTTACATTTTGTTCTATCTATTTTCGTTCAAGAATTAAATTAAGAAAATTGAGAATCTGCCAATTTTGGAAGGGGTGTTTAACCCCCTCACAGTGAATTGCAGCACAAACAAAAACAATTATTTTCTAAACATACTGTAACACATGGGCTGAAAAATCCCGGGCCTAACAAAGAAAACACGTTTTTTTTGGTTCAAAATTAGCGTTATTCATCAACGTAATCTCCATCAAGAGCAACGCAATCATTCCAGCGCCGCTCTAACATTTCAATACCACTTTTGTAGAATGATTTATCTTTTGCCTCAAAATAGGCCTCAGTTTCAGCGATAACCTCTTAATTCGTGCGAAATTTCTTACCGGCGAGCATTTTTTTGAGGTCTGCGAACAGCCAGTAGTCGCTGGGAGCCAAATCTGGCGAATACGGTGGATGTGGGAGCAATTCGAAGTTCAATTCATGTAGTTTTGCCATTGTTTTGATTGACTTGTGACACGGTGCGTTGTCTTGATGAAACAAAATTTTTTTCTTTGTCATATGCAGTCGTTTCTTTGCAATTTCGGCCATCAAACGCTCCAATAACGCTATATAATATTCACTGTTGATGGTATTTCCTTTCTCAAGATAGTCGATGAATATTACACCACGCACATCCCAAAATACCGAGGCCATAACCTTTCCAGCCGATTGTTGTGCTTTCGGGCGCTTTGGACGAGGTTCACCAGTTGCTGTCCACTCAGATGACGATCGTTTTGATTCCGGAGTGAAGTGATGGATCCACGTTTCATCCATTGTCACATATCGACGCAGAAATTCCGGTTTGTTACGTTTAAACACGGCCAAACACTGCTCAGAATCATCAACACGTTCTTGTTTTTGGTCAACAGTGAGCAAACGCGGCACCCACTTTCTCATAGTCAAATGCTCATGCAATATAAAGCAAATACGTTCTTTTGATATCTTTACGATGTCAGCTAACTCACGCAACTTCACTTTTCGATCATTCAAAACGATTTTGTGGATTCTTTTGATGTTTCCTGGTGTTACCGCCTCATTTGGACGTCCACTGCGTTCTGCATCGTCGGTGTCTCTACGACCACGTTTGAAGTCAGCAAACCAACGTTTTATTGTTGTTTCTGATCGAGCGGAGTCCCCATAACACTTTTCAAGCCATTGCTTCGCTTGAACGGTATTTTTTCCCATGAAGAGGCAGTGTAAAATCAAAACACGAAATTGTGTTTGATCCATTGTTTTGAAAATAACAAAAGTAGCGTGACTCTTAGCACAATAACTCACAAACTAATGAATAGAATATGATGAAATTTTAACAGCTGTCTTTTGAAGGTTAGTACTAACTGAGAGAAAGGTGACTGCAATAAAACTAGCATCATCTATGTGTTAGTCCCGGGACTTTTCAGCCCATGTGTTACTTTCCTACCAAGTTTCATTAAGATCTGAATTTGACACCTTTCCTTGTAAGTCTGAAATTTGACATATACCTATTTAATGAGATACTAGTTGTACGAATATGTATTTGATGACAATACAATATTTGATTACAATAATAACAGATGCATTAGAATATACATAAATGAAACGTTCGATTGCATCCAAACAGCAATATACAGACTTAAATAATCGGCTTGTTTATAATTTTCAGCTACGTCTTCCCAATCATTGCCATATATTTATACTTTAACTCCATCGGTTGCACTTACATAAATAAGCTATGCAATTATATTCTTGAGAATTGCTTCGGTTTCCATTTTTCAATACGGATAGTGTCAGCTTCCGATTCAGCGACATCTATACTATTTTCGAAGACGTAAATAAAATATTAGTCTAGTTGCAAGCGAATAGATGGAAAGGTCTTTTTCGACATCACATATACAACATCATATCGGGACATGGTATCGATTAAACGCCATCCGAATCGGAATACTTGGTACGTATTACTAAAATTGACACTCCTCGGATGGCGCGCATAACCTATATTATCCGCCCGTTGAAACTGTCGAAATGGAAACTCCATTTTCCCCCAGCAAGCACTTTATTTTATTGAAAATATCCGAATATC
The DNA here is from genome assembly GCA_023509865.1 of Trypoxylus dichotomus. Taxonomy (NCBI): domain Eukaryota; kingdom Metazoa; phylum Arthropoda; class Insecta; order Coleoptera; family Scarabaeidae; genus Trypoxylus; species Trypoxylus dichotomus. The sequence goes on from CM042079.1 coordinate 3,180,089, forward strand.
TTCTGTCTCTCTCATTTTGCGTCAATTAGGACTTCAAAAAAAGTATCCTTTTTCCTCGTATAATTTAATTTTAGAGGTAAAACAAGCATTTCTCCATTATTAGAAGTTCTACGAAGCTAAATTGATATTCCATTGCGAAAACGGCCGGCCAGATTGTAGAAGGAAGATGGAGATAGGGATGGGAGGTGAAAAAAGAACGGTACGCAAAAAAAGACGCGCCATTTTCCCGCTTGTGTATCTAATTGCTTTTCATTTAACTCGTCGGGGCCGATAATTCAGTTATCTGCAACGAGAAAAGCCGGTTGAATATGGAAAGCTGTTGGAGGGACCTCGCCGAGAAAAATACGAATCTAATGGTGGGACGTACAGGGGTACTAGAAAGTAAAAAAAAAACGAAAAGTGGTGCACGTAAATGGTTACAAGGGCGACCTGAAATGTTTCCGGAATCGTCGAGAAAAATACGGTACTGGTGTGGTTTTTTATTTTTATTTTTCGATTTACGCATGGGTGCATTGGGCATTATATTTCGACATTAAAACGTAAAAAAAACTCTGCGTAATTCAGATTACTCCCTAATGGACGTGGAACTTTATACGAGGGCGACATGAAGTGACGGTATTGGTATGGTTTTCTATTATTATTTTTCGATGTAGTCTCCACGAAGATCAATATACTTTTTCAAACGGCGCTCCAGTCTCTTCAAGCCATCAGAATAGTAGGATGTTTCAAGATCTGCAAAATAGCCATCTGTTGCGGCGATGACCTCCTCATTTGAGGCAAATCTCTTGCCTTCCAGTAATTTTTTCAGGTTTGGGAATACGAAAAAGAGCACTGGAGGCTAGCTCCGGTGAATATGGGGGTTGAAAGACTAATACCTAGCGCGACTCATTCAATATGGACAAGACGATGTGCGATGAATGAGCCGGTGCATTGTCGTGGTGGAAAAGCACTTTTTTTCCACTGCAGACGAGGCCGTTTCTCCTTCAATATTGCATCGAAACCGCTGGAAGGATCACGCTTTGGAACCCCCAAAAAATGGTCACCATTCCGGATGGACTTTTCCGGCCGATGAAAAATATTTCAAATTTCCGTGGCCATTTTCCTAGCCCTCTAGAAGTGTTTTATCACTACACGAAATTGGATTTTATCCATTTTTGCGAAACCGCCTGATTAGCTACACAAAACTCACTCTTAAACAACTATTGACAGTAGACGTCTGAATTTTGACAGTTGCTATATAAAAGGTTGCCCTTGCCGACCTTCGTGCCGATTCCGGCAACATTTCAGGTACCCCTCGTACAGGTTTTTGCTGACGACGAAATTGAATTTAATTTCTATTCAATCTTTTTGTTCCGAACGGGAAAAGAAGCAACAACAGCTTCTACAACTTGGAAATTTATTGGAAAACAGTCCTGCATTCAGTAATATGCGTTGAATGTAGTAACTAGATTCAACTATGCGGTTAGCGGCGTCTTTAGTTTACCTATCGCGCAAGCCAGTTTCCGGTTCACTAAGCAGTTTCCAGTTCATTGCGGCTCGGGAAGCTCCTGAAACGGACGTAATGCATTTTGTGTGGGAATGCTTCTAGTTTTGATGCGTCCTGACAGCTATATTTAGATACTACGAACTTTAGATGAAACTATGTAGTTCCGCGTGTGCATTTTATACCCTTAATCCTAATTGGGTTTTACTGAGGAAAGTTTACAATAAAGAAAATAGACCATAGAACACTCCTAATGCAACGGTATCTCTTAGGGTGCAGGCAAATTTACGTTTAGGGCCTCCTATATGTATATGAACGCGACCTGAAATGTTAGAATCGACAAGAAAAATGCGGTATTGGTATGGTTTTTTATTTCTATTTTTCGATTTAGTCTCCTCGAAGATTTCTCAAATGGTTCTCCAGTCTCTTCAAGCCGTCGAAAAAGTAGGATGTTTCGAGGTCTCCAAAATAGCCATCTGTAGCAGCAATGACTTCCTCATTTGAGACAAATCTCTTCCCTCCCAGTAATTCTTTCAGGTTTGGGAATAGGTAAAAGTCCCTGGAGGGCTAGATTCGGTGAATATGGAGGACGAGAAACTAATTCGTAGCGCAACTTATTCAATTTGGACACGACGATGCAGGATGAATCAGGCGATGCATTGTCGTTGTGGAAGAGCACTTTTTCCGCTTCAGACGAGTCCGTCTTTACTTTCTTCGGAGCCGATTTGCCCGGTAAAGTGCACTGCTTCGCCTGTTCCTTGGTCTCCGGTATGTAGTGGTGGATCCAAGTCTCATCCACAGTTATGAAATGCATGAAGAAATCCCTCGGATTGTGTTGGTTCCTGGCCAGACACTCCTCCGAAACGGTCACCCGATTTCGTTTATGCTCCGGTGTGAGCAAACGCGGTATCCATCACGCCGAAAGCTTTTTCGTACGCAAAATTTCGTGTAGGATATGGCCAACGCGTTCTTCTGAAATGTTTGTTGTCTCTGTTATCTGTTTCAACGTCAATCGGCGACCGGTTAATACGGCATCATGAATCTTATCGACCGCCTTGCTTGCTACTCAAAACACACTCTTAAACAACAATTATTGACAGTAGTCTTAAATTTTGACAGCTGCCATAGAAAAGGTTGCCCCTGCCAACCAATGAATGCACTTCAACCATCGTGCACCAACTCTTGTCGATTCCGGAAACATTCAGGTCGCCCCCGTAATTTCCTTTAAATTTTCTTTAATTCTTATTTTAAATTTTTCTTACTTGGCCACAATTTTATGGACAGCAGTGTATATACAAAAAATAATAAAAATAATAAAACATAGATGGCTTTGAATTCGTGTAACGCGTGTTTCAACGGAACGATGTATATGTGAACCTCCTAGCAAAATCGCTACGGTTTGTTTGAGCATATTCAAATTAGCTCCCGCAGAATTAGATCGTTGTTGTTTGTTCAGGAAAACGAAGGGTCCATTTTGCTTTGCCGCCACAGCCACCACCTCCGCCACTGCCTTCGTACATATAACACGACGTTTGCGACTAATATGCTAAATCTTAAGTAAGCTAATTTAAATGGTTTTGTGGGTTCGTGTCGTCCCAGCGAGGAACTAATTGTTGATTTTAGAGAGAAATGGTTCGTTATAGAGGGAAATAGAAAGTAAGGCAGCCCTTTTGGGATTCCTTTTGAAACATTTCGTTGTTGACTATATTAACTCTTTTGCTCTTGTGATCAATTTATTGATGAGATTCGGGACTGAATTAATTAAATAAGTAAAATATGTCGATGAAAGTTGCAAACCAACATAGGGCTCGGTTACTAGAATATTACAAATAATTAATGTATTTACTTACTATTTTAGTTAGACTTTACATCAACAATATAATCAAGCTAAAATAGTAACTAACTACCTTTATTCCCAGGTATCGCAGTAAGCTTCACCCACACAAATTAATAATTGTTTGGAACGTTTCAGGAGCACGTGGACTCCCATTGTCAACCGTGTTACCGACTGAATATATAAATGTATCACACATGTAATATTTCCTACGCATGCTCTAAAAGTTTTTAAAAGACATAACTTTTTATAATCTATTGCGTGGTCCCGGATATTTTGTATCTTTTCAGGAAAGGATAGAACAGAAACTAATCGTATCTTTAACAGGTCGTTATGGTAATAAATCAAGCAAACTCGATTGTGCAATTAGGGGTGGTTCTCCATTCAGCAAGTTTTTGTTCGTTTTCATAAATATCATTCGTATGCGTCTAATTCTCTACACGAATTCACATTTTTAAGTAGTTTAAGATTTTTGAATTCAATATCATCTACAGATTGTTCCATATGCTGTGCCATGCTATATAGTTCTGCTTGATCGAAACTATAGTGTCTAATATGTTCTTGAAACCTTGTTTCGATACTCCCTTTTGTTTGTTCAATGTAAACTTCATCACAATGCGATTTGGTAACGAGACCTTTAATAAAGACCAAGTGAACATCCTAAATAAAGTAAAGATGAGGAAACCAAAAAAAGAAGAATGGACAGAAATATAATCTGCGAAAATTAAAAGATCAATTAATAAAAGACCCATTGAAATAATGAAATTGGACTACAACAGTTAAAACTATTAAAGATGACCTATTACAACCTAATATAACAAAAAAGAAATCTTATCTGTACTTACAAATTTATACAGATGATTCCAAGAAACAACTATTTTGAATCTTCCAAATTGAATCCTTTGGACTCTATTTCTACTGCTGAGCTTTACCCTATAATGAAAGCTTTGCAATTCTGTCTATATGATTCTAGCTTGAATGGCATTGTGAGAATATCTGATTCTGAATCTGCCCTGAACTCAATGCAAAACTCATGGAATTCTAATAAAAATCATATCAATGTCAATAAGATTTTTGACTTACTATATGGATTACAAGAAATGAATGTGCAAGCGAAGTTCATATGGTATAAAGTCCATTCTAACATAAATAATAACGACATAGCTGATATGCATTGTAAAAATCCGGTTATGGTATACGTTCTTCACCGGTTCCTATTTCGGATAATATTAGCTATTTTAGGGCTCACAGTAAGGAAGGTTGGGCTACTGACTGGCATGATTCTACTCAGAAATCTAAAACGTATTATGCGTTACTTCATCGATATCTCGTTTAAAATTCAGCGTATGCTCCCCTGCATATCTCAATAGGATTGGTGTTCTTGATAGTCCTTGTTGCTCATAATAATAATAATAATAATTTATTAAATGCCCAACATATGAACATCCAAAAATGGACAGAATATTAAGTAAAAGGTAATACATGTAATGCATTAAAAACAAACCAAGAAAAAAATATTTACTTAACTAAGGCTGATACATCTGACCTAAAAGATGATTTGCCTGTTAGTGTACTTTCAGATATGCTCAAAAATAAGAATTTATTGAAATTGACGGATAATGAAAACCTTAATGATTCTTTGAACGTAGATGAAGATCTGTATGTTGAAGATCCAGATTCAGAACAAGAAATTGCAAATCCGGTTGAAATACAAGAACTTTCGGAAGATTCTGATGTCGATGAGGTTCCAGTGCCAAGAGAAGCTATCCCAAATTATTAATTATTAATAAATTACGGAGATACAGAGTCTTTGGAGCTTCTTTCTAAATTAGAAATACGATTTCAAAACGCCATTCTAAAGAAAAAGAGAAGGCAAACAACAATATACGAATTTTTGTGTCCTTAAAGTGACTATTCATTTCATTGTTTTGTATTACATACTACATCTATATATCTATGTACATATCTTATACTTTGTATGTATATATCTAAAGGAAATAAACTTTCTTTTCTTAAGTTTAAAGTTTCTTATTTATTTTAAAAACATTTATATACATATACGGCTTAAATGTCCCAGTTTCTTTAATATATTCATTTTTCGTTAAAACACGATTTTTGTTGTATCTACTACATATTTCTTTTATGCGGACACCCCTCCTGAACGGACATCTTCAGTTGGTCCCGTTGGTGTCCGTTCAAGGATATATGTATATACCACATAACGTTTTTTTTTGCATCACGTTGCCTAACACCCTTACATAATACCTCTCTGTACGACACTGCTCGGTCTCCGAACAATATCTATACCTGGTATTGTTTGTACTGTACCTAATTATTTAATGATTTTGAAAAGTAATATTCCAATTTCGTTGTTTATCAACTTAATTTTTTAATTAGTAAATTGTGTAGATGAGGATTGCAAGGACTGTGTGGATGTACAATTCACAGGTAGAGCAGTAAACTCCACTCACACAAATTTATTAATTAATTAATTAATTGCGGAACGCAGCGTTTCGAGAGCACGTGGGCTCTCAGTGTCAACCGTGTTACCGACTGTCCGTGTTACCGACAGTCGGTAACACGGTTGACGTGCTCTCGAAACGCTGCGTTCCGCAATTAATTAATTAATTAATAAATTTGTGTGAGTGGAGTTTACTGCTCTACCTGTGAAATTGTGTAGATGCTTATATAATTATTACGTGAATCAAAGTGATTCTTAAAATATTTTGTTAAAATTTAAAGTCACTATTCCATTATGAGTCCATTTCTAGATGTCTCCGCATCTCGCTATATTAACGGCAAACTAGGATACGCAGTGTTCGCTTCCTCGCTGTCATCTGACGCGAAAGCAAGCGGCCTAAGCACATTAGTTAAACAGCTGTTTCCATTTCCCAGTCCTACGGTCTCACCTAGGCATTGAAGCATGTGACAATTTCAGCAAGTAAGATATTCCAAAAACGATACACCGCTATCGCGCACCACCAAACAGTCTACCGCTTCTAGATCTCGCGATTAGCACCCCTTTTCTAGGTGTTGCCCAAAAATAAGCAAACTACTCCAGAAACGAAAACGTCAAAATAATATTTAAAGCCATCTCAAAAATCTCCGCCTTATGACTAGTCAGTCAAAGAAAAAACTTTGTCCTCACACACCCAGGATGTGTACCGCATCCCTTATTCCTGTAGTTGTGCATACGTCGCGCATATGGCAAAACACGAGCGTTGCGCTATTGCTACAGATTCTGCATTGGCCGAAAATAAGCTGGAATCTGGCCACCAGATTTTATGTAACGAAATCAAACTTGTGTACCATGAACCCTACTATTATTCTATACCAATCCGAGGAGCTATCGAAATGCTCAAACATTCCAACAACTAAAGTAGAATCGATGGATACCCGAGACATTTTCAGCCCCCCACTCATCCCTATAAAATCCGGACACCGAGTGAACACGATCTACATAAATCAGAAAAACCCAAAAATAAAGCGGATATCACTCAATCAGCTTGTTGCCAGAACTCAGCAAAGTCTTGCAGCGGCTTATACAGAGACGGCTGCTACGGTCATCCCTGGACTTCAATTTGGATTTTGTCTGGAATACCCCACAACACAGCAACTACTTACAATTAACATGTCTACATCAACAGTAGCCACCATCATTGCGTGGTTGTACATCAATATTTGTTGTTATTCTTTCGAAAATAACGTTACAAATCAACATAGAATATATTTCACCATCGTAATATAAACAATTACCTTTCACGTTTAAATTTCATCCTTTATTTACGATATTAAAGAAATAACAATCGCAATAGGCAGGTAATTGGATATTCTTACACAGTTCTTGGTAAACGAGGTAAAACTTCGAAACTTCGAAACCAAGCGAATAATTGGACAAGTTATTTGAAACTCAATTACTGTATAAAATATACCTCTATAAGAGTGCGGGATCTTGTTTTTGTTTCAGAAACCCTTGAGGGTATGCGGCTTTACCGCAAAGGTAAAGAAGCATGGAAAAGGAATGGAGAAAATAAGGATTTCACCGGATGGAAATTAGTTTTTTTTGCTTACTCAAAACGGTGGTTTCGATTGGAGAAGGCGAATGTGTTTGCGTAATACCTAGTCTGATAAACATGTTTATTTATTTGTTGATATATTTTCATTTAAATAAGTTTTTATAATGTGTAATCTTTTGGGAGTGCTTTTTCAGCAACGAGGAGGATAACACTGGCCAATAAATATTTCTTTTTCTCCTTACTAAAATCTGACACTTGTTTTTAGCTAATATGGGAATGTTAATGCCAAATATGAAACCCATTTTCCCTATCCCGTCACGTTTATTTCTCTACGCTATTTCTTGTTTGCTGATTTAAAAATTCTTGAAAATCGTCAACTGAATGCAGCAAATTCTTATTTTTTCAAATAATTGTAACAATATTGCGAGTGAACCTTTAATCGACAGAGGAAAATTCATTTTTCCACCTGATCACATCAAATTGGGTCTTAAATTTCAAACAACAAAAGTTTCCCTGACTAAGTTGCGAAAAACTTAAAGTTTGGGGTATTTGATGGATCTCAATTTAGAGCTTTAATAAAAGATCCAAATCTCATCAGTTCTATGAACGAAGCTGAGAAAGAAGCCTAAACTTCATTAACTATGGTCGTGAACAATTTTCTTCGAAACAAAAAAGCCTCCAGTTATAAGGATATAGTGAAATCAATGCTTCAAAAATTTCACCGCCTAGGTTGTAACATAAGCATAAAGCTTCAATTTCTTCATAGTCATCTTCATGGGTATCTGAAAAATGTAGGTCACATTAAACCTTCCCAAATCAGTAATTTCTTGGCTTAACGAAGCAGTATCAGCTTTTTATAATTGTTTAGACATTGTCATTCGTCGTTCAGTACCTTTGTCCAAACACCCTTCTCGAAGATACCCGCCTCGGTATAATTTCGAAATAATCAAGCTTCTTCAAACAAAGAATTATTACCTTCGTAGGTGGAACAAGAGCGGACGGGAGATTTACCACATTCAATTTAAGCGTTTGAGGAAATTAGTTAAAGACAAAATTAGAGTTGTATATGTGGAATATCAGACGGCGGCTGCAGAAGATATAGCACAAAATCCAAAGCTAATCTGGCAGTACATAAACGCGCGTCGTAATGCATCAAGAATACCTGGATGTCTCACTTTGAACGGCTCCACTGTTGATGATCCCAGCAACATTGTTCAGACCTTCGCAGATGAATTCTCTAGAGTGTTTATGTCTGGTTCACAAGCATGGGGCCCCAGTCTCGTGATAGGGATCTCATTAGTGGTAGTTCTTTGATTGGATCTTTTACAGCACACGATATCTTAAAAGCATCTAAGAAGTTAAAATCTAATTTTACTGCTGGCCATGACGGCATCCCCGCATTTTTTGCACGTGATTGTTATGTAGTACTATGTGAACCTCTAGCTAGAATATTTAACTTGGCCGTAAGTTGTTCTACCTTTCCTGATGCTTGGAAGATTAGCAGAATTACACTCGTATTTAAGAAAGGTAATCGTTCAGACTTCCAAAATTAAAGACCAATAAATATTTTATCCAACTTTGCAAAATTTTTGAATATCTTCTGTCTCACAGAATTTACGTTAGTGTCAAGCCTTACTTATCTTCGAGACAACATGGTTTCATTCCAGGAAGGTCTACTGCAACCAACCTTGCTGAGTTAGCACAGCATATTGCCGAATCCATGGAACGACGTCAACAAGTAGATGTATTATACACCGATTTTAGTAAAGCATTTGACACTATCAATCATTCCCTTATGGTATCTAAGCTGAGTAGTTTTGGTTTTCCGCCAAGTGTAACACAATTGATCCGCTCGTATTTAACTGATCGTTCATGCTATGTTCACTGCAACGGATATACATCCTTAACATTTTCTGCTTCCTCTGGTGTGTTGTTTAATATTTATTTGGATGATCTCCTACAGGGGCTGGACTGCAATGTACTGGCTTACGTGGACGATCTTAAGATCTACAATACCATAACCTCCCCGGCAGATTGTCTGTTTCTCCAGAACAGTCTGGATACTATTGTTAGATGGTGTACACAGAATGGAATTCATTTGAATCTGGATAAGTGTGCTGTTGTAAGCTACTCTAGATGTCATAGACTCTACAATTTTCATTATGCTGTGAGTCAGGCTATTGTTCCTAGGCACTCGTCTGTGATGGACCTGAGCGTGCTGTTTGATGCAAATTTGTCGTTTGCAGACCACATTTTATCCGCACGAAATTCTGCGATGAAATCCTTAGGATTTCTCATACGATCCTGCATATTATTCAATAATGCCGCCTCACTAAAAGCATTATACTATTCGCTTGTCCGTACTGGGTTGGAGTACGCCTCCATAATTTGGTATCCTCACTATCTCCATCTGCAAGTACTACTTGAAAGAGTGCAAAAACGATTTTTGAAATACCTGTCCTTCAAAACTGATGGCACTTACCCTGGACGCGATGTTGATTACGCTGATCTGCTGACGAGACACGGCTTTGTATCGTTATCGGATCGAAGGAAGGAATTTAGCAGCCAATTTCTATTTAAACTGATTAATCACGCTATTGACGCTCCATCCCTTCTCCCAAAAATTCATTTTGTGGTACCTCAGTACGATACCAGGTCCTTTCCTAATTTTAAGGTCCCATCATACAAAACTAATGTTCTGCTTAAAGCACCCATTACGCATATGATTAGAAAGCCAACGAATTACTTGACGATCCTTTTTGTTGAAGTGTCTACATGGATTTACATTGTCGTCCTATTTTGTTCTTGCATTCTGGTGTCACCGAGCTATTTTTATGTTTATGTTTCAGTTGTATCTTTTTCGACTAATTTTAATTTATTACTGCGCTGTATATTGTTACTACATATATATGCTAGGTTACATTATTCTCGCATTGACCTGTAAATGGAATTATTTTCTGTTGGGCAATAAAAGATATTATTATTATTATGTATTGCTAGGGGCTTCAATCACTATCTTTTATCTCTCCTCGTCTTAAAAGAACCACTTGATATAGATTAATTTGAAATTAGGTGTATATGCAACTAGCTTTATAAATCAATTATTTTATTCCTTTGCCAGGGAATTTTTCTCTATACGGAAAGATCAATATCAACGCTAGAAAAGCGAAGAAAACTTTTACCAAACACAAGTAAAAAAAAGGAAGTCGCAAAGTTTACAAATCAGAAGTCTAGAAGTGTATTTCGCTCGCGTTAGCTATAAAATAGTAAAGTAGAGTGTTAAATTTGAAATTCTTAGTCGGGAATTATTCATGGGATTTGTGACGCATTTTCTTTTCCCTCGTAAAAGGATCTCGGCATATACATGCCGTACACATCTCAGGTCTATAAAAATATTCACGTGAACATCGTATAAAGGATGGGGAGTGCTACCCGCTCTCAATTTGCCGCGTTGAAAGTTTTAGAGTTTGAAGTGCGTTCGTAAAGCTTTCCGCAAGCGCTGTATTAACGCAGAGTTATGATAGTAGGCTAGGATTCGCTAAGGAAAGCTCTAAGAGTGCAACAAGTTGCTTAAAAGGTGAGAGAATTACCTTGATATGGTTTTGTAGTGTTTGATACTAATTCTGTTATAACTGATGGAATAAATTATGATATATACGAAGAGAAGTTGAAGTAGAGGCTTTTAAGACTGCTGTCGATATTATAAATATCAATTAGGTGTTGCTAATATTTTTGCTTTTTGTCAAATTTGAATACAGGTAGTTTAGAATTAAGTTGAAGGGTGCGTAAGAAATATTTTGTTAACGGATGCTTAAGAAGTAGAGAAAGAGTCTCTTAAATTGCACAAAAAAAATATTTCGTCGTGTAATTTTTATGTAATCCATGGGTAAGCTGTTTAATGTGAAGAAGTTAAATATGTTGCGAACCGTGCTGTATATATAATTAAAAACGGTAAAGTTGCGAATTCTATTAAATTTAGTGTGGAGTATACGTGGGTATACAAGGTGTTACATTAACAATTACAGTAGAACCCGGTTATAACGACAGTCACGGGACTGCGAATTTTTTGACGCTATAACAAGGTGACGCTTTAGGCGAAAAGCTTTATCAAAATCTAAGTACTTTTGAATATATCCCAAAATGGCTACAACAATTCTCTTGGACACATATAATACAATTTTGTCAAAATAGTCAAAGTAAACGAGATCACACTTGTTGGTAGGAAGTTTATAATATTTACTAAAATGGTGCATTTTTTCCATAATAATGCTGTAACCTTCAAGTTTGTGAAAGATCAATGGTAGCGATTTGTTTTTCACAATCTGCATGTAAAAACGTTATTTCTTTTTTAAAAAACGCAACTACTCTCGGAATTGGTTCAATGTCCATTACGGTACAGTTTTTAAACACATGCAGCACACCCGATTATCCTGAAGAATGCTGTTATAACACATGGGCTCAAAAGTCGCGGGCCTAACAAAGAAAACACGTTTTTTTTGGTTCAAAATTAGCTTTATTCATCAACGTAATCTCCATGAAGAGCAACGCAACCATTCCAGCGCCGCTCTAACATTTCAATACCACTTTTGTACAACGAATTGCTGTCCACTCAGATGACGATCGTTTTGATTCCGGAGTGAAGTGACGGATCCATGCAAAAATTCCGGTTTGTTACGTTTAAACATGGCCAAACACAGCTCAGAATCATCAACACGTTCTTGTTTTTGGTCAACAGTGAGCAAACGCGGCACCCACTTTGAACAGAGCTTTCTCATAGTCAAATGCTCATGCAATATAAAGCCAATACGTGAGTTAACTCACGCAACTTCACTTTTCGATCATTCAAAACGATTTTGTGGATTTCTTTGATGTTTTCTGGTGTTACCGCCTCATTTGACGGTCCACTGCGTTCTGCATCATCGGTGTCTCTACGACCACGTTTGAAGTCAGCAAACCAACGTTTCATTGTCGTTTCTGATGGAGCAGAGTCCCCATAACGCTTTTCAAGCCATTGCTTCGCTTGAACGATGTTTTTTCCCATCAAGAAGCAGTGTAAAATTAAAACACGAAATTGTTTTTGATCCATTGTTTTGAAAATAACAAAAGTAGCGTGACTCTTAGCACGATAACTGACAAACTAATGAATAGAATATGATGAAATTTTAACAGCTGTCTTTTGAAGGTTAGTACTAACTGAGAGAAAGGTGACTGCAATAAAACTAGCGTCATCTATGTGTTAGGCCTGGAACTTTTCAGCCCATGTGTTAACATTGCAATTGTAAGAAATACATAACACCATTGTCACGGAACAAAATTTAAAGAAATCAGGTTTTTGTGATGTGAAAACCTTTCTAACTTTTCTATTTTTGAAATTTCTGAATGCCACACGTGGCATTGGACGTAATTTTTTCCATAGTCCTCTTCGATTTTCTATAGCGATTACATAAAAGTAACTTGAATCCCCTAGAAAGAGGGAGAACGAAACAAACTTCCCATTCACTGTTACGTAAGCAATTAAGGTACGGGAATAACGTTTCATACACCGGCGCACAATAAAACAGAATTATAACTAAATCCGCATCAGCCTTCTGTGACGTTGGCTGTTCTCCGTTCTTTGTACTTTTCCCTATATTTATGAGCTATTCTACTATATACACACACCGAGCAGATATAAAACCTGGAATTTTATACTATCCTACAAGACTACCATTCATTACGGACAAAGGAAAATTTTCTGCCTTCCAAAGGATAGCGTGTATAACTTCGGAGCCTGATAATACGCTCGTAAAAATAATTTTGATGGTTTATGGGTAGTTTCGAGCTCTGAAAGGAGATCCTCCCGCTCGTGTAAATTGAATAGGCGGACGAAATTTCCATAAAAGAATTACACTTAGTAGTTTGGGACATAGTATATTGTGGAGGGAGATGTGTGTTTATTGACGGTTATATGGTTGGGATTTTGGAAGCTACATATGTTTGTGCTAACACTAAAAACAAAAATGTGAATTTACAATGTTTTACGGGAATATGTAGCTTCAACTTGTTTCTCAGAGCTTCTATTTTTTAATTTACCATTTCTTGAAGATATCTTAAATTGGACGAATATTAATAATAATAATAATAATATCTTTATTGCCCAACAGAAAATAATTCCATTTACAGGACAATGCGAGAATAATGTAACCTAGCATATATATGTAGTAACAATATACAGCGCAGTAATAAATTAAAATTAGTCGAAAAAGATACAACTGAATCATAAATATAATAATGGTTCGGTGACAACAGAATGCAAGAACAAAATAGGACGACAATGTAAATCCATGTAGACTCTTCAACAAAAAGGATCGTGAAGTAGTTCATTGGCATTTCTAATCATATGCGTAAAGGGTGCTTTAAGCAGAACATTAGTTTTGCATGACGAGACCTTAAAATTGGGGAAGGACCTGGTATCGTACTGAGGTACCACAAAATTAATTTTAGAGAGAAGGGATGGAGCGTCAATAGCGTGATTAATTAGTTTAAGTAGAAATTGGCTGCTAAATTCCTTCCTTCGATCCGATAACGATACAAAGCCGTGTCTCGTCAGCAGATCAGCGTAATCAACATCGCGTCCAGGGTAAGTGCCATCAGTTTTGAAGGACAGGGATTTCAAAAATCGTTTTTGCACTCTTTCAAGTAGTACTTGCAGATGGAGATAGTGAGGATACCAAATTATGGAGGCATACTCCAACCCAGTACGGACAAGCGAATAGTATAATGCTTTTAGCGAGGCAGGATTATTGAATAATCTGCAGGATCGTATGAGAAATCCTAAGGATTTTATCGCAGAATTTCGTACGGATAAAATGTGGTCTGCAAACGACAAATTTGCATCAAACAGCACGCCCAGGTCCATCACAGACGAGTGCCTAGGAACAATAGCCTGACTCACAGCATAGTGAAAATTGTATAGTCTATGACATCTGGAGTAGCTTACAACAGCACACTTATCCAGATTCAAATGAATTCCATTCTGTGTACACCATCTAACAATAGTATCCAGACTGTTCTAGAGAAACAGACAATCTGCCGGGGAGGTTATGGTATTGTAGATCTTAAGATCGTCCGCGTAAGCCAGTACATTGCAGTCCAGCCCCTGTAGGAGATCATCCAAATAAATATTAAACAAAAGGGGACCCAAATTGGATCCCGGGCACACACCAGAGGAAGCAGAGAATGTTAAGGATGTATATCCATTGTAGTGAACATGAATATTGAAGGGAAGATAGTTTATTGAAAAAAATTGGAGTTTTGGTACTGATAGGTCTATATAAATCCCACAACGAGGATGTAACGCGACTTTAGAGCAAAAATAAAGGAAGGAAAATATTTAATGTGGCAATCAGTTGAAACCAAGAAGAGAACGTTTCGAGCTGTGAAAAACTTATTTGCAAATTAATGGACTGAATTAGTGTAATCTTCAGAGCAAGGTATCCTTTCACACAGTATATTCCATTAAAGCTTGGAAAGTATGGACTCAAACTTCGTGCTATTTGCGTTAGTGTAAGAAGCTATGCATGGAAGCCTGAGATTTATACTGGAAAACAAGGTGATGAAAGAAAAGGTAAAAAAGGTTGAGAAGTATTTAGTTGAAGAAGTATCACTTGTCATAACTTGTTTACTTCTTACAAAATAGGAATATACTTTGCTATCAAAAAATCTAACAATCGTTGATGCGTTTCACAAAAATAAGCCTGAATTACCAGTTTTTTTTCGCAGAGTGTAAGGATCGTGAAGCGTATTCCACAAGCTTTTACGGACGACACAAAGATTATTGTCCAAACAAACCTAAGCTTACAAGACAAGCAAGTGTATCTTACCGATTTGGTGGGTTTATATACTGATGTAGCATAAGAACAATGGTAACAACCCCCACCCCTTATTTTTATTTCAAATTTGAAACTTTTTATTTCCTCAAAAGATACAAGAGGTTACGTACACTTCATCCGTATAGTATCTACGGTTGTCGGGTTCTGTCGTGGCACTATGTTACGACAAATTCATCTATATATTAAACACAAAATAACTCAAAATAGGCACGCCACAAAGTAACTCAACTTACAAAAGAGTCATAACTAGAATACTGCGTATATGTACTTGTGAATTTGATATACAATACCTATATGTATAAGTAACAATGGTACTTATAATGTTAATTTTGATTTGTATTATGTGATTATCGGATAAAACAAATTGTTTGATATTATATGTTTGCAAGCCAATTTATTTATGGTACTACCCGTATCAATATATAACTTTTCCGCACGTATTTATATCAAACAATTACATACTGATATGATAAGCTGCCATTCCATTTTTTGCTGACATCTTCTTGTCGTCCAAATCTATGTACTTGTATGACACATAATAATAATAATTTATTTTCTACAGGTACATGTTTACCCATTTACAGGAAACAGAAAAATTAACATTGCATGGAAGCAAAATACAGAAAGAAAAAGGAAATATATATGTATGTAAAGTAAGGTGCATATATTTAATATTTTAAAAATACAAAATATTATTACTACCATAAATGTAGTATAAAAGGTTTTAAAAAGGATGTTTCAACTAATACGAAAACTAAAAATTGACAAATATTAGGAGGAAGAATGACAGCATCAATGATAGATTTAAATGGGTCAGCGTTGATGTCACAAACATCGGAGATTCTGTTGTGGTTAGTGCTCATCAGGTATACCGGGGACCTTATAAGGACATTTTTTCGAGTGCGACTGCAATAGGAGGCAAATGACGACCTGGGGCTGGTTCTGGGAATAAGAATATTACACTTATTTAAGAGCCAGGAGCAATCAGTGTTCTTATGCACTAAACAAAATAAAAGTTTTAACAAAGAAAGAATCTCCTGGTAGAAAGAGAAACAAAATTTAATTTTTGCAGCAATACACTACGTTCTTAGCCGTTTTATGGTTATATAAGTATAAGTTTCCTCCGACAGAAAATGGAGGAACTTTAGGAACCTTCTTTGCACCACCTCAATAGTGTTTATGTGTGTTTCATAAGAGGGAAACCAGATCAACGCGATGTACTCCAACAGGGATCGAAGGAGAGAAAACAGTAATGAAGATAGAGCTTCTAACACATGGACTGAAAAGTCCCGGGCCTTACAAAGAAAACACGGTTTTTTTGGTTCAAAATTAGCTTTATTCATCAACGTAATCTCCATCAAGAGCAACGCAATCATTCCAGCGCCGCTCTAACATTTCAATACCACTTTTGTAGAACGATTTATCTTTTGTCTCAAAATAGGCCTCAGTTTCAGCGATAACCTCTTCATTCGTGCGAAATTTCTTAGTGGCGAGCATTTTTTTAAGGTCTGCGAACAGCCAGTAGTCGCTGGGAGCCAAATCTGGCGAATGCGGTGGATGTGGGAACAATTCGAAGTTCAATTCATGTAGTTTTGCTGTTGTTTTGATTGACTTGTGACACGGTGAGTTGTCTTGATGAAACAACATTTTTTTCTTTGCCATATGCGGTCGTTTCTTTGCAATTTCGGCCTTCAAACGCTCCAATAACGCTATATAATATTCACTGTTGATGGTATTTCCTTTCTCAAGATAGTCGATGAATATTACACCACGCACATCCCAAAATACCAAGGCCATAACCTTTCCAGCCGATTGTTGTGCTTTCGGGCGCTTTGGACAAGGTTCACCAGTTGCTGTCCATTCAGATGATGATCGTTTTGATTCCGGAGTGAAGTGATGGATCCATGTTTCATCCATTGTCACATATCGACGCAGAAATTCCGGTTTGTTACGTTTAAACATGGCCAAACACTGCTCAGAATCATCAACACGTTCTTGTTTTTGGTCAACAGTAAGCAAACGCGGCACCCACTTTGAACAGAGCTTTCTCATAGTCAAATTCTCACGCAATATAAAACCAATACGTTCTTTTGATATCTTTACGATGTCAGCTAACTCACGCAACTTCACTTTTCGATCATTCAAAACGATTTTGTGGGTTTTTTTGATGTTTTCTGGTGTTACCGCCTCATTTGGACGTCCACTGCGTTCTGCATCATCGGTGTCTCTACGACCACGTTTGAAGTCAGCAAATCAACGTTTTATTGTTGTTTCTGATGGAGTGGAGTCCCCATAACGCTTATCAAGCCATTGCTTCGCTTGAACGGTATTTTATCCCATCAAGAAGCAGTGTAAAATTAAAACACGAAATTGTTTTTGATCCATTGTTTTGAAAATAACAAAAGTAGCGTGACTCTTAGCACAATAACTCACACGAACTGATGAATAGAATATTATGAAATTTTAACAGCTGTCTGTTGAAGGTTAGTACTAACTGAGAGAAAGGTGACTGCAATAAAACTAGCGTCATCTATGTGTTAGGCCTGGAACTTTTCAGCCCATGTGTTATATTGCGAAAATCTCTACAATTACGATGAATAAATCCATATATTTTATAGCATCGCGATACCAACTGAGTTATGTGATCAGAAAAAGCCAGAGTGGTATCAAAAAGCGCTCCCAAATCTTTGAGTGATGTTCCTTCACCGTTATAATTGTAAACAATAACTTGCCGCCCTTTAGTAAATGTCATAGTAGTGCATTTAGATATTTAAGAACAACCTATTCAGTTTACACCAATTAAAAATACAATTGATATTTCTCTGAAACAATACACAATCTGAAGTGGAATCAATGCTTGCTTAGAAATAGTTTATTAGAGGTCCAAGATTAGATCCTTGCGGTATGCCAGAGGTAGCGGGGTGCTGGGATGATACTTAGTTCCTATAACATACTTGAAATTCTCTATTGATCAGATACGATTGTAAGAGTAAGCGCAATGGTCTTAAAAATCCGTAGGAGAATATAGTGGTTTATCTGATCGAATGAGAAAAAGGAATACGTTCAAATGCGTTTGAAAAGTTACAAACTAAAGAAATTGGGGGATCGTTGGAGAGAGATCGTCCTTCTTGAGTACCGGGCATATCTGTGCCAACTTCCAAACTGTTGGAAATTTAGACTGCTTTGAAACGAGACTGAAAGCGACGTGCAAAGGCTTCGCAAATACATAAGCATAATCTCGGAATATTTTCTGGTCCTCAACTAAAAGAATCTTTCGGCCGCCTAAGTGCAAACCCGACTTTTTCAAGTGTAAAATAAACGTAAATGTTATCGTCGAATTAGTCATATCGTGAAAGACAGGCAAGTGACTATTTTGGGATTGAATGTATACGCTACTAAAGTATTTCGCAAAAGCATTTACTATCACAGCAGGCGTAGTAAATTCAATGTTATTGTACTTCGTACGCCCAGGTATTCTAGTACGAGTAAAAATTTCTGAACTTAGCCGGGAAATGTTACCACACCCTCCATATTCGCCTGACATTTGTCTTTTGACAACTGTATGAGGCATAGGCAGTTCAAAACTCGAATTGATGTAATAAATACAGTCCGTTAATGTTTTGGTTTAAAATCCATAGAATTCTACAAAAGCGGTATACAATAATTGGTGTCATTGTTTCTTAATAAACATGTATATTTTACCATGAACAACACCTGATAATATCGAGCATCCTGTATAATGCTGTTTCATTTTTTTTACAAAAATTAAGGTGAAATTTGTCACAAATTCCATGTTTGCATGAAGCTCAATAGAGTGTAAATGTTCGTTATTCTTTTCGTATAAATATTTGTATTAGAAATTACGAAATCCAAAAAAGTTTTCAAAAGTTTTAGTTCAATTTCCAGAGCTGTTAATTTAAGCATTTAAAGGGAAGCCTTACTATTAGTAAGCAATATTTTTTCGGAATTTATCTAAAGAACATTTCAACAAAGGATTTATTTTTGGGTGTGGTTTGTTTAAACAAGTCCCTATGAAAAAATCGATGCCCAAAACAGATGAATTCATCACATATTATGCATTAAATAAAACTGGCTTTCTAACAATGTATTCGATAATTTAGCCAATTTATTTGACTGTGTAGTTGCGGGAGTGTGTACGCTTTAACTTTTATATTGGAAGATCTAATTTCGAAACATACTCTTGGATAGGAAGAAATGTTTTACCTTCTACAATTTTCAAAGTGAGTTCTGCTTTGGGATAAGTTAGAGCAAAGGAAATTGAGTTTTGCTAACTTTGTAGATTGTTGTTGGAAAAGGTGTTATTGAAAAGAAGTAGTTTATTTTTGTGTGGAATTGGTTTTGAGCTGGAGATGAGGATAGGTCTTTTCCATTTTTTTTTCTGTGAAAATATTATTTGTGGAGGTTATTTAGTTTTTCTGTTTGAAAAGGAGGAGGAAAGTTTTGAAAGATATACTTACAAAACAGTTTGTTATATTTTGCAAAACGAAAACCATGCATCAAAAGAAATACGAACATCAAATTTAGATGACACGATACTTTAGCTTACCAAAAGTAGAGATTGGACTTGAGAATGTTCGTCTTCGTCTCTCACTCCTCGCCGTTCTCCTTGCTTCTTCGATTATCAAACACTTCTTTTCCGACTTTATTTCCGACAATTTTTCGAAAGTACCAATACAACGAATTCGCTTTTAATCCGGTTAAATTCCGGCAGAATGAAAGGCGGCCTGAACGTGACCAACAAGTTGTTCACCGTTTGCGAAAATTACGCGCCGCAGCCCTCTATTACTACCGCCGAATCGTCCCCTAGGTTACGAGATGTACGATAGCTTTCGAGATACTGCTGCCCAGGATCGCGGGGTCCTCCCAAATGGTAGGCAGCTGATGCGGGAGAGGAAAGGCAATGGACCGGCGCTGCTACCTTCCACCAACGGCGCTATGGGGATTTCTCAACCGGCTATAATGTATTGCGTCGAACGGGCTAAGGAACGAAGGTTGTTACAATAATTATACGTTTATGTATAACGATGTAATACGATGAGAAATGGCTTCGTCAAAGGATGAAGATGGAAAATCGAACTTATTTGGGTGATATTTTGATATTTGAGCCTCGTTTGCTGGAAAAAAATAGATTGAATGCGATGTTAGGGTCGTTGAAGGCGTTTTTGTTGAAAGTGGAATGGTGTAATTTAAAGGGAATGCATATCTTGATGTACGACGAGGACGAATGCAATGGATGAAAAAATTTGTAGAATCTTTGAGTCAAACTAAATAATTTCGTTTAATAAGGAATGTGTCGTCAGAAAGTGTAACAATTCAGAAGGAAGAAAGTTTGTTACAAAGTGTGAAGTACACTGTCATTTTGAGAAATCTATATTGAGGTTTAATTATAAAACAACAAATATTTAATAAGAAAAAAAGTGTATTCGTTAACAACAACGTGAAGTGGTGAAACGCGCGGCATGGAAAATCGAGTTCCCGTATTAAAGCACGCTCGATCTTGAAGGAAAGGTAAAAAATATTGGCAAATTTGCCGCACCAATACAAATATGGAGACGCCTGTTATCTGACCATATAACACATGGGCTGAAAAGCCCCGAGCCTAACAAAGAAAACACGGTTTCTTTGGTTCAAAATTAGCTTTATTTATCAGCGTAATCTCCATCAAGAGCAACGCAATCATTCCAGCGCCGCTCTAACATTTCAATGCCACTTTTGTAGAACGATTTATCTTTTGCCTCAAAATAGGCCTCAGTTTCAGCGATAACCTCTTCATTCGTGCGAAATTTCTTACCGGCGAGCATTTTTTTGAAGT